>CM053785.1:892860354-893326994 GCA_028749045.1 Cupressus sempervirens
AGAATTTGAGAGACTATTGGAGACTTGTTATGAGAGTTTTTTCTTGCAGGATATTAGTTAATGTATTGTGGATGTCCTTGATACTACATGGATTCACTTCTTTGAGATGTTGTGAGTGGATTGGCTATAGATTTGACATTATCTTTTGCAGTGGGAGCTTCTTGGTATATATGTGGCAGGTATTGCTCTTGAGGCTTGTGATTGCAGGTTATAGATTGGATATGTCGGTGATATAAGATTCACTTGTTATACCTTTGAGGTATGGATAGTTGGATGGGTTTGGCACTTTGTTGTGGGTGCTATTTCAGCTATGGATATTTTGACAACTACAGATACATGTGATTACCTTTGGATCAGGTTATTGTGCTTGGAATTTTAGTTGGTACAGGATTTTATGATCTTCTAATGCGACAGGTTGGGTGGTTTTCTCTTTGGATGGCTTCTATGTATGTCCAGTGGGAGTGGCATAATAGGAGGTGAGATCATTCATGTTTGAGATGCTGGATACTTTGATTTTGTTGCGGGTACCAGGATGGAGCACTTGGTGTATTTTGATCCATGATGGTGGATGTGCTGGGAGGGATTGTTCCCTTGTTCATTTTGTGTGGCTACGAATTGACCCTATGCAATGTATACAACAAGTGGGAGATTGTTGAGATAATGGGTGTTGCACACATTGCATAATATTGTTATTTTATTATTTTATTTTATTATGTAATGTTGTACCTAGATGGACGTGCAACATGTAAAGATTCCCATGGAATATTCTTGATGAGTTGTATTGTAACATTGTGATAATATTTCATGTAATTATTTAATATTGGGAGAAAAGAATTAAATGCCCAATATTAAATGTGGGGTCAGTGGGTTAGGTAGCACATGGTATTAGCACATGGTTTATGTAATACCACTTAGTGGTTTTGTGGGACTTGCTACTATATAAGCAGCCACAAGGGTAGTTGTTGTATAGAAAGAGAGAGAGAGAGTGACAAGAAGAAGACAAAAGGCAAGAGTCGAGCGGGACAAGGCTTGACAGGTTAGCCAAGGGAGCATTTGTGAAGGTTGAAAGCATGGCATGGGATGTGTGGATTCATGCTTGTTCACATAGTTTGCTCGGTTGTGGCTATGGCCATGAAGGCTTCCATGGTTGTATGGCAATGGTATTTTTTGCTGAATAATACATGATGATGGATGCTTTTGGAGGCTAGGTTTTTCCCTCAATGAGGGTTTCCCAGGGTATATCTTGTGTCACAATTTTGTGGGTATGTTGTCTATTCTCTTGCATGTGGATTTTAATTCCGTGTTTATTTTAGATTTATTATGGGTTATGTGGAAACGGTTATATTCTTTATTGCCAAGTTTCCTTACAGAGGGAGGTACGTTAGCACTTTTTCAACAAAGCACTCCAAGGAAGGTATGCTCCCTCCTTGAGCCAGTCACCCTAACCTTTTACGGGTGTAAGCCTTGGGCTTAGAACTTTGACTGTGCCTTATTAGAGACCCCATGCTTCAATTAGGCATCATCTCAGCCTCATAGATGCCCACAAAAGTACACCTAGGCCTGCAATCTATCCCACCATCTATCTCGAGCTCAACATTGCACTTTTTGGGAAATGAAATTATTTGGTTGATTTTTTGTGCTGGTGGTTTGGTGGAGTTTGTTTCCCACATTTTTTTTGGGGAATTATTGGTGGTTTCAGTGTGCTAACTTTGGTGTTGCTTAATGGTGGAGTTTATTTTTTCATTTTTGGGGAGGCTGTTTGTACTTTCCCACCAACCACTGTTCCTTGGAAGACACACCTCCATGTTGTGCACACCTTCTCATGAAAGGTCAAATACATATGCCTTATTGGTGGGGGTCCTAGGGTCTAATTTTAGATCACCATACATTCCTCCATCAATATTCAAGTATCTTGGGCCGTAATTTTTAACAAATGTTAAGCTTTCTTTAAGTTTGTTGGAAATTGTCTTTGTTTCTAGAAAATGCACCTAATACTCTAGACCCTAACCTGATCTCGGGCCCTTGACCTTAAAGATAGAGCTTGAAGGTTGTGCACCCACATGCCCACATTAGTGGCCTTGGTTATGCAAAGTGATCATCATTTTTGGCCTTCTTCAATACAGTAGTTGGTGCATCTTTTTAAATGTCCAAGTCATGACATTTGAGGCTTTCCAATCACTATACACTTTTTTTGGGTGCATTTTTAATACTATTGGGCTCTATTCAGACCTGACTGATAGTTGTGGACCTGTTAAAACCTCTGTCCTCTTTATGTAAATCTATGTTTTAATGGAGCATGACACCTCAACGATCAATGGCTCCATTTTTTTGGTGGTTTTTTTCCATTGACATGTGTGGTGATTCTCCTATGGGTTGGTTTGAATTTTTTTTTCAAACAAAAGGTTAATTAATTTTTTTCCAAATATGCTCATGTATTGACCACCAGATTTGTTTCTCTAGCACTGACTCTTTTACCAACGAATTTCTAACATCTTTTTCTTGTTACTGACGACAAATTATTTTTATTTTTTTATGGTAGGGGTCATTTTATAGCTTTTTTTTTCCTCAATGGCTGTTTGACTATCAAATTTATGCTTGTTATGTGCCGATGTTAGCATAACATCAACACTATTGTCACCCCTTCAGGCCTTGTTTGGACCTTCCTTCAATTTTTTGCTCATATCTTGGGCATACAAACTCCATTCTTCACAAAAAAGATATTTCCAAAAAGCTGCTTCCAAGTCCATCACAGTGGTACATGTATTTTTGAGTTTTGGTGCCTTTTTGATGGTTATTTTTGATGTTAAATTTAGGGATTATTCTATTTTGCACTCTAAGAGACATATCTTGTGCATTCGATCTTCAATTTGGGAATTCTTTATATCATTGGAAAGTTCTTTAAGAGCTCTTTCTAGTGATGCTAGTTGTTTATCTAGATTCTGCTCCAGGCACATTCTATTTAGTCTTTTTCATTTTTGCATTCTAGTGGATATCTTGGTTGTTTCAGTTCTGGGGATCAATTTATTTGCTTCAAATGATTTTTATGGGTTGTACTATCTATTGTATTAGCCTTATGTCTCTTTTGGTCTATTTAGACATCATTTGTATGCATTCTTGCAAACACACTAAAATAAAGTGCCATATTCCATTTGTATTTTTGTTTAAGTTATTTGCCTTGTTTTTCCTTCTGATTCAAGTATTGTCATTAGAGGATACTCAAAAAAATTATTGTATTCTTTTGATTCATCATATCGTATTCCTTATTGTACATGTACTACTCTAATTAAACTGCCATGGGGGGTTGATGTTTTACCTTTTTTTGCCATCTTCCTTTGTCCTTGTGAGTTTCACTTTTGTGACATTAGCCTCATGACATGTCTGAGATTGATCACCTTAGTACACATATATATATTCTTTTGTGCATCTTGATCATGGTTCCTTGGCATGCAGTTCTTTTGGCCCACTTTTCCAGTTGCTTGTTATCTCACCCTTGTCTACATTAGGGGGTTCTTTCATTATATCTCATGCTTCATTGGTTTGATAGAGTTAGCTATGTATTAAGTATTTGTTCCTATATACTAGGCAGATGTAGTGGTTGGGTACATATGTATTTTGGTGAGATGGATCATTTACCATATAGACACTTTTCTTTTCGTTCCTACTTTGGTTACAACCTTCGATGTTTGATTGATCAACTCTTTAGGCTTTGGTGTTTCATTCTACTTGCATCTTCAAGTTCGATTGTTTTCCTTTGTGTGCCTCCTAATTCGATGTAAATTATAGTCTTCTCTACTTGGTCAGGTTCTATTTCACTGGAGGTTCTTCAGATTAGCAATTACTTTTGACAAAGATTTGGAACTTCTACATGCTCTAGTGGTGTTCTTCATGATCATCTTTTGTTCCTATCTTCTGGGACATTCCCTAGTTTGGAGGCTTCTTCAGCCCTTCACTAGTTATTTTCAACATTCTTTCCATCTCTTTTTGGAGTAGGATTTTTCCCATGTGGTTTTCTCTATTTCTACTCTTTTCAAAGATTTGGTTGTGCTTCGATACCTTATCAGGCTTCATTGTCGGGACCCAAATTTACTTTCACTAGTAGTTTCTAGGTTTTTAGCTACTCCCTAAGTTTATCTTAATGGGGGTGGGTGGGGTGTTAGAGTAATAAGGTTTTTTCTTATTAATTAAATCATATTGATTTAATTATTAAGTCACTTATTATCTCTATTTTACTTAAGCTAAACTTTAGGTATCTAATAATTAATTCTTTGATTAATTATCATATTGCAACCTAGTTACCTATTAGGGTTTTGATCTCCTTTATAAGGATAACCTCTCTTTTTAATTTACATTTATTCACTTTTGATTATAGCAATTTGTCCTTCTTCTCATCAAGAATGTCTCATTTATAGATCTGGGAATTCTAGCCTCTATAGCTTTTGCTTGTCTCTTTCTGTGATAGGTGTTTACATTTGGATAATTCTTGGGAGCTGTGAGGTTGATCTTTCATCAACTGCAATAGTCTCAAATGAATTTAATTCTACTTTTTAAATTTCCAAATAATGTTGGGTCAAAGGTGTGTTTGAGTCCTACTCAGCTTGCCTTGGGAAGTCCTTGTTCTTTAATGGTTGGGTCATTAGGTTTAAGCCTACTTGCCAAAGGACTTGTTTAGGGAGATGATCCTAGTAGAGAAAGATGGTGTCTTAATTGTCAAGCTTGAGGAAGGTATATGTGTTCATATCCTTGACCATTCCCTTTCTATAAATCTAGCTAAGATGACTTCCTCCCTGGTTGAGAAGTTCAGTGGGAGAAGACCCAACTTAATTTTTTTTGCAAATGTGTTCTTTCCTTGTGGTTCCTCAAAGGATCAATGCCTATTTTGGATTTTCCTAAAAGTTTTTTTTTTCTATTTTTTGGTCTCTCTTAAGGATTCTAGCTTTAGACCTTGCCTCTTGGATAAACACCCCCTCTGATTGTGCAAATGGAGATTGAGATTTAATTTGATAACCCATCTTTTTGGGGTTGTTTCCACTTAAGTCCTCCTTTTGGGATTTCCCTTGGAATTATGGGATAAGAAAGTCTTGAAAGGTATATCCAACTCTTTCAACAAGTTTTGTAGAGTGCATTCTATCACTCGTAATCATTCTTAGTTCTTTTATGCTTGGTTCTACGTCTTGATACTCCTTGACTCTATTCTTTCTGTCTTAGTGGTCCTTAAATCAAGATTAGATTTAGTTCATTTTTTTAAGTATTAAAAGGCTACATTTTTTGTCAAAATTATTGTTCTATTGGTCACTTGATTTCAAAGTTCCCTAAAGGACTCAAGCCTTCTTCTCATTGTCTTGTTCTTGTATTTGACAACAGTATGTTGGGTTTGGGACATGGTTTTGTCCCTCTTCCTTCTATCTTGTGGTTTCCCTTGAGGCTAGTCTAGAGTTGGCCCTATTTGTGGAGTTACTAGCCTCCTCCCCTTGTGCCCTACTAGGGATACCCTCCTTGGCTTTGGAGTGTATGCTTCTTCTTGTTCTCCCCCCCCCCCCCCCCCCCCCCTTGTATCCCCTTCTCTCCTCTCTCCCTTTGCCTTAATTTCCTTCCTTCTCTTCCCCTATTTTACTCCTTCCTTTGCTCCTATTCCCGTCTTGGAAGTCTATTGGTTTTTGGACCATCCATTACTCTTAGAATCCTCTTCTCAATGATTGCCACCTCTTGGAATTTCATGGGTATTAATAACCCTCATAGATATATTTTGGTTAAGAATCTAATTAAATATTTCAATCCTAGCATTGTGTTTCTCCAAGAAACTAATATGTTTGGTGAAGATTTCTCATTGTGCACTTAAGTTTATCTAGCCTTTTCCACAATTGATTTCAATGGATGTTGATTGTGCCTCTATAGGGCTTGCAACTCTTTGGAAACCTAACTTCCTTTTCAGTACCTATATCAACTAGGTTAAGCATCTTCAACATGTTTCCTTCTCCTAGTTCAAGTCTAAGTTGAAGTGTATTTTTCTAATGTCTACTCTCCTAATTCTCTTGCCTTAACAAAAACCATTTGGTATGATCTAACCGCTATTCGGTCCTTGTTCTTGACTAGTAATTGGATGGTCATGATGGATTTCAAAATGCCTCTATGTGCCTTTTAGAAAAAAGCTAGTAATAGCAATTTCTTAGACTCCATATTGTACTTTCATGGTTGTGTAGTTGATGGTAGCCTCATTAATGTGGAATTACATGGTAGTTTCTATACTTGGTCTAATATGCGCTTTGGCAATCAACTTATTTAGGTGAAAATGGACATATATTTACTTTCCAACAATTGGGATATTTTTAAAATATTTTTAAATATATCAATATAGTTAGATTTGGTTTTGACCAACACCCAGTTCAATTTTTGTGGGATTCTAAGACTATTTAAGACACATATCTCTTTATATCTGAAGTTATGTGGACCTACAACCCTGCATTTCTTTCTTATCTAAAGGCATTACACAGAGTATTAAATTAAAAGGTTATGATATGTTTAGGTTGGTAAGTAAATTGAAAAGTGTTAAAAAAGATCTTAGACATTGGAAAAAGTAAAAAGTACACCTTTGGCAATATATTTCGACAAAAAGAAAAAGTGATGTGTGAACATTAGATGAATCAAAAGGATAAAGAGATTTTTTGTCCAGATATGAATAGAGATAAAGAGGAAAATATCCTTTTAGTTGAGCTGCACAATATCATTAATAAAAAAAAAACCTTTTGGAAATAATGTTGGGTGAATGCACCAAGTTGTGGTGCCAAAAAAATGACACACAATTAAAATTTTAAAATTTTTAGAAGCGTGTGCGCACCTTGTAAAAAACCTATATATGGGCTATGCCAAACCTGCAACCCATTCTATTTTTTCTTGTTTCTTTGTGTTGGTGCCTTCTTTTCCCTCAACAATGTGCATGTGGTTTGTAGAAGTTGAAGAATTTTCTCATTCTCCTCCTATAAATGTCTCCTCGTCACCAGAGATCAAGATCAAGATCATCAAGTATGTTTTCTACTCTTGTTTTCGGATTGTTTTTTATGTTTTAGCATTGTTTTGTATGTTTTTTTAATTTTTCTTCAAATTTGTTTATTTATTTAAAATGCAATTGGTTTCTTATAAGAAATGTGAATAATCAACCACTAAATCCCCATCCTGATCAACAAAATCAAAATGAAAACCCTCCACAAGAAGAGCAAGAACTTCCACTACCTCCACTGAATGAAAGACCTCCTCCTAGCACCCAAGACAATATAATGAATAAAATAAAAAGAGGGAAAAATGAATTAGAATAAATCATTGGTAGGTTGAAATCTTGCGAGAAAACTAATCCTATGAGAGCACAAATGACATCCTCCCTTGAGTCCATTATGAGCCATGTAGCTACTGTTAGTGGTTAGTTAGATATTTGGCATGTTAAGAGAGAAAAAAGAAGAAGATATTATGCAAACAAATTATCCTATAAAGATGTAAGAAAAAAGACATAGAAAAAGGTAACATATGTGCATTGTTTAAAAATCTAGGAGAATACGACACTATTAAACATACAACTAAAAGGTTCCCCATCCACTAGTGCATACATGATGGTATTAGAAATAACTTTTGGAATAGATGTGTTGGAAATATAAGATGAGTAACTGAGAGGGGAGGGGTGAATTAGTTACCACAAAAATAAATCCTAGATCCCGTTGATGTCAATACAAAACATAAACTCTATTGAAATTGTTGTAACTTGGTTAACACACGAGCACTCAATTAACATTAAAAATATGCTATAACTTGGTAACCTCTGAAATAACAATTGTTACTCTGAAAATACTAAATATGTAGAGCTTAATATATTATCTATGATTAACCTTAATTAAATTATTTTCATAAAAATAAAATAAATAACATGAACACAAATGTCATCAAGATTTAATGTGGAAATCCAATCTGGGAAAAACTACCAATTGCAACTAGTTACTGATTTTTGCTATTCTAAAGTGAGCCATGTTAGGAGCCAGTCCTGTTAAAGGTTACAAAATACACTATTAGATGTGACCTTATTAGAGGATTTAATCACCTTGTTAGGGGTGGCCTTGTTAGAGATCTTTAGACACTTCAATTTAGAAATGCCACCTTGTTAGAGGATTTACAAATAGCTATTAAGCCAACTCTGTCAGAGATTTAGTTCACTGCTACAATAGTTAGAGAGTAACAATGATATGACTTGATTTTTGATACAATTGTATTATTGATTTTAGATCTCAATTCTCTCTCAAATACTTAATCCTTTATGATTGAATGTATCTTTGCAGCTCCTCAAGGATATTCAACGTATCCTTCTAATTCTCTTCCTCTAAGCATCTCTTATTCTTTCACCTAATTACACATATTCAATCCTCAACTTGACCTTATACTTATATCATACATAATGTCAAGTTGGCTTGAATACATCTTGGAATAATTAATATTCATCTTCTTAGTTGGCTAGAACCAACAAACAAATTAATAAACTCAATATGCCAAAATAAGAAAATCCTTCGTTAGTCGACCTTGCTCGATAAATAATAACTCATAGCCAATTTTCTTGTGTTAACCATGTGAACTTAGTTAACACTACATCTTTGTCAACTTCCTTTTGTAACCAAGTGGGCTCAGTTAGCATTGATTCCATCCAACTTTCCTTCAGTAATTGAGTGAGCTTGGTTAACACTCAACTTTTGCTAACTTCTCTTCGACACCTGAGTGAACTTGGTAGATATTGTCTTGTAAAACTAGCAAACACTGGAATGCTTGAAAAACACATGAAACTATCTTCATCACTTGAGTAAGCTCAACATACATTGATTGGTAAAGATATGAATTCTTTTGTAACATCAAAGACAATATACAATTCATCAATTATTTTCAACAATATGGTCTTTGATGCCCCTCCCTACAATAATCATGAGGTTCCAATGTATTTCTTAAATAAATTGTATTGTAAATTTGTCCTTAGGAAGATCCCCAATTATTTTGGCATGTTATATGCTTAGAGTAGAGGTCGAGGGTTTTCATTTGAGAGGTCAGGGGCATGTTGTGACCCTAATGTAGTTAGGGTGCATGTTGTCAATCCATAGGGTGAGCATGTCATTATTCCTTGAGTTGTGAAGGAACATGTAGAGACCATTACTCTAGGGACTATCAATGCTTTGACACAAACCCTCATTCATTGTGCTAGTCGATTAGTTGAGAAGGAGCCTTCTTTGTGTTGTGGTCACATATGCACATCACATGGATCCTTAAGCACGTTTGGCAATCACATTGGAGACACTATGGATGATGGGCTAGTCACTGATGAGTTCTTGAGTGACACATTTGGAATTAACACATAGGTAAATTACAACTATAATAAATTAATTTGATGACATTTCATATGTATAGTGAATGACTAATTAATTAGCATATCTTGACATTGTTCAAAATTTAGGGTAAGTGTGTTGATGGCCCTAGTACAGATTCCCTAGCCCCATTTGACGTCTCGTCGACGAGTCCAACTCAGTATGTATCAATTTAATCATTTAAATTAATACATATATTTATTATGTAATCATATGAAGGATTACCAAATTTTTTTATCCATGTGCATTAGTTCTCTACTAGACCATCAACATTCATAAGGGACTCTGAACCTAGGCATGATACAAGATTTGTGGAGGTACATTTGTTCATGTTAATTTAATTCATTTGATTATATTATATTCTATAAAAAACATGTAAATTGTATTATATGATAAGTATTTATTGATGTTTGAGACTCCTCCTCATCTTCACTAGTCCATCGATCATGGAGTTGCTGCTGCGGTGGCCAGTTCAGAGCCATTGACTGAGGTATGAAAGAGTTTTTGTAGTTTTAGTTGTTATTATAATAGTTACTATTGAAATTTAAAATAGTATTTATAAGTATGATTGAGTGATTATATTTACTGAATTTTTTTAGGGCTTTATTAGTCTCGATCATTTGTGAGCTTTTGAGGTGGATGTACAGAGTGACTATTTTATGGCGGTAAGAAAATAATTAATTTTGTGTATACATATATTTTATTTCAATTTATAATAATTATTGATTCATATATACTTTTTTTGTACCAGCTCTAGTTAGAGAGGAGCCTAAACAAGAGGACAAGCGAGTGTGTGAGGAAGACCCCATCATCCCCATCATCTCCCTCCATGCAATGATCAAATACCTCTAGTGATTTTTTTCCTTCCCCTCATGGGAAGGAGAAATCATAGGGATGTACATACATGTATAGACATTAGTGGACATATATCTTGGATTTTATGTTAATGGACATTTTCGACATACATTTGATGTATATATGGCATTTTATATTTGATGTATGACATATATTTGATGCATGCCATTATTAGACTTATAACTTTGATGCATCAGTTTGCTCGTGTATGACATTATTGGTTATCATAATATATATCTTGTTTTTCTTGTTTACATATTAAGTATTTCATGTATTTCACTTTAATGTAATTTGCATCCAAAATAAGAGTAGGAATCATTATAATAAGCTTTGATAATATATTTTGACATTTGAATAAAACTATGATATTAAATTTGTATTTAAATTGTACAAGTTATGAGTAATTTTGATTATGAGTAACTTATTTGGAGTTTTTTTTGGGATGAGAACAATGAAACTTGAATTCTTATTACTATTATACAATTAACATTGAAGTTTGACTCTTGAGTTGGCTACATTATGTAAATATCTAAGATTGAATCTTATTGTCATCATAAACATTTCAAGAGTTTATATATGCTTTATCTTCAGAACACGAGAAGACTTGAAATAAATTTTTTAATTTATTCATGGAATTTGATATCAATATTGCTTGGATATCCATCTTTTTGAGAGCTTCTTTCATGGAAATACATTATATATGCTTTTCTTATGACTCCTATAGCTATAGTTGTTGCATTTTTTGTTGGATATCTTTTGTCTGACATTATCTTGGTGCAGGACACCTAACAACCCTTATTTTGGCTTTGTCTGTGTTGTTGTTTCTTTGAGGCTAGTTGTGACTCTAGCCAAGTCAGGGTGGTGTGTTGGTGTTCTTAGATCAAGTTGGTTTGACTAAGCCTTGTTTAGGTATGTGCAAGCTAATAAGGACTACGGGGACACTAGGTAGTCAAAGTGTGTCAAAGTCCATACAAGTCATTGGTAAGTGGGATATTACCTAACTAGGTCCTAAATAGTGATTTTGCATCTTGTTCAACTGTTTGGAACTCATAAAATGTATTGTTGGTTTATTAGGATCTGAAATGCCAAAAGTTGCTAAATTATTAAGAAGTTTCACAAATGGGTCTAGGGGAAAAAAAGAGGAATATTCTTTACTATGGGGCCACATTATGTCTAAAAAACTTTATTGGACCTATTTGGTTCCATTCAAAAAGGTTTCATGGGTCTAGAAGTCAAAAATGCAAAAACTGCAATGTGGTTAGTAACTTTCAAAAGTTGCTCCATAACATTTTGTGCAACTTTTTAGTTATGGCATGGAAGGAAGACAAGATGGTTGGTTTAACTAAATGCATGCCTTGGGAGGTCCTATAAGACCTGTGAGAAGACAAATCTACTAGTTGGATGTTGGAAGAGTTCATTCTTGAATCTGAATACAAACATTTTCTTACATTTCCTTTAACAATATTTAGATTTTGCAAACCAGGTTTGAGATAATAGATTGAATGTTGAAGTTTTACTTTGGATTAATTTAGTTCATTCTTGTACAATACTTTTTGCTTCATTAAAATTTCCTTTATGTTTTCAAATTCTTGTATCTTTTTCATTCTTTAGAGTATCGACACATAATATTTAGTGACTCTTACAATCAATTTTGTTCAACATGCCTGAGAATGTTCAAGCAAGAAATAAGACAAAACAAGATTAGGAATAGGGTTTACCTAGCCAATTAGAGCTAATAGAATAGAAAATTGAGTCCCACGATGAATGGTTAGAGAGATTCACTAGTTGGTGACTTTGTACTGGCCAACACTACAAGTTTTAGTATTGCTAGAGATGGGGCTGCAAAATCAAAATGGAATCCAATCTCCAAAAAGAGAAAGGGGTTATTGTAGGTGTTGACAACACAATCTTGTAGCACCCAAAATTACATCCATTCCTCTCACGAGCTCTGAGATATGCCCCATTAGAGATCACTACCTTATGGCATTTAGTGACTCTTAGGGTCAATTCCATTCGACTTGCTTGAGAATGTTTGAGAAATCAATAAGATGGGATGAGCTTGGGACTAGAGTTTATGTAGCCACTTGGAGCTAACAAAACAAACAATTCAATCCCATGACAAATGGTTAGAGAGATTCACCAGTTGGCAACTTTGTACTAGCCAACACTACAAGTTTCAACATCACCCAAGATGGGACCACAAAATAAAAATGGAATCCAATCTCCAAAATGAGAAAAAGATTATTGTAGATGTCGATAGCACTATCCTATAGCACCTGAAATTACATCCATACCTTACACAAGCTCTGAAATATGCCCCACCAAAGATTGATGCCTTGTGGCATTTAGTGACGCTCAGGGTCAATTCTGTTTAGCATGCTCGAGAACATTCAAGCAAAGAAAGGAATAGGTTGAGCTTGGGACTAGGGTTTTGTTAGCCACTTGGAGCTAATGGGGTAGATAGTTCGATCCCATGATGAATAGTTAGAGAGATTCACCAGTTGGCAACTTTGTACTGGCTAACACTACAAGTTTCAGCATCACCTGAGATGGGGCTACAAAATCAAAATAGAATCCAATCTCCAAAAAGTGAGAGAAGTTGTTGTAGGTGTTGACAAAAAAATCTTGTAGCACCTAGAATTGCATCCATACCTTGCACAAGCTCTAAGATATGACCCATCAAAGAATATTTCCCTATGGAATTTAGTGACTCTTAGGGTCAATTATGTTTGGTGTGCCTGAGAATGTTCGAGTAGTCAATGGGACAAGATGAGCTTGGGACTAGGATTTAACCAAACATTCAGAGTGAATGAGATGAATGGTGAGAGAGATATGAGCAAAAGTTGCTAAAGCAACTTTTCATCAATTTTTGCAAGTTTTGGGCACTTAGGGAGAAATTGGTCATTCCATGGATGTAGGAATATAATTACCATGGAATGAAGCTGTATTACCATGTAAATAATCCTTCTAACAATGTTTGGACATGAGTTTTCATGGTTGGAGGCCTCTAATGGAGTTTAGGTGGTTGTAGGTGCATGATATGCATGCCTAAGGAGTAGCAACAAGATATCTATCCGTTGGAGAGGGGTATTTTATGGTAGATTATGTATAAATATTCCTTGGAGATGGTGAATAAATCTTCAATTGATTGAAGTTGGCTTGGGAAGTCATACATTAAGAAAGCCCTAGGTTTGAGGGTTTGTAAGAGACCAATTTGGGGTTTCTTACTTGTAGAGGTTGGAGCATCAAATTGACATGATATTCCTTTGATTAGGTCCATTTGAGGAGACTCTTGATAGTATGGAGTATGAAAAGAAAGGGCAGTAGGTAGTTTCTTTGGAAAACCTCCTATTTTATACTTAAAAAGGGTGCCTAGTTAGAGGATCTATTTGTTAGTCCAAAACAACACATAACGAGTTTTAGATATGTTAAAGAAGGCTTAAATGGGTATCTAAAAACCTATTTTATTTGAAAATTCATTTGGAGAGTTTGGAAGAAAACTTAACATCTTTCTCATTGGAGACCTAGTTGGGGGCAATTAGGCCAACTAGGCAATTTTGAGGAATTTAAGTGCTAGAATTGGGTTAAGGGTCTAAAACCAATTGAAATCTCTTGAATCCATCTTAGATAGGTGAAATAAATCCACCATAGCCTTTAGGAGGGTTTTGGAGTTGTAGAAAGGATAGGTGCTATTTTGTGGGTTTGGGGAACATTGCCTTTCCCTTGCACATTTTTACATTGTGAACTTAGTTGGGCCCCATAACACTTTTCCACTGCATAAAAAACCTTGTGAGAAGGTTGGAGATGTTTTAGTTTGTTGGTTGGATGAAAGAGTGATGCAGAGGGTCTATGGTGTAGGGCACCTTCCTAATTTTGGTTTTTGGAGTTGTTAGAGGTTATTTAAGTGTGAGTGTGTGCACTTAATAAGTTCCAAGACTCCTTGGAGTGCAACTAGTCCAAATGTAAGAGCCAAATTTCCCACTATGTCCTAGGTTGCTCAAAAGTTGCCCATTGAGCCAAAAGTTTCTCAATAGGTCAAATTTGATTAGAGATGGGAAACTAAGGTGTTTGATTGCATAAATAGGTCATAAGTATCTTATCTAGGGTCCTAGAAAGGTCTTAGGTGGACCCATTTGACTAGTGTAAAGAGTAAAAATTGCTCCACAATTGCAAAGTTGCTCAAAATCAAAAAGTTTCTTGAGCAACTTTTGCAATTTTTGAAAAAAATGAAATTGGTGGTTTTGGAAGTTGTAACTACCCATTCTTGGGTATATGAGCATGGAGGATAATATTTTTAAGGGTTGGAAGGTTTTCCATTAGATTATGCAAGATACCATTTTGTATGTCTATGGCACTTTATGCAATTTATAAGCAAAAGTTACTCAGAAGGAAAATTTGGGTTTTTAAAATATTTTTCATTAAGAAAGCCTAGGATTAGGTGGTTTTAGTTGGTCTTAGTTATTGTGGAAACTTTTTCAAGTCCTAGAAGTGGAATCAAGTGAAAAAGACAAAAATTGTACTTTCTGTGCAAAGTTGCATAGTTGAAAAATTGTAAAAGTTGCTAAAAAATGCAACTTAGTAGAAAATGGGTCATAAACATTCAAATCTTGGTTGTAACCATTTTAATAGACATGGGAGAGATAAATAAATCATTTTCGAGGTCTGGGGACATTAATGTATGGATTGGAATAATTTACAAAGAATAAAATTAAGTTTTGGAGTCATTTTCTCTATTTTTTGGATGGTGCGCCAGATTTGATGGATGTTTGAGATACAAATTTGACTGAAATTTCATTTTTTTTTGGTTTCATCTTCCTAAGTTCTTTCTTGTTCAAGTTATTGCATTCTTAGCGAAGCAAGGTTTTTAGGAGAACATTTTGGTGCATTCAACAAAGATGGGCCTCTAACTGTAATCTCCCTGGTTGGAATTTCATGGGCACTTGGGAAATGGTAGTTAGTAGGGTCCTATTGAAGATTCTAGGGTTCCAAAATTGGAGGGTGTGATTTGTGATTTTTCCAACCAAGCCCTAGGTCAAGTGCCTTGAGGGATTTGACCTTTTGTAGTGTGTTGTTTGGTGAATGACAGGAGTTTGGGACTTGGTGAAGGGATGAGCATTTGGGAATAAGTTATTTTAGTGTTTCCAATCATGCTTGAATATTGAGTTGTGAACTCTGCATCACAAAAAGTGAGAGAGGTTCGTGTTTTTGTAATTATATTCAATCTAATGAACCATTTGGATTTGCTCTACATTTTAACGTCTCAAGTATATCATCGTGGTCTAACTCGCAAACCTTCTAAAGAGTATTATTTTGTGTTTTTCCACCATATTTTATCAAGTGGACATTTGATGTGACAAAAATGTTTGAATAATGAAGAACCTTCCTCTCTGTTTGCCAATCTTCAAATAACCACAAGTTAGGGTTCTTCATAGAATATTCTCTAAGCCATGTACCAGTTATGACCACTACATCTATATGGTACCGAGTGATCCAATTTTTTGTTGGCTTGGACACAAAAACATAAATATTTTTTCCCTTTTTTATTGTCTTTAGGTGCAATAACAATAAAAACATGGCCTGCAGTGATAAATGTACATAATGTGGTCATTAATTCAACAAATACTTAATTAAAAGTTATAAAGTTACATATTGAATTTATAGAGATATATATATTACTAGGTTGCACTAGATTAGATAAGTGGTCAAAATCAATGGATGAATCCAACTCTACTATTTCCAGTTCTTGTGTGGGATGATAAGTGTCAATTGGGTCCAGAACTTGTATATCCCATTTGTCCACCCATTCAGTTAACTCACACTCATAGCAATTTTCCTCTGCACATGATGGACAAAAGCATGCCATTTTTTGTCTGTGGATACTCCATGAACCTTCATTAGAGCTTCTAAAAGAGTGCAAATCATTTGATCCTATCAGTGTGCAATAATCATCATATGGTGCAATGTTAGTATTATCTATCAACCAAAAAAAACTATGAATTGTAGACTCACATTCCTTACCTAGACCTATTGTAGCATTACACCACTGGATGATGGATTTTGTATCTGTCAATGTTACTCCATCTTTGTACTTTAATTATTCATGATCAAGCTAAAGCTCTTTTGATGCATGCACCTGCACCATCATGCTCTCCCTTTTCCATGACCAGCCTCTGTGAAATTCCACATATATTGAATTCTAGACAACCTATGCATCCTACTCAACCAATAGGACATACATTTGTGAATTCTTGAATTTAGATGCCCAATTGTCTAACGAAATAATGTGATGGCAATATGGTATGCCCATGTTAGCCAAATCTCCATAAAATAGTTGAAAACAACCATGTACAAACTTTGTAGAATGTAATCAATCATCACTAATGTAAAAATGGTACTCCCTCAATATCTTCGAGTCATCCTCTATACTTGTAGGTGAATGCGTTAATGTTACGTGAAAAAATATGGAAACCTATTGATAAGTATATTAATTTGCTTGCACCTCATTTTTTGGTTGTAATGTGTAGTTCTCTATGAAGTCTACAACTAAAATAATGGTATCTAGTGGAAATGTATCGTTGTACAACGTGAATTGCAAATCCAGCTGTCGAGCTATATTTGTATGCCTTGCATACTCATAAATAATCTTTTCACAAAAAATCTTCATGAACTCATACACTGGAATCTTTTCAATGGCTAAATCACATCTTTTACCTTTTTTCCCATATTTTAGAGCATGTGTCACTATCTTATATTTTTTGTAATCTACTATTTCTTTTCTAATTGCATGTGTACTATCCATATGTTCAAAAGTTGATAAAAGCTACAAAGAACCACAAAATAAGCACGTACCATCCAAGCATGATGTCTTGTAAAATTGTTGACATCCCCTATTTTGCATAAAATGTTGGATATGAATTCCCTTGGTGATCTAGGTGGCTCATTCATGTCACAATCCTGCAAAACAAACTTAGGATGCAAACACATATATATGCCTAAAAACAACAAAATGGTTAGAAAATTCAATATGTATCCTGCAACAACAAGTGGTGCATGTTTGATTTTTCTTCACATAAAAAGGTTTACCCATCTCAAAAATCTTTGAATTATTTGAATTAAGGATACATACCAATAAATTTTGCAAAAAATTGTGTCTAAGTTGAGCACAAATTTTTTTTACATGTGGATCGCCATTTCAGCTACCAATCCTCCTTACAACATCTCTTTGATTAGGGAAAACACGTGTGTTATTTATCCAAAAATCTTTAATCAATAATTTCAGAGCTTCACTCATTTCTTTATCCTTTCACGGTAGTCTACCACTAAATGTCCATAACTCATTTTTTTGTTGGATTTTCCACTCTCTCACACCTTACCATGGCTCTCCTTAGAGTACCTCTACTAATTTTCAATGTTTTTCTTGTCTTTCTCATGAGTCAAGCTTTCTTCTTTTGGGTAATTACTATTGTCGATTTAAGTATGCATCTTGTAATAATACTATCTTTGGTGTGTGATTTAGAACCCACTTTTTCATATGCACTCATTAGATTCTTTACAATACTTTTTTCATTTGAATCATCCATCATTCTTAGCCCAAGAATCTTCATGATGGGCTTAAATTTCAAATTCCTCATCATTTCAACAAATAATTGGTATTGACCTATAATATTTAATTCTTCAAATAATAATCTCTATATACAATTAACTTTTCTTTGACAAGCATGCTTGCTAATCTTGTCAGGAATTGATTTCAAAATGTTAGTATCAATATCAATAAAATATTTTGATCTTCTAAAACAAACTCTAGAAGGTGTTATAATCTCTTCCATTCCCTCATCATTTTGAACATCAACATAAAGTTGAGTATTTTGCATACCTTGAACCAAAGATGATGTGTCTTGGCAATAGGATGCAAAAGATGGAATATCACCTACTTGATATGTTGATGTTGTGCCTTCAACATGACATGATGGAGTGTGTACATTTGGGATGTATAAATTAGTATCTCTTCAACATGAGATGATGATATGACTCCAACATTGGAAAATGGTGTAGCTTTGTAATTCAATTATCTTCTTGAGCATAAGAGTCTCATTCATTCTCTTTGTCTTTCCAATTCTTCCTCTTTGTTTCTTTGTATAGGTGGTTTGTGTTCCTCTTCAAAAGACAATTTTTCATTATTGCATTGCAATTTTATTTGTTCACATAGTAGTTTCATTTTAACTCTTTTAATTGCCAAATCTCTCTGGTTTATTTTTTGGCATGATGATGATTTCTATATGTCAAATTATTCAAACATCTGAATTACTTACAATTTGTAAATAAGAAATCACTCAAATACATATACAAATTACAATTATTTCAATGAATACACAATATATATTAAACAACTTGTCAAATTTATAATCATTTCCAAATAACAATTCATTCAAACATACAAATTTCAATGAATTCACTATATATTAAGCAAATTGTCAAATTATAATGAAATTTGTCTCTATAGTATCAACAAATATTTTAAAAGGACTACACTAACATTTTCTATAGAAAGAATGTTCAAAAAGCCTTCAAATTGTGTATCCAATGATTAAATTTGGTATTTACTAGCTTCCAATAGCATTTTTCTGTCTAAATAGTAGAATATAAAATAAACAAAAAAGAAAATATGGGTCAGTAGGGACCCAAACTTTCCTTATAACCATTTTTTGGTTTTTTCATATAGTTCATACACACTATAAAGTGTGCACGCACTATAGTGCATACATGCTATGTGAAAAATCTCTGTCCCCCCATCCCACCCTCTCCCATCCCCTACTCTCTCTCTTTCTCTCTCTCTCCCCCTCTCCCTCTCTCTCCCTCTCTCTCCCACTCTCTCATCCCCTACTCTCTCCATCTCTATCTCTCTCCCCCCCTCTCTCTCCCCCTCTTCCCTATTCCACCCTCTCCCAAGCCCCTAGTCTCTCTCTCTCCATTTCTCTCTATCCCACCCTTTCCCATCCCCTACTCTCTCTCTCTATCTCTATGCCTCCCTCCCTCCCTCCCTCCCTCTCCCACCCCTTACTCTCCCATCCCCCCCCCCCCCTCTCTCTCTCTCTCTCTCTCTCCCCCCTATCCCACCGTCTCCCATCTCCCAGTCTCTCTCTCTCTCTCTCTCTCCAGTTCTCTCTCTGTCTCTCTCTATCCCACCCTCTTACATCCCTACTCTCTCTCTCTCCTCCCTTCCCTCCCTCCCTCTACTCTCCCATCCCCCCCCTCTCTCTCTCCCTCCCCCTATCCCACCCTCTCCCATCTCCTAGTCTCTCTCTCTCTCTCCCCCCTCTCCCATTTTCCAGTCTCTTTTTCTCTCTCTGTCTCTCTCTATCCCACTCTCTCACATCCCTACTCTCTCTCTCTCTCTCTCTCTCTCTCCCCCTCCCCTACCCCTCTCTCCCTTACCCCTCTCTCTCTCCCTCCCTCCCACCCCCTACTCTCTCCATCTCTCTCTCTCTCTCTCTCTCTCTCTCTCTCTCTCTCCCCTATCCCACCCTCTCCCAATCCATTAGTCTCTCTCTCTCTCTCTCTCTCTCTCTCTCTCCATTTCTCCCTCCATCTCTCTCTATCCCACCCTTTCCCATCCCCTACTCTCTCTATATCTATCACTCCCTCTCTCCCCCCCCCTCTCTCCCTCTATCCCTCTCCCACCCCCTACTCTCTCTCTCTCTCTCTCTCTCTCCCCCTCCCCCTATCCTACCCTCTCCCATCCCCTAATCTCTCTCTCTCTCTCTCTCTCTATCTCTCTCTCTCTCTCTCTCTCCCTCCCTCCCTCTCCCTCTCCCTCTCCCTCCCTATCCAACCCTCTTTCTCTCTATCCCACCCTCTCCCATCCCCTAATCTCTCTCTCTCTCTCTCTCTCTCTCTCTCTCTCTCTCCCCCTATCACACCCTCTCCCATCCCCTACTCTCTCTCTCTCTCTCTCTCTCTCTCTCCCTCTCCCTCCCTCCCTCTCCCCTATCAAACCCTCTCCCATCCCCTACTCTCTCACTCTCTCTCACACACACACCCTCTTCCATCCCATACTTTCCCTCTCTCTTTCCCATCCCTTACTCCCTCCCTCTCTCTCTCTCTCTCTCTCTCTCTCTACCTCCATTTATCCATCCCTCTCTCCATAGCCACCTTTTCCCACCCCTTCTCTCTCTCTCTCTCTCTCTCTCTCTCTCTCTCTCTCTCTCTCCATTTCTCCCTCCCTCTCTTCTTATCCCACCCTCTCCTATCTCCTACTCTCTCCCCATCCTCTACTCTCTCTCACTCTCTGCCATCTCTCCATCTCTCCTTCCCTCTCTATTGAAATTCAAGCTTACAATTTGCATGCATATTATTTAAGGCTAAATTCAAAAATGCTTTAAATAGTGTGTGTGTGCTATGGAGCGCATGTACTATTTAAAGATTTGGATTCTACCAAGCCTAAGGCTTGGATTTACCTTGGGGATCCAACCCAAAGGTTTGGAGTCCCTAAACTGGTTTGAGACATGTTTTTTAGCAAACATACAAAAAATGATTGATTTTCTTGTGTGCTCTCCTTCAAGTTTCCTCATGGTTGAGCATCGATAAAATCAAGTTACATGATATTGTAGATCTCGGTGTTAGCTATATAACCATATAATTTATTTGGAATTTGAACTATTTCAAACCTTTCAACTATAATTTATTTTGAATGTATGTCCATTTTCTCTCAAAAACCAACATGTACTGATCAGGGTGTAGATTTTAGCTCATTCATCAAATTTCACAACTTTTTTTTTAGAAACTAGACTCCATTCTACACACTTTGAAAAAAAGAAGTTTTGATTATAGATTAGTTTTCAATCTTTACTAGGGGAAGCACACAAATATTTCACAATTTTGGGATGTGTCCAATTACAAAATTCATAAAAAAATACACATTATAAAATTACCCAAAAAAAATGGAATAAACTACCAAGTGTTAGGTAACTTTTGATTAGAGTGATTAAAGAATTTAAAAAAAAAAGTTAAAATTTTAGGGGGCCACACTTTGCACTATGTTATATTTTTTCTAAAAGAATGGTACCACTTTCTGTGGCCCCCTTTTTTTTTTTGGAGTTGATGAAATCCAACTCCGAAGATGCCCAAGACTACCTACATGCAAAAAGCTGTCAAAAAGAAGCCAAGGAAAGAAGAGCGTGGAGCAAGGGAAAAAACCCTAAATGGACATGAGAGAGAAGAATATATTGCAACACAAGAAAATATGTATTTACAATATGTTAAATGTCTTGTTGAAAATATAATGAGGGAGCCCGAATATAAAGAGCTCCAAGAATCTCCTAGAAGAAGCTAGAAGACGCTAGGAGATAAGTGTGACAACTAAGCATACATCCACATAAGGCAGAAAGTCCTCGAAAAAGGTGAGAGGATAAATATGACTTAGGAGAGAACAAACTCCCATATTGTCAACAACTTATAACAAAATCCTAGACTACAACTAATAAATAAATGCATTTACCTAATTAAGCTTAAGTAAATAGAATAAATAATTAGTAAATTAATTATTTACTCTAACACCCCCCCTTAAGTGAAACTTAGGGAAATGCCTTAAGCTCACAAAACTAAGATGAAATGCAGAATGGGTACATGCAACGAGGCCATTTTAGGTACCCATGTACAAATGCAACAAAAAACAACCTCTGAAAATGGAGAAAGAGAGAAAATCACATGGGAAAAACCCTCCCTCAAAAGAGGTAAGAACCTAGTGAAGATCTAAACAAGCCTCCAATTAGAGAAATGTCCCCTAAAATAAGAACAAGAAGTGATCATGAAGAGCATCAATGAAACAAGGAGAGCTACAAATCTACCATAAAAAAAAAAATTTTGATATGAAGAACCTCCATAGAAGAACAAGACATGAACTAAACGTGTCTATATGGTAGATGATCCATCTCACCGATTGCAATCACCTTGCATATAGGATCAACTACTAAATACATAGCTCACACTATCAAACCATCAAACCATGGATGAATTAGAACAAAAGCATTACCCCCCCTTAATGCAGACGAGGTGTGATGATAGGCAACTAAGAAGGTGGGCCAAAGTCTCTTGCAGACGAACCAAGAACGATGAGAGAGGAAGAGGTACAAGCATCTATAAAGACACGGTCAAAATGACTCTGCATGGGGCTAATGTCATAGAAGGGGCACTCACTTGACAAAGGGAGAATGCCTAAAACAAAAAACAACTATCCCCCCCATGGTGCTTTATGAAAAAAGTGCATGCACAACTGACTCAAAACAATGTTCATGACCCTTGGAATGCAAGAGTGGCACTTTATCTCAGTGTGATACATAAAAAGTTCTTTAAAAGGATAGCTACAATGATCAAAACTGAAAACAAGCTGATACAAAACATAGTACAGCCTAAAACAAAGAAAACCATGCCAAAAAAATGATCCTCGGGCCTAAAACACTCAAAATATCCATCATATAGCAAAAATGCCAAAAATATAAAATTTTCAAAAAACTGACATGGGACGCAAAAGATATGCTTGTCGGAGTCAAAAATAGAACTTTAAACTTTAATTAAAAAAATGAGCAATAAAAATGCATCAAAACTTGAAAATACCTACACCAATGTCTCCGTCTCAAAACCAACTTTCCAATGCTTCTTTCAGATTGGAAAAATACCTCCGTATGCTCAAGTTATGGCCAAATAATTGCAAGTAGGTCAAAAAGGACCTTGGAGAGTGCAAGAAGAAGGCTGATGTCATGATGATGTCAACATTTCATGCCATTAAATATGACAGCCTGGAAACCATTGACATAAAATAATGCCATGTGGCAGTACCACATGGATGCCACATGGCGATACAGATGATGTGGCAGGTGACATGGCAGGGTCTACATGACAAAGTGCCACATAGCACCCATACTACGTGTCACCCCCACAATTGCTGACTGTGTTGCAACGTGTCAACTATACACGCATCAAACATTGGCACTATACATGCAGGTAGGCGAAGGAGGAGCTGTGCACCAATGGAAAATGTTGGCAGAGCGGAGATCAGAGGTGACTGTGTCTGGTGGAGCGGCGAAAACTTTGAAGTGTCACCAAGAGAAGTGGTGGAAAAAATCACAGACGAGGCTGAGCGCTACTTGGGTGGTGCTGCTCAGTATAGGTGGAGTGCAAGTGGCCCCACGGTGGCCACTAGGTGGAATTGCAGTGGCGCACTCTACGCTATGTTCTTTAAAATTTTTTTTTGATGTTGAATCATCCGTATAGTCGTATGGAACCTCTTGAAATGAATTTTTTTTTGCGTTCCAGAGTCTTGTCTCCAAAATTGACAAATTTTATATGGATCCTAGCTAAAAAGTGCCTTTTTAATCTAATGGAAGCATCTGTTTGGGGCCAATTTGCTCTAAAAATTTTTTGATCCCCTGATTTGAAGAAAAAATGTACAAACAAACTAGGGTTTGTGTCTCCGAATCACAACTTCAAAAATCTTTCAACAAAGAAGTAGTAGGGAGGCTCTGATACCATATTGGAGTTGATAAAATCCAACTCTGAAGACACCCAAGATCACCTGCATGCAAAAACATGTCAAAGAGAAGCCAAGGAGAGAAGCGTGGAGCAAGGGAAAAAACCCTAAATGGACATGAGAGAGAAGAAGATATCGCAATACAAGAAAATGTGTATTTACAATATGCTAAATGTCTTGTTGAAAATACAATGAGGGAGCCAGAATATAAAGAGCTCTAGGAATTTCCTAGAAGAAGCTAGAAGACGCTAAGAGATAAGTGTGACAACTAAGCATACATCCACATAAGGTGGAAAGTCCTCGAACAAGGTGAGAGGATAAGTATGAGTTAGGAGAGAACAAACTCTTGTATTGTCAACAACTTATAACAAACTCCTAGACTACAACTAATAAATAAATGCATTTACCTAAGTAAGCTTAAGTAAATAGAATAAATAATTAGTAAATTAATTATTTACTCTAACATTTTTGAGGACCTAACACTAAACCATTTTGAAAAAAAATTAGTAGTTTAGAAACTAGATTCAAAGGACTACTACTTTTGTTTTTGTCATATCTTAAAATTTTAGGTGTAACTATCTTGAAATTGTTGTCAAAGTTAAAAATTTGTTGATTTTAGAAAAATAAGTGGCCACTTATACCCCCCTTTTGGCACCACAACTTGGTGCACTTACCCTATGGCCAAAAATGTTTTAGCCGCAACTATCTATGCGACATCCTAAGTGGTAGCCACACAAGCAAAAAATGCAATTTCTCAAAACTTTTCACTTTCAAGTTTGATTTCTCCATATAAAATGAAGTTTTTTTCAAAAACTAAAAATACCCTTTTGTAGATCTCGGAGTCAAATTCTGGTCATATAAATTTTGTAGTATTTTGAATATATATAATATGTTATAATTTTAAAATATTACAAGTAGGTATTTTAAGATTGAAGAAGATGTCTGTTCAAAAAAAGAAAAAAAGTAGTAAATCATGTTCAAAAAAAAAAAAAATAGTGTGTACCTCTAGAGGAGACAATCATCTTCAAGAATATGTAATTTGTTTTAAAAATTATTTAGATTTGATAGAAAAAGTTTGGCGGGAAAGAAAACTGTCAATTTCAGATAAGTTCAAATTTGAACACATATAACTTGAAACATATAAGTCCATTTTTTTTTTGTTTGTCCACTAGGTATACATGTCAACTATAACATACTACAAAATAAGACCAAAATATGATAATTTGCATATATTTTTTTGGTGGGAACGAAACTCTATATTTTCAATATTAAAAAAAATCTGAAAATAGACTTTAAAAGTTAAAAAAAAGATAAATTTTCACTCAATTAATTTTTTTTTTACAAACATAAATTTCATCCAATTTTACACATTTCATTAGTTTACATCATCTTCAAATTCTAAACACAAATGTCCCTTCTTTGTCATTAAATTTGAACAATTTAAGTTCCAATATCCTTTTCCATTATAAAAGGTGACATAGGTTTGTGCTTTTACCCATGTGTGAGATTCTTAGAAAATAACTAGTTTACAACATGGACATAATTAAGCAAAAAAAGAATGTAACATTCAGATTTGAGTCTTTTTTGACACATTTGTTCTTTCAAGTGATACGGAGATTTCTTGGAATGCTTGATTATAAATGGAACTCAGACAAGCACATAATGGAGTTAATCACACAATACTATAGAAAATAACCTTAGGAAAGAATCACATAAGATATATTTAGAATGATGAAGATTTTCCAAGCTAAAATGAGACAAAGATTTAGGATTCCACCTGCCATAGTTGGAAAATATAAAGATGAGATATGTTTCATGGTTGAGACAAATGTGACTTGTAAGTGTTAGAAATAGATAATACTGGGGGGGGGGGGGGGGGGTGAATTAGTATACTAAAAACTTTTTCCCACAACTAAATATTATTAATTTCTTTATAACTTGCATATGAAAATAAACCAACAATGCTGAACAATAAATATAACCATACATATAGAGAACTCATAACACCATTATTTGTTAACTAGGGAAACTTTGGCCAAGGGAAAACCCCGGTGGGGATGATACCCATTAGATGATTTGCTAAACAATAGGATCCTGTTATGGATATTGACCTTGTTAGGAGTCTATGAAGTACATATAGTGTCCCGAGTACTTGTTAGTAGCCTCAACCCTATTAAGATTTGCTTTAACCTTACTAGGAGTTGGTATAACAATTACAATGTATGCAAGAAGAGCCCACTACCCTAACATGCAATTATACAGTGTAATTCTTTCATTAGACATGTATACATACAATACTTATTTTATTGCTATAACTCACACTTGCTCTAATCTTACATTAGATTTCACATCACATAAGGCTCACAAATAGTTCTCACAATCGTTCGCATGTCATATCTAATCACGCAACTTTCCCATTATCAGCGCAAGATAAGATGTTTACTTATACCTTGCACAATCACAAAACTTTGCACTATCAGACTTCATGTCTTCACATGCTTGACATAATATAAAATAACTTATGGAATAATATCCACATAGCTGACTCAACATAACTTAGTAATTATTTTGTAACCAAAATAATTCGTAAAGCTGTAAACCTCTGTTTACTACTATGCTGTATTCTGCACTGTTAAATACCCACATTGTTAATCTTACTATAACTTGCGTCATACTATCCATACACATCTGCATATTTGAACACATCATCATGACACTATCATGAAGCTTACCTCAACTTGCATAAGCTAACTCTCAATGAGTCTTTTGCACGTTTAAGATCTGTACTCTTTTCTGCTACAAACTGTCTAACACTTAGATGATTTTCTATCTTTAAATGCATAAATGAAATGCTGAATACATGTTGCCATAAATGACAACCATCAAAACATATAGTTGACCATATTTCCAAAAATCTCCCCCTTTGTCATTGATGGAAATATTTGGAAAAATTGTCTAAGTCCCAAAATGATGTCATACATAACAAAAACAAATAAAAGTAACTACACAAAAATTGCCTTCAAAACATAACAATTTTATTCATGTTTTGATGGATCATCATTACACTCCTTATTACTCCTTTACATTGATTCATACATAGGCTCCCCCTTACATATACATTTACATCTATACAAATTTTCCTCTACATAATATTCCCCATTTGACATCAATGGCAAAGGTGGAAAAACTTGTATCTCAAAAACTTGTTTCCTGCTGTTGATTAGCTCATCATTCTTGACATGCAATCTGCAAAATCAATCTTTACTTTGTCAAAGTCCTTCTCCCAGTTCTCTTTGACTACATCTGATATTCTAATTAGTTTGCAAAGTGCATAAGATGCCACTTCAACTTTTCTCAAGTTAGTATAGGAAAATTTATCATAGGAATTTTTTGTTGTAAGACATTCCTCCAACTACCTTTGCAAAATTACAACTTTGGGTGTCATGTATTCTCTAAGAATATAGAATCTCCTGATTACCTTCAGTCTGTCAAATTCAATGCCTCTAACAACATTTTGGATATTCTCAATCTCATTCTCAGAATCTTCAATTTTGATCTTTGGTTGCTACAATCTTGTAGTGAGTGTCTGAAGCTCACTCATATGACATTTGATCATTGTATCAAAATCTAATAAGTAAGTGTAAGAAATTGCACACTATCCATACAACTTCTTGTACCTTTAGCAATACAATTTAATAGTTCATTGATGTTTCCATCAAGCGCCTTCAAATCATTGCACACATTTGTGCACACTATGTTGAATAGGGATGCATCATGATTTGTCTACACTTGTGCTACTGCTACTTAAGATAAAGTTGTGAAATCCTCATCAAAGGTTTTTACCAACTCTTTTGCCTTGGCCTACAAGTTTGGATTTTCTGTAGTTGTGGAAACTACCTTCTTCATGCGCTTAAAGACTTCATTAAGAGTCTTCTCCAAAGGCTTAACAATTTTATTCTTCTCGAATAACTTGCTCAGGGTGTCCATTGGTTCTTTTTGATCTTCATCATTAGATGAGATAGATATTATTGCTGATGTTCTAGCTACTGATATTACTAAAGGTACAATAGCTTTTATCTTCTGTTCCTCTACTTTCTTCTTTTCCTCAACCTCTTTCTTCTTTCTTCTTCTTTCTTCTTCTTTTCTTCTTCTATTTTTCTCTTCTTTTCCTCTTCTTATTTCCTCTTCTTTTCTTCTCTTCCTATTCCCTCTTTTCTTGTTCTTCCTTCTTCTTTTTCTCTTCTTCCTCATCATTAGAATTGGTATAAGTAGCGATATTTCTGATATTGCCAACAATATTTTCTCCATACCCTACAAAAGGGTTCTCCTTTGTATCCACAATTATGTGCATACTATCCACTTGCATGGATTTAATACCCATAAAAATGTGAGGTGGTGATAGTGCCTGCTATATCTCCTCTACTTCTTCCTCTTCCCTGGAAGGTGTGTGGACTTCCACATATATTAGACTATCAGCTTTTGTCTGCGCACTCACCTTAGGTAATGAGGTCATATACTTTACTATAACCTCCTCTGTTTCTTTCACAACCTCCTCATAATTGCCTCCCATTAGAAGAATTTCTTTTCTTTTGTTCCTCAACAAGGGCTCAATACCCTTGAAAATTTTGTCAGATTCTTATTTTGATCCAACATCACATAACTTATTTATTGATGTGATTCTTATATTTAGATCTTCTTCTACTACTCTTTTATTTCTATTAATTTACCTATTATATAGGTCTTCAAGAATTTTATTCTAAATACTTTGAAATCTCTTATTTATCAAAATCATGTTTCTTATGGTGGCATTCTCTAATTGCCTCCTATCCATACTACTATACATGCTATAAAATTTATTTAATTGAAGAAAATTTTCATAATTTATAATCTGCATGTTTAGATTCTCTACTTCTAGTTTCCATCCCTTTTTGCTTGTAGCTATTTTAGGTTCCTGTACATCTTGTTCAACAGGTTTATCTTTAGTATCATCTTCTGAGCTTCCAAAACTGCTCACTTGCATGGTTTTTCTTCTCTTACCAGGCCTGCTGGTGGTCTTCTTTACTCTTTTCTTTGCTTGAGGTATAGGTTCTTTCTTAACCTTGACCTTCCTTCCTCAGTTCCTCTACACAGTTAGTGCTTCCACCTCTGGCTGCGTCCTTGATTGCTCATAGCTGGCTCTTATTGGTTGCATTTGTGTAACTGCTGCATACAGTGCAATAGGAGCTTGCACACATGGCTGTGCTACTGTGACTCCCTCTGAAGCTCTTGCCATAGTAATAGGTATTGCTGCTAACAATTCACACTTCCCACTGGCCTTCATTTCTAGCCCAATTCTCTTCAACTCATTGAATTCTTGTCTTGACATACCAGATTTGTTGAGGATGAAATCTATCTCATTTTCTAATTTCTTCTTTCTCTCTTTGCTATGGAGCTTAGATTCTACTATCCTTAGTCTTTCATCATATGTTCCCCATCTAGGAAATTTTGTGTCCTACTTAGATTCAAGTATGATTTGTGCATACCCTTCTATAAATTCTATGCTCATCTCATATCCCATAGGCTCAATAAACTTTACTCTAGGTATCACTTCTTCCATGTAGGTGTTGTTAGTCTCCACCATGAAGCATAAATCATCCTTAAATTTTTCCACCATAGAGGGAGGTATCCTATACCTTAGTTTCATCTTAGATTGAAAGTTCTTCACCATTCTATCTATATCAATGTCTCTGACATTCTCAGGCTTGGATATATAGCATTGAGTCACTATCTTCATTGTGCACTTGTGGTTATCCCAATTGATTATTCTAGAAAACTTCTTTCTAACATAAAAGAACAAATGAGTCAATAAGGACTCAAATCTAAACACTATGCTCTTCATTTTCTTTATCTTAAAAATATTATCCAATAGTTGCAATTTGATAATGTTGCATAAGTTTACTTTCCTTCTCTCAATAGCCATCACATATGCTGCATGAAGAAATCTAGCTGGTACAAAGTTAAACCTTGATCCATGTTTCAACTTGTACCCTAAGATCTTAGTTAACAATCCGACTCCTTCATCTTGAATAGGATCAACCTTCATATTCCTTCTATCAAATTAGGTTTTTAGATTCATCTCAACCACTTCCCTCACACTTCTCTCATTAATAAGATTACAACCTTCATTGCTTAATCTTGTGACCTTTTGAATTAGGTCATTGTCAATGACAATTTGCGCATCACCCAACTGGAACATATCATCATGTATTCTACTCAAAATGATTTGGGTCCACTCATGATTATTGAATTTTGTGTAGAACATATACTTCACAAAATTCAAATCTTCAAGGTGTGCATATTTAGACTTTAGGGATAAGTCATTATTGCACATGACTCCTAAGTCCTTGTGAATTTCATCATCTCTTATTCTTTGAATCTTACAATGTATATAACTCCTTATATCTTCTATGCGTAACACATTTTCTAGAACTTGTAAAAATGCACCTATTAGATCATCTAATAAAGAAACAAATGGGTGTTTCTTGAACTCATACCTTGGTCTGTCACTAAAATCATACACTCTCTGACTGGCCATTTCTCTATAATTGTGAAAATTGGATTCAATACTTCATAAAATACCTAAAATTCATGATTTAGGGCTTTTGCAACTTTTGGCTTTGCAAACTTCACTTTGCACTTCAATATGCAGTAAAATCACTCTTCAATTCACTCAAGACACTTCACATGAACAAATGGTACACTAAATCTTGCTTGCAATCCTTAAATCATTTTACATTGTACTATGCATTAAATTCATATCTACCACAAATTCAAAATATTGTCTCTATTCACCAGTGACCTTGTTCTTAGAATTCTTTCTTACTGCTATCATATCTAGACTTGTGCATTGAACCATAGCTTCCTCTCTATGTCTTGTACCTTATGTTAACTACAAAATCTCTAACTCACTCTCTAACATCAGTTCTAACCAGCTGATGCTCTACTACTTCTATAATAGCTTAAACTAGATAGGTTGAGCCACAAACAATCTGTGACTTCAACTTTCCATCAAGTGCATCAAACAATTTCTCTTCCAATACTGTATGTGAACTCTTTCGATTACAAGCATTCACAAATGCTTCTTTGAATTCATCAACATGTTCCTTGACTGCTTCTTTTTGACTGTCGTTGCTTCCATTTTCATTCCTTCTATCATTCCTATTGTTGTTCTTTCTATGATTAGGGTTAAAGTTCCCTCTATCCATTCTACATAATCTTGCTATGTGTCCAAAGTTATTGCATAACTAACATACAGGTGCATTTCTCCTCTGATTGTTGCCATTCTAACTTTTAGGTGCTCTGTAATTTCTTGCAATGTGTCCAGGATTATTACATTTGTAACAACCAAACTGCTTTCTCTCACAATTAGGTTTCTCTCCATCATTAGATCTACTTTGAGATCTACCTCTTCCATTACTTCTAGGGTTAGTATCCTAAACATTCTACTATTCTTATTATTATCAAGAAATTTAGGTTTCTTAAATTCTACTACCTTATGTCCATAACCATGATAATTATAACAATAGAAATTAGTAATAGGTTTAAAATACTTACCTATGAAATCTTTCTTCATATGTTAAACTTCATTACATATGTAGCATCTACCTTTGAATTCATTTCTTACCTCTTTGGATGAATCATCTTTCTTAGGTTCTTCAACTTGCTCTGTTGTTCTAGGTTCATCAGATTTCTTTCTCAATTCAATTTTCTCAACTTCATCAGACGACTTGAACTTTTCTTTAGGGATTTCTTCTATAGAATTTGGTTCTATCCTAATCTCATCTTTCTTTTCTGACTTCTCTCCAAAAAGATATCCAAAACATGTCTTGTCATAAGAGGGTCTCTAGTGAAATATTTGTTCATCAATTTTCTCAAAACTTGTACAAAGTCTCTCTAACTTGTGTTTTCTTATGTTAGCTCTCCTTTTACAATGATTTTATATTTTCCAACTCTGCATGCTCTATCTTAATAGAATCTAATTCAGATGTCACTTGACTCAACTAAGATCTAAGGTCCGCATTCTCAGATTTTAGATCAAGTTCACTCTTATTGCCACTAGTCTTAAGACCCAACTTTAGTTCAACAATTTTCAACTCATGTTTCAAGATCTCATTCTCTTTCTTAATATTTTATTTATCATTATTGCCACAGGTCCATGCAAATAGTTCCTTTCCAGATTTAAGATCACCAATTTCATCTTTCAATTTTCCAATGTAAACTTTTGCATCTTTCTATCTATCATTGAAGGTGTCTCTTTCTTCAGTAAGAAGATCAATTTGCTCAAGAGCTTCCTCTAGATTTCTATTCAACTATTCCATATTCATAGGGGTCTTCTTAAGCCTTTTCAAAGTAACTATGCTCTGATACTAATTGTTAGAAATAGATAATACTAAGAGTGGGGGAGGGTGTGAATCAATATTCTACAAACTTTTTCCCACAACTGAATATTGTTAATTACTTTATAACTTGCATATGAAAGTAAACCAACAATGCTAAATAGTAAATATAAACATGCACATAGAGAATTTATAACACTATTATTCATCAACTAGGGAAACCCTAGCCAAGGGAAAACCTCGATGGGGTTGATAACCACTAGATGATTTGCTAAACAATAGGATCCTATTAAGGATAAACAATAGGATCTTGTTAGGAGTCTACACTAGTACATTTGGGCTCATTTTTTGACCTTTATTGGTCAAAATTTTGACCCATTTTTTGACCAATCTTTGACCAAATTCAACCAACAAATTGGTCGATAATTTTTTGGTCAAAAATTGGACGAACATACTAGATGGTCAAAATTTTGACCAATGCATGGTGGAAAACTAGATGGCACTGGTTGAAAAATTTTTGGTCAAAAATTCAACCATCTAGTAGGTTGGTCGAAACTTTGATGAATACAATGGTCAAAAAATATTGGCGTTGTTAGCACATTTTCTGCCATTCATTGGTTGAACTTTCGACCAATGCTTGGTAGACATCTGTAGGGCCCATATCATGGAAAATGATATCATGGACCCACTTCTCGTGTACTAGGTACAAATATTTTTGATTGTGAGATCCAGCCAAGATCAAAGGGTGGCGTTGAATCACTATGAAGAAGTGCTCAGAAGTTAAGTATAGCAAGTTAGCGAGTGTGGGCCACTACTGTTGAAGTAAAATTTCTATCCACAAGATTAAGTCTGGATCGACGACGCTCGTTGACTTGCTATAAAGAGATGTGTGAAAATTAGGTACACAGAGTTAACGAGCAATGGACCCACCATCGTGTTCTTAAAAGTTGTTTCAATTGTCCACCACACAATTAAAGTAAGATCAGTAATCATCACTAGCTCGCTATTGAAAGGTGCTCGAGAATTATGCATAATGAGTTGGTGAGGTTATGACATGTGTGCGTAGTCATAAATGGGCCTGGTTTGAAGCACCAGCCTTGAAGGAAAGGTCAAGGTGGAGGTGCTTTATTGGCTTGACTGTCAATGTGTTAAGAAGAAAGCTGAGTCAGCTTAGTTGTAATTCCTAGATCGTAGGATTTTTCAAGGATCAATGGCAGAAGTTTAAAAAAGAAAGTGCAATGCCACTCTATTTTTCTGTTTGGCGCATTTATGATAAGTGAAAGCTTCACATGTGGGAGGAACAGAGAATAACACAAAGATTTTCATTAATTCCAGTCCCATGCAAATAGAGATTGCAAATTTTCTGAGCACAAGAGCCTGATTGATTGTGTCATGTTAAGCCTGGTAAAGATGTGAAACTATTCTTCTATCGTTCGAGAGAAATTTTAGAAGTTCAGAGAAGAACAAGTTCAACAAGTCAAGTAAGTACTCATATTATAACCTCTGTGGCATTCCAATTCTCTCAATACTGTCAAAATGCCTCCTAAATGTAGTTTTTATTTTTGTCTGTGGTTTATCCTAACATTATAGATCCTAATGCACCCCCTATCTCAGTATCCTATTTCCCATTAATATTTTCAAAAAAAGATACACATACACAATAACACCAGATATGCTAACTAGGAAAACCCTTGATCAAAGGGAAAACCCAAGTGGGGATGGTACCCAACAAATGATGTACTAATATATAAGATCCTTGTAAGAGGATGAACTCTATTAGGAGAAAATGTAATATATTTAGTACATATTAGTCATGGTTAGGAGACTATGAATACCTATGTGGAGATTGCAACCCTATTAGGAGTTGTGCTAATCCTGCACAAGTTAAAAAGTTAATTTCCTTAAACCCTAGGCTTAAAATTGGTGATGGCCTATATGACAAGGGGAACTAGGTTAGGGATGCAACAACTACTCAAAATAGCCTTATCTTGTTTAAAAAGTGGTTTTTGGAAAGAAAGTTGTTTGCGCCCAATGCTAATGTCTAGAATTTTGATTTGGGAAAGTTAGTAGTCCCAAGTGTTTTCATGGATTATTATTTGCTTGAAGCCATTGCTAAGAATTATGACCAAGCCATTAGGGTTGTAAGAAGAAAGGATGGTGTGCCTCTGGTCTCAATTACTCCTGAAGAAATTAGAGAGGTTTTTCACTTGGAACCATTATCAGACTACCATGTGCAAATCAATCTACTAGAATTAGAGAATGAATATAAAGCAAATAAGGATGTAATTAGGGGAGGTGCACTAAGGGCACATATTGGTACAATAGGAACTTTGCCAGTAATTACTGTAGCCTCTAGAGAGCCTTTTAAGAAGAGTCTTTTCACTTCTCGAGCTGTAGAGATATACAAGACCTTATGCCGAGTTTTTGGTGAAGATGAGCAAGAATTTATGCCCATTGGTTTCATGTACATGATGATTTAGGTTGCTTCCTTTGGTGTAGATGTTATTTTTGATTTTGCTTCCCTTTTGGCTGAAGAAATTCACATTGGTTTAGTTGGGATTGTGAAGGGCAAGGTGGAAAAAACTTTTGGTCACTACTCTCTATTAATGCATATGTTTTTGTTCAAAGGAGTGACATATTTTAGTAATGAGATGGAACTAAACAGAGAGGAGAATGGGGAAATACTGCCAGTCTAGTTGTGGAGTGCAGATATGACCTGGGATGCAAGTAATGCTAGTTTTGTCAGATTTGGTAGATATTTTGCTGCTAAATTGAGATGCCTCATATTGAGTGACAATCCCAAAATCCCTAGGGTAATAATGAGTCTCATCAGGCCTATGGATAACCCCCATGACTTGAAAGTTTCACATAATTGGGGAGATATCATCCCCTACCTTGTTTCTACTATTTTTAGAATCTATGGTTTCAAGGGGAACCCTCATGTTTTGCCTTACCAAGTTCCTTTGAAGGTGGGAATGGCTGAAGTTTTATGGTAGCTAGGGGGAGTGGAAGAAATGTTTTTGTTGAAAAGGCAATTAGGGTCAATTTTCCCTACCTATACAGTGGCCCATTAGTTTGTGATTACAAAAGGGGGATGTATCTTTTTGCATAAAATTTTGGAGCAGTATATGATGGCTATCTCTCATCCCCATTTTTGTGATTCTGAGGGATTTTTCAATCAGATGTTGAGGCATAGAATCAAGTTGGGACTGATCAAGCACAATTCTTATTATCCAAACGATATTATAAGGAATGAATTCTCATTGCAGGAGCAGGAAACTAAAAAAGAAAAATGGAGAGTTTATTCCCGGGTCTTAGAATTCATTTATTGTTTTGATAATAAATATGATCCTTTGGATAATGCTATTACAGAGGCTGACAAAATAAGTAAGCTCATGAATACCTTCCCTGAAATAATGGAGGTCATGAATGAAAAGAAACAATTTTTTATTGATTCATATCCTGATAAGGCCAGAGAGGTCATGAGGAGGTTGGCTTTCACTCCAAATGTGAGAACTAATAAAATAATTGTACAAAAGAGGCCCGGATATACTATAATTCAGAATAAAAGGGTTCCTATAGACAAGGGCAAAAAAATAATAAGATCTACCAGTATAGCCCAAGAGGAGAGGCCTGAAGAGCCTAGTCCTAAGAGGCAAAAGGTAATGATAGAAGAAAGGCCTCAAGATTAGGAATATTCACCCACCCAGTCCCCTTTGAGGATTGGAGAAGAGTAGCTCACTGGTGAACAGGTTGAACAAATGGGATCATAAGGAGATATTTTTATTACTCAAGCAAAATTAGATGAGGGTAACCCTCCAAAACTTCCTCTCCCAAGTTTGGATCTAACAATAGCTAATTATAGAGGCAGGGAGTTGGACCCTATATTAGAGCAGGCAAGTCATCAATTTTTGACTGATGACAGTTTTGTCAAATCAAGGGCTTTTCAATAGTTTGCATGGAGGACAAACATGAACGTTTTCGAGGAGAAATGTAAAAAGATGAAAACAGAGCATCCAGAAATGGATGAAACTTCCATGCAAAACCAAATTAAAGAAGAAATGATGAAGGAATTGCAGAATATAAGCCCTAAGGAGGGGAGAAAAATGATAAAGGCATCTAACATTTTATTATTTCCCAATTGGGATATTGCAGATGCATTAATTTTCAATTCTGTTTCAAGTAGATTGGAGTTGCAAGACCCAAATAGAAGAGACTTCCAAGGCACTTCATTCATTGAAGATCAAGCTGCATTGGTTAGTTGTTGTTGAGAAAGGGATCTAGAGCCACACCATCACAATCAGATGAGTTTGGGTTGATGGGAAATATACTTGTAAGAAGGGTTGCTGACACTTCACATGTACAGGCAACATATTGGAATGTGGATTCTTCTAAGTTTGTGTTGGCCACTGCTAAGAAGGAGGAACAGGTTATGTTTGAGTTACAGAATAAATATGAAACACTTCCTGAGGCCTATAATAGGGAGGTAAAAAGGAGAATTGAACTTGAAAACAAGGCAATGGGAAAATCCACAAGGCCAAGAATAACATACCGTCGTCCTCCAGTGGAACCTTTTAAATCCACCCCCCTTGTAGAGATAGTAGACACACCTCAAAGACCTGAATATTATACAGCCACATAATTTGAAGAAGAGAATAAAAAACTATGGGCCTTACATGTAGAGTTAAATACGCAATATGAGGATAAGCTTAGAAAGGCTCTAATGTATTTAGCAGACAAAATTGAGTGGCCCTTATTCTTTGATCAGTTGGTAAAAGTAATAGATATATGGGAGGAATTGAAAACTCATGATGATACCCTGAAGCCTATTGTTAATAAATGGGGAAGAAGGGAAAAGGAAATCACCCTTCTATGTTATTCAGTTATAAAGTCTTCCCATGACCATGTTGAAAAATTGTATGATATTGCTAATGACCTGTTTGATTTTGATAATAGGAGAGTTGCTCTGCAATTGAAAATTGTTTCTTATTTGAATAAGTACAAGAATCAAAAATTTGATCTATTTCCTTGTGCCTTGGATAGAAAGAAGAAATTGAAAAATAAGGAAGAGTGGAGTAAAGAATTGGATGACCTTTTCTGCACAAGGATAAATAAAGTTATTAATGAAAAGGGGCATGCCTGGTGGATCACCATGACAGAGGAATTGGTTAAAGTCCAATTATTTTTTGATTCTTTGAAGCAAGAATTTGTTGGTTTTGAAAAGGAGGCTGGTTATATTTTAAAAAAGCAAAATGATATCCTACAGTTCAGCTGGCCAAATGATATACAATTTGACACTTGGATACAATTTGACAATTTGACAATTCTGTTGTGATTGTTTTTGTCTTTTGTATGATGCTTTTTCCTTGGACACTTGTTAGATCACAATTGCCCTTTGCTTGTTGCAACTCATGCTATATAAATGAGTTTTCAAGGCATTGTGATGGTCCGAGACTTGTGCAATTTTTTGTTTCTTTCAAGAAGAGTACATATTCAATCGGTCCAATAGTATGAAGAGGTTTTGAGTTTGCTTCCATTGTACTTTCTAATAAGAAAATTGAAATGAGAGAAATGGCAATCTATTCTGGGCATTCAATTGGTTTTCTATTGGTTATTGTATTAGTCATCTGAAAAGGATAATACAAAGGGGTATTTACACTATATCTGTGGATCATCAATTTTTATCTCCAGTTTATGGGTTTATTTACTTTGAAGTCATTTAAATAAGTTTTATTTGGTTGAATGTAGTCTGGATGGGTTGTATGCTAGTTTTATTGTTGCTTTTAATTCAATCAATTATATAAATGCTTCAGTAAATCAGCAGGGTTTATGAGTTCATAAAAGGGATATTGCATAAGAATAGAGATGGGTGATTACTGTTCATTAATTCTTATACAAGTTATTTGAATTAGATCTCCCGCAAATAGTCAATTTCTTGCCCAATGGATAAGGCATTGGTCCTATAAATCAGAAGTAAACAAGGATGAATTCTACTGCTGCATATCAAATCATCTTACAAAATCAAAATTATTTTCAATCCTATTCAAAAATTATAAATGCTGGTCTCAACTCATTTATATCTAATTCCTGAGTCTTAGGTAGCTGCTATTTCTAGGAATATTTGTAAATTTTAGGAGAATTATGACCAGATCTGCTGATAAGGGATGTGTATAAGTTTAAGAGCATTGAAGAATTGAAGTGAGCTATGTATGTATGTGAGGGTAATAGAGGAGAATCATAACGAAACTAAGATAATTTCATTTTTGAATTCTACTGCACCGTGCACTTGTATAGATCCTTTCTTGTTCCTCTTTGTACCCACCACTTAGCCCACATTATTGAGTGTCCTATACAAGAAAGTCTTATAGCAAGCAATTTACCCAAGATTCTTGGAGTTTTTCCACTGTAAGATATGATGAAATCATGAACTAATTGCCTATTACTTAGGAAAATGAGAAACACTATAAGACACTTTGTAGTGCTGCAATAATAGCCAAATCACCAAAGTAGGCATGCTTTTTGGATCATATTCTCTCTCAGACACAGATGTAACATGCATTTTGGTTGTAGGTGATTTCTAGGAGCTTGGGGTTCACTATCAATTCCATCACCTTCGACTAAAATTTTTCAACAAGTCAAAAGTTGTTCCACTATAATGATTACTAATAAAATTTATCATTGTTCAAGTCAAAATTTTATCATTAGCAAAAATGTTAGATAATTTTGTTCATGGTCTCAAGGAAAACAAAGACTGCTTGACAATAGCAAGAAACAACACAGATGACTTAGAAATAGTCTATCACAATGAAAGACATATTTTGCGCACCATAACACTAGCAGTGCTCTACTGTCTCATTTTTGGTAACAGAGACACCCCTCAAACATGACGGATTCACCCCCCAAACATCTTCAAACATGAAATGATCCACTATCTATTAGACTGGTGTCTAATCCAGGTTAAACCTCCATCAGCAATTACCATCCAACATTGCACTTGCACCAAGTTTTCCCACTCTCCTGCATTTGGTTAATATAGTACAAATAAATTATCACAACCTCATTGTCTCCCACTAATAACAGTGACTACAGGTGGTAGGAAAGAATCTACATTGGAAACTTTAGAATAAGTAAAATTGACTGTGCTTAACCAGTCACTGGTTTGAATGCACCAGTCTATTATTCCTTACTTAACCCGCAATGAAAATTAAAAGAATGCGTGTACAAGTTAACAAAAATAATAAAATGTTCTCACATTAAATATTAGTCAAAATGCATTTGATACATCAAAGGAACTCACTGTTCCATGGGATAGAGACTGAATTGCACAAAACAGGATTATTTTATTGATTATAATTTTTTCACAATGCCTTGTCTCACCACCCCAACTCTACTTCTCCCCCAAACACTCGAAAAATCCCTTCTAAATAACCAAACAACAATAAACAACCACTGTTGTCTAACTATTTGACTATTACCAGTTAGTTATAAACTGAAATTTGTTGTCTAGTTGACACAAAGTGTCAACTTCAACAAGTTACAATCATATATGCCTTTAATATATTTCACTAACCTTTTCAAAGGTTTTATAACTTCACTAACCCTTCCAAAGACACCTAAAACCCTTATGAGCTATACTAGGTCTAAAGACACCTAAAACCCTTACAAGCTTTTCTTTGCATTTTTTCTACATTTGATACTTTTCTTATAGGTGGACATGTCTATCACAAACATCCAACATGTCTGTCCTTAGACTTCATGGCAAAAACCCTACAAACAACACAAAAAAATAAGGACATGAACCATCCAAATGTCTCTAATAGCTTGTGGATATCCCAAAGATGCATAAGTGCATGACTTGTGAAGACCAAAAAGATAAGACTAACTTGTATAAGAAGCGAATAACCAAAATGATTTTATGTCTGTGTTATGTTTGACAATGACAATGATATTTGGATTCAAGTATGAGGAAATTTGTATCAATCAATTCATTAAATATCATTTGAATACAAAGAAGATTTTAAGAGATTCAAGAGCATAATTATAAGCCAAATTTGTGGAAGACCTAAATCAGACCTAAGTGAATAGACATGTGAAGGTTTATTTTGAATATGATGAGCAGATCTAAGGTAGAATTTTTATGAAGGTATATTCCAAGTTTAGAGCATTTATTGAAAAACAATATTTCAAATCTTGGTGGATTATTCATAAGTACAAGGCAGATTTGTTGAAGACCTCAAAGGAGATCTAAGGCTAATCTACCTACATTATAAACACTTTGCATTTAAAAGGTCAGTTCCTTCTGCATTGTAGGATTTGAAGTTGGTGTCTCTTGCTAATTGAGTCTACACATTTGTTTGAAGTTATATACATACATACATATATGTGTGTGTGTGTACATACACACACAATTCACCTACAAGGATTTCCATGCTAAATAGTATATGCATCTAGTCTTCTTTTGTTAGACATCAACCATGTGAATGCTTTCTACATTGCTTTCAGTTGACTAAATATATATAATAAAATATGTAGGTTTCTATGCCAAACTAACTCCAATGTGGACAAATATCTAATAATTGGGATTTAAACTAAGCAAGAACTATATGTTCAAGGAACCAAAAGATGACTGCAATGAGACTATTACAAGCGAAAAAACTTCAGTCTCGTTAAAGAGAATTTGGATGTGTGTTTGAAGACTTAACAAATTTGAGCTTCACTTGGTTTCAAGAATACTATAATATTCTCTACTTAACAAGGCCAACCATGTGAAGGTGGAAGCTCATCTGGCCTCACCCCCCTCCCCCTAACATCAATCTAAAGTACCCATTATCATCTAATTACATACTTCATTGATTAATTCATCCATTTATGAACTATAACACTCAATCAATACAATCACATAACATTCATTAATATGATATACAAATCATTAATACACAATACTAATCAAAACTTCATTAACACATAACAATATTTATTAACATAAAATAAAAATCTGTATTAATATGCATCATTCATACATAATTACTTAAAACAAAGTTCTTTCATTATCCAACAAGGTTTATCAAAGAAGATTTTTAAAACATCATTTCTTTTTTTTGTTTTTCTAAGCTCTCTTAAGAAAAGTGCTCATAGGGACATCCATATCTGCTTCATTCTCCTCCTCTTCTAGCACGTGTAATGTTAAATTCCGATGGCTCCTTCTCTTTGGAGGAGTAGGAGGTTGCTGCACTAAAGGGGGCTCTTTTGCAAGAACAAGTGAATGTGATAAATTGGCATACTCTTTTTCTTTTTCTAACTGTTACAAGTTTATAATTAAGTATGAGTACAACATAAAATGCATTTTTCTTACCTAACAATGCCACATCATGTACATTAACATTTTGATTTGCCACTGCGTCAACATGTTGAACACTTGGAACATGGTCCAGTCCTTCAGCATGATGTTCAACATGCTCTGAAATATTCAAAAAAAGGATACACATCAAATTCCAATTGAAGATGTTAAATTGTATTCATAATTGCATAATTAATTTCCAATAGCAAATTAATACCTCCACCACTATAATGCACATCATGGCCTTCGTCAGGAGCAGGTTCTGTGGTAGGATATGAAGGCTGTAGTAAAATGTTATGCACATTGTTATGTAGTCAATTTACGTTTAAAACTAATAAAAAAAAAGAATCTTCTCAACTATTTAATTTCATTTACTTTTCATTTGACCAATTTACCTGTGAGATATCTTTTGGTGCACTGGATTCTTGGGAAAGGCTTACAGATTCTTCACGTAGGCGTGCAACCACAACTTTATAGCCTTCCTTCAAGGCAATTTTTCTATCTTCATCTGTGACCTCCACATTGAAATCTGTGCCCTATGGTTTTTGCTTGCTAACGTCAGTTTTCCATGTATGGTTTCATTAAACAAAACTGTTTGCAACACTATATTAAAAAAATAAAATAAAAATTCATTGCTCTACTTACAAGTCGAGACTGCAGATTCATATAGCCACCAGAGCCAAGTTTGTGTTGGCCAACCTTTTCTATTCTCGCTTTTGTAGCCATGGATGTGTCCTACAATCTATGAACAATTTCAAAGATCTTAGATTATATATTTACAAATATCAATAATTAGTGCATGATTATAATGTACTTAATACTATAATGACATACCTCTTTTTTCCCTGTGCTGCTTCATTATCTCTATCTTCACATAGCCTTTTCTCCTTTGCATCTTCTATTATTTCATTCCACTCCATTGGTGGAATCATAGGAGGATGGTCATACTTTGGGTTATCCTTAAGACCCCTTCTATATTGATCCCTCACAGTCTTTATATGCTTTGCTGCTCTTTTCAGAAGTAGGCCAGTGTCAAAAATGTTTTTGCCAAATTTCTCCTCAATGGATGCAATCAACTGATTTTTTAATTCCCCAGCTTGTAAATTCCACCTTTTTAAAAATAAATAGATTGTTAGATCAATAACTTTAATATATTACAATAAATAGAAGAAAATAAAAATTATGTAGCAATGATATGAAACTACGTACCTTTTACGTATGGTGTGTCCAAATAGTCTCAATGTCATATGAAAAAGATGTTCAAAGAAAGCATTACTACCTACAAAAACATAAAGGATTTATCAGTCCAAAATGAGTAATGTAAAAGTAAACTAAATTTACACTTTAAAAAAATTAATTTTAAAGCACCTGGAAGCTTTCGTTCTCTTAATGGAAACATAGTTTTCTTATTCAGCAACTACGTCCCTTCATACAAACCAGTACTAATCACACGAACTGCTCTAGGAAATGGATCAGCTTCAGTAGTACTGCTCTCTGTTGCTCTATCAATTGAAACATCATAACAATTAAATGACAATTTTAGTGCTACTCTCTGTTGGTCTACCTCCCTGCCTATGTCCATGTCTCTCTATGTGTGGCTATATATATATGTATGTATGTATGTATGTGTGGTGTGTGTATGCATGTGTTTGTGTGTATGCAAGCTTCTGTAGACATCATTTAAGCACTAATGTGCTACTTCGTTGTTCATCAACTTGTAGAAAGACATTACAAAATATAGCACATTACAAAATATAGCAAAACAAGGTTTTACTAGTTCTATCAGGCATAGATGATAATGTTTGGATGGTCCTTGTTGCCGACAATGTAGCGGACAATAGTGGACCGCCAACCGAAGGAGGAGTCCGAACTTCATCATGAGCTGAAGAATAGAATATTGTTAGCAAAGACATTTGCAATGGATAAAGATCAAATGGGATACTAGTGAGAAACGTCGACAAAAAAAAAGGTAAGTGTTATAATGTTGATCAAAACAAACAAAGTGTTACTTACATGAAGGTACTATGAAACAACCCTGACCATGTTCAGCATGTAATGTCGCAACTGGCACATATGTCTATACAAGAACACATAAAATCAGAGATATGATCCATAAGATACTATAAAATATTAATATCTATTGAACTTCTATTACTGCTTACTTTCAAAGATTGGATTCTACGGTCCAATTCTATTCTCAGTGCCTCTTTCTCCTCACTTCTGTCACCCTTGATGATAATTTAAACAAGCTCATCAGTGTATCTTTGTGTAATTTTTTGGGTGGTGAATATAGGATCAGTACTAAGGCCAATGTCATGTAGATATGACACCCGTATTTCAGATTGCATTTGGTCAGCGATCATTGTAGCTTTTTCCTATCAGTTGTGACATCAAATATTCATATAATTTCATCAAAATAACTCCAAAGCCATAAAGAAAAGAACATAATAATAGGACACTTGTTTCTATATTAACATTAAAATTTACAATAATTAATGTTTACCTCTACTGAAGGTGTCTGACATGGTGCATCCATATCGACGTGTGAAAAAAATTAGTAAGTCTTAGAAATCTGTAGCGAAATTAAAGTAATAGACTTACCAAAAAAAAATTTAATAATAAAGTAGATTCTATATGTAAATCATTTGTCTTAAGTTAAAAATTTAGCGTAACTAATGTTTATATCTAAAACAATATTTGGCATGTTCTACTTAATGTTTATATGTGCACATATGGTTTGGAAAGAAATATTTGGTCATACAAGACCCCATCATAGTTGACATTGATCGTACTTGAAGATTTCATTGATCATCATGATCGTCATCCATGTCATCATCATCATCATCATCACCATCATCGTACTCGTCACTTTGATCGTCGTCGTCACTACCACCATCTTTATCACCATCATCATCCTCTTGATCACTATCATCATCATGACCATCATCGCCATGATCATCATCATCTTCGTCACCATGATCATGATTGTCATTAGCATCATCATCATCATTATCACCATTATCGTTAGCATGACCAAAATCATCACCATCTTCTTCTTCTTCATCACTGGGTAACTGTTGTTCCTGATAATCATTTACTTCCTCTTATGCTTCTTGAATATCTTCTTCTTCGATCACATTATACTTTACCGACCTTCCTCTTGGGTCATGTCTAACAAAAAATGACCAACCTGGTTTGTCTGGAATACCAAAGTAAAACACTTGCTCACATTGAATTGGAAGAACATAGGGCTCATCTCCGACTGGCTCAAATGACCTTGTATTAATCATAGTAAATCCACTGTCGTGTTCAATAACAGTCCTATCGAGATCATTTCGATTCAGTCGTAACCTAAACCATTTGATGACAAACAAAACTATTTTGAATGAATTAAAGTCGCACTCAAGTATATCATCCAAAATGCCATAGTATCAATTTTTAGATTGTTGAGGATGTATGTCAGTTCTAGATGAAATATTGGTGACCGCGAAGACAACACTTATCCCAAAATCACATGTTTTCTTCGTTTCATCTAACTTTTTTGTGCAGAATTTATAGCCATGGTAGTACACAGCTTTGTGCTATTTGACCTGCAATTATTCAAACATGTCAAGAATCTTCTCATTGATCTGTGAGTTGATATTAAACTTATGTCTCATGATTAGTAATCTTATGCATACCTTTGTATCTCTTAAGCCATATATTAGATCAAGTACCATTGGCGTAACATTGGGATATCCATTACGATGAGCTTCTTTAACCAATGATGCAACACCATCCCATGTTAATAAGCAACCATTTTCTTGAGATTGTTCAATCCACACTGTCATCCAATCAAGATTGTTTGCAATATACAAGTGTAGTGCATCCCACTCACGACCAAGTATAAAGAAGACAATTACACCAGTTATAAACAACTTATATATATTGATGATGGATAAGAATTGATAAATTACAAAAAAAAACTTATAATTACCTCTCACCCTCCTCAATCTACCTTTCCCCATCAGGTACTCCCCTTTGAAATTGTCATTACAGTTGGGATCCCAAATGCGATCTAGATGGATACCTGCTGCAAACTTTGGAAGATATTAACTAATATATACCATGGTCTGGTATATCATATATCCCTCTATCATAGAACCCTTAGGACGAGCTCTTTGTTGAACCAAGCCGTTCATAAATTTCAAATGCCTCTCAACCATCCACATTGATCTAGCTTGTACAGGTCCACACAATTCAATCTCCTCAACTTGATGTATGAGGTAGTGTTCTTGAGCATTGAAAAAAATTGGAGGTAAACACTTTTGCATTTCACACATAAGCTGTGGAATTTTTCTCTTCCAATATTTTATATCTTTTTTATCAATTTTTTAAGATGATAACCACCTAAATAAGATTCAACATGCAAAAACACATAGAAAAGATTTCAAATAAAATTATACAATAGATTTCAGATAAAAAGCTACAAATCTAAGAAAAAACACTCTTCTAACCTCATGTATTTTCCAAGATCATATATAACTTGTTTAATACTGTTGTCAAACTATTGTGGAAGGGATAGAGGTAGGACAAACTGCAATCATTAAAAGATGATCATTTTAATATATTATTAAATAATGCAATTGGTACTACATTCAATCTTACAAATATACTGTAAATAGAAAACATGACTTACCTTGAGGAAGGTATGCCAATCATGTGTCTTCAACCCTAGCCCAAAATCACCTTTCTTTGATAGAAGAGTGCTTATATTTGCAGCAAATCCTGTTGGAAATTTTTTTTTTTTTTATGACTTCTTTTAATGCATCACTTTGTTGCTCCGTTGATAACCAAGGAAGGGCACTTGTATTTATGCGATCTCCATTCCTATTTGATTCAATGAAAACTTTTAGTGCATGATTAGATTCATGAATGTTAGTACAAATTTTAGCAATTTGTTCTCTATCACGCCTTCCATCCAACATTTTCCATAGTGTCTCTGTTACATTCTTTCCAATATGCATAGCATCAAACAAATGCACGATTGGGAGATCCTTGTAGTATGGTAACCTACTAAATTGAGTAGGATAACTTTTCATTCCTCTAGGAAGTTGGTCATTGATGCCTTGATGACCTTCACGAGCATCAATTACAGCATTAGTAAATATAAGACAATATCAAAATACAAATTGTAAACTTTGGACGACAAATTGGACATTACCTCGATGATTTAGTTGATCGTATTCCAACTTCCATAAATGAGGTGTCATTCTTCATGGCCTTGATGATGTCTCTTCTTTCCCATTGAAAATATGTTTTTCAACAATTTGACACCTATGATTATTGTGGTGAAAGTGTCTAAACTCATCAAACACTTGCTTTCCTAAACTTCTTGAATGATGACATTTCATCTTCGGACCACAAACTGGACATGCAAATTTTCCCTTTGTCTGAAGACCTAAAAGATCATGTATAATTGGATCATGTACAATTATCATGCTCAACTTAAGCATTTGATAGTAATGTGTAAGCACTATAACAGACCAAAAATATGTGATCTTAACAATATAACATACCCTAAAAATGAGTTAGCCCAGGGGCATCATGTATTGTCCATACAAGCATTGCATGGAATTGAAATTGTTGATGTCCTATCGGTCTAGAGATGTCATACATAGTGATGCCATTCCATAACTTCAACAACTTGTCAATTAGGGGCTCAATATACACGTTCATATCTTTAACTTGGTATTTACCTAGCAATTGAATGAACATAAACATTACATAATTATTATAACCATTTTCATGCACTATTTATAAATTAATTTAGATAACTATATAAAAAAAAAATACCTGGCACAATCATTGACAACATTATGTGCTCCCTCTTTATGGACATCCAAGGAGGAATGTTATTATTAATAACAAAAATAGGCCATACTGAGTAAACAGATCTCATATCTCCATATGGATTGACACCATCTGCTGCCAATGAAAGTTTCAAATTACAAGGTTCTTCTTTAAAGTGTGACGATGTTTCTTCTATCTTTTTAAATGCAGAACCATTGGCAGACATTCACATAATGTCATCCTGACTTCTATTGCGTGCATGGTAATCCATAAATTGTGCCAAGCTAGCACACCTGAATAACCATTCCAAATGTGGAATAATGGGAATGTACCAAAGAACCTTGTGAGGCACTTTTTTTGTTATTTGATCTCACCGATATCTACTAACATGACAATCAAGACATTCTATTGTAAATTCATGTTGTTTATGATATAGAATGTGATCATTGGGACATGCATGTATTGTCTGATACTTCATTCCAATTTGATCCATAATGTTAGATAATTCTTGGTACGAACGAGGCAAAATGTTTGATGGTGGTAACAAAAACTCACTAATCAACCTACAAAAACAAATATGCATTGTTAATATAATGAATAGTAATTGTATGCTAACATTGAAGATGACAAAAATGAGATACCTTAGCATACGTGACATTGCTACATTAGATATGCTATTCATAACCTTTAAGTTCACCAACAACACTATAGCTGACAGTAGAGTTGTTTGGCAGCCTAGGTATAAGGGCTCGTGTGCCTTCTCAAGTAAAGGTATATCAAGACCATCTTCATCATTATTATCAGATTCGCTAGTACCATCATTGTGAGCCTCTTCATCACTTGCCCCAATACCATCTTCTTCAATCATGTCCTCTGGCACATTATCATCTTCTTCCATGGGAGCATTATCCTCAACTTGGATATTCACAATTCCATGTTCCTCTAGTAGGAAATCCACATTTAGCAATGGACAAAAATCGTGGCCCCCTTCAATATGACCGTATTGCCTACAATGACTCTGGGCTGTTGTGATTAGAATTCTTTGATTCTTTAAACCCTTACACTTTTTGCAAGGACAATATCATTTATCAAGTTTTCTTCGGAATTGAGCCCACAATGCAACCATTGTCTCATTATTTTCTTCTAGATTCATATTGTCAAGCATGGTCTTTCCTCATAGGAAAATATACCTACAAATAAATTGGACATGTTGTGATTAATGTTTATATCTGCACATATGGTTTTTGTTAATTAATGTTTTCAAATGTAGCTAAAATGATTACAAACATATCAAAAAGGACCTTCACAGGGTCTTATTACATCAACTGTTCTAACATGGTCATATTGGTTATCTTGAGACCTTAATGTCTTCTCATGCCTTCAACCTTGACCTTGATGCTCCTGCATCATTCTCCCAAGGATCAAGGAAAGTTGAATCATCATGGAATTGAGTAGGCAAACCTTCTAGGAAGTTGCAATACTTCAACCTTGTAAGTGTCACGTCAATGCAATGCATACCAAACAAACAATTTAAGTTGATGAGAAATGGTTGTTATGAATTCAAATTGTAAGTGTCACCTCAATGCATTGGGTATTAAACAAACAATTCAAGCTGATGAGTATGGGTTTTTATGAACCACAACTCATGAAATATGCATTAAGTCCACACCTGCTGTTTACAATGAGTATGGGTTTTTTTTCTAAGAACATACCTGTTGTTTACAGTCAGTAAGTTTCTATATCCTCTAAAAAATTTGAAGCAATGAGACAAAGTCACACGGTTGAAGATGATTATTTTCCCCTCAAAGCGCCATCGTTTAATAAATTGTTGCATTGAAATATAATCTAGAAAGGGCCTTTCCACATAGTATGTTGGCACTATTCGGCAATCATCGATCATGTGGTTATTGCAAAGAGGCTAAGGACCAAACATGGAATCATGGAGATAGTGCATAGATGTACAAGGAAAATTTGTTGCTCTTTAGCTACTAATCTTGCTTTGTGCTTGTCAATTAAAACATTATTTTTAAAACTTGATCTTTATACTTTTATTAATCAATGGCTTTCTTTCCAATGTCTATCTCTCAACTCAACACATTTTTTCATTTTTCTTTCCTTCTTGCTTCATCATAAATACTTGGTTCACAAGCACTTATGGTGTTCTTCTTGCTAAGATTATGAAGTGGACAATGACTTTCAATCTAGATAATAAAATGTTTGGCTCAACTTTTTTGGGTAAGTGTGATGATATGTAGTGCACTATAAATTTTATCTTCAATGAAAGGATTAACACCTCTAATTTTCAAATGGCGATCAACCAGAACTAGCTGACAATCTAACCTAAAAAATACATTTTATGCCAAATTCCAATCACAGTTAAAAACATTTAGCTATTGGAAAATGGCAAGATTATGTCTTATTTCAGATATGCAATAAAATGGGCAAGAAATGTGGAAGAACATTAAGTTTTTATCCACCAAAACATGAGTAAAATTGTATAAACTGAATGTATTTTTAAAAATAATGTCAATTCCCTTCAAAAGAAATATTTTGCATGCAACTTACTTGCTGAAGATATTTCAAGTTCAGCAACTCTTTAATCATAGGATCCACGATAGTTGGAAGCTTTGACTTGTCTGTTAGCTGTGGCTTGGCCTGCAGCAACAAATTTTTTTTAGTATATGTATTTCAACATTTAAAAAATACATCAAGCAATTCAGGTCAGTTACAGTCTATAAATTAACTGGCATTTGTTTCTTCTTTAACATATTCGACAATCAAGTACAATTAATAGGAATACAAGAACAAAACTTTTTAATTCTACTAATCCAATCAATGTTAATCTTGGGTACTAGTACAAAGCCAGTAAGAAATCTGCAGTTGTACCAACCAAGATATTTACAAGACTTGATCACAAAAGGTTCATTTAGCACAAAACAACTTCAAAAATATTATATATATACACTCTTTGACGATGTCAAAAGGAACAATTATTTTAATGATGTTTTACGTAATAATTACTAGAGGAAATGATAAGCATGAAATATATTCAAGTTTTGACACTAAGGAATTGAAACATCCGCACTCAGGTCAGGAATTGCTTGGAGTATTTAAAGAGTGTGTATCCCACAAATGAAATTGGTATAAATGTTACAACCACCAAATTTGGAGGGCATGGAAATTCAGTCATCACTATCCTATGTAGTACACTTAATTTCATATGTTGGAATCATTTTGTGACTTGTACACATGATAGTCCAATAGTTTTTAATGTCATCTTCATCACAATTTCTCTATGATAGTCTAATTGTTGCAGGTGGCATCTTTGTCACAATTTTTCCATGATAGTTTTGTTGGTCTGAATTTTTGCATAATTGAATTCCTTTGTCCAAGGTATAGAAGAATTCAGATTGGGATCCACCTATGGTGAATAGAGTTTCTAGCCAAGTCATATTTTGTAGGTCTTTGAAGCAAATTTTTGTCGAAACCCTAGGTCTTGTTTTCTTTTAAATTTTTTGGGTGTGAAACTAAAAATATGCGAAGATTCCCATCCTTTTCAAACTTTGCGTGCCCTGAGTCACATCTTTTCTTTTGTGTTTCTGATCGCCCGATCCCTAAAAGATCTACGACAATCACTATCTCACTATGAAAAGATACAAGTATTTTACCCTTAGCAACATAGCGACCATCGCTAAGTTGAAAAGTGGTACCGTCAAGTGGAAATATGGTGACCGAAGATTCACTTTTACAACAAACATGTCAGAACTTGAAAAGGAATTACGACATTGAGGTACAAAAGGTGTCAACAGAAATCTTAGCTTTTTTGGTTAGTCACTTTGTCGCTATTAGAGAAATTGGGCACTTCGCCATTAGCGACATGACGCCTTCACCAAAAATAATGGCCGTCAGTCACTTTTAAATTTTTCGATGATTGTAAGTTTTTTCAGGCTGCGTGGTGCATGTGCTATTTTATTATGTGTCAAATGCATTAACGAGGGTAGTTATGACTTCACTCGCCTTTATCTTTCCAACCCTAAATTTTGATGAGTCACCAAAAATTGCTATGTCGCTATTAGAGAATTGGTGTCTCTCGCCGTTAGTGACATAGCACCCAGACAGAAAGTAGTACTGCGGCAACTTTTCAGAGTAAGTGGGTCCCAGAAAGTACTCCATCAGATATCAATTATAAAGCTTTGGAACACACTGGCATCTAATGCGCTACACGTATACACCGGGAAAAGCAAAGACACCAAGATTCGCTATGTCACTATCGGGAACTTGTTCTTCTCGCCATTAGTGACATAGCACCCGACCGAGAAATAAACAAATATGGGCCCCAAGCAGTAGGTAATATAGCCAGGATTTCATCACGTCATCAATGATTGGACCCATGCCCTGTTCACAAAATATATGAAAGACTGATCGTTAGATCTATCTTAGATCCATGATCGTCGCTATCTCGCTATGGCGAGTTACATAAAGGTTACGAATAGTGACATGGCGACAAGGGGCCCACCATATTTCTTTTGAGCAATGCATCAAATGTCATCTGCATGATCAAATCAGGATCAATGACGGGCGCTATCTCGCTATGGCAAGGTGCTCACTCTTTATGTATAGCAAGATAGCGCCTAAGTGACACGTGCCCTTAGAGTTATGTGGGTCCAGTTCAGAGGTGCCAAAAATGAAGGAAAGGTACACATGGCAAATTTTCATTGGGTTGACTGCCAGCTTGTCAAGAGGAACATGAGTCATCTTTGCTTGCATCCCTGGATCATAGGATTTTTTGTAAATCCACGGTGTAAATTTAAATATAGAAGGTGATGCCACCTTGTGCATTTATGAGAGATGAAAGCTTCGCGTGTGAAGAAAAATAGAGTATAACACAAAAGATTTTCTTAAATCCACCGTACTCAAACAAAGATTTAGAGCATTTCTAAGCAGAAATAGTTGTTGAGAAGACCGTGCTGGATTCGGTAAGATTGTGAAGCAGTTTGTTGGCAGAAAGATTGCAGTAACACTAAGAAGAACTAGAGTGAAATTCAAAGTAAGTACTTGCATTATAATCCTCCTGCTATTTCAATTCCTTCGAGAGTTAATTAAAATGGCTCCAAAATAGAAAGCATTTTCTAGTCAAGAGAACTATTTGGATAGGAATGTCCACAATGATTTGCTTGAACTGCTCCCTTCTTCCACTATTGAAACTGTAGAAGTTAAGAGGCTAACTTCATTAAACCCTAGGCTGAAAATAGCAGATGGGCTGTATGACAAAGGAAACTGGGTTAGGGATGCAACAAATTCACAGACTAGTCTTGTTTTATTCAAAAAATGGTTTTCAGAAAGGAACCTTTTTGCCCCACATGCCAACATCTGGAATTTTGGTCTAGGGAAAATGGTGGTTCCCAATGTTTTTATGGATTATGATCTTTTGGAAGCAGTAGCTAAGAATTATGACCAAGCCCTTAGGGTAGTGAGGAGAACTGATGGTGAAATCTTGATTACAATCAGCGTAGAGGAGATTAGGGAAGTTTTTAGTTTAGGGCCTGTCACTGATTATCATGTGCCCATTGGTTTGAAAGGGTTAGAAAATGAGTATATGTCTAAGAGAGATGCAGTTAGGCAAGGAGCACTGAGCACACACATAAGTAGAATTGAAACACTGCCAGCAATAACAACATCCTCCAGGGAGCCTTTCAAAAGGGCATACTTCAATTCTAGGGCTATAGAAATATATAGGTCCTTGTGTAAAGTTTTTGGGAGAGATGAAGAAGAGTTCATGCCTGTGGATTTTATGTATATGATTACTCAGATTTCTTCTTTTGGTGTGGATATAATTTTTGATTTTGCTTCTTACTTAGCTGAGGAGATTCACATTGGACTAATTGGAATTGCTAAGGGTAAGGTGGAAAAAACTTTTGGCCATTATTCTCTGTTAATGAACATGTTCTTATTCAAGGGAGTAACATATTTTAGTAAAGAAATGGAATTAGACAGAGAAGAGAGTGGGGAAGCATTACCAGTTCAATTGTGGAGTGCAGATATGACTTGGGATGTAGAGAATGCCGGTTTTGTTAGGTTTGATAGGTATTTCACTTCAAAGCTGAGATGCCTCCTATTAGGGGACAATCCCAGAATCCCCAAAGCATTAATGAATCTCATTAGGCCTATGGACAACCCAAGTGGTTTGAAAGTTTCACATAATTGGGGAGATGTCATTCCATATTCTGTTTCTATTGTATTTAGAATATATGGTTTTAAAGGAAGCCCTCACGTACTACCCTACCAAGTCCCTTTGAAGGTAGGAGTTGCTGAGATATTGTGGCAGCTGGGAGGAATGGAGGAAGCCCTTCTATTGAAAAGACAAAAGGGGTCAATTTTTCCTGCTTGCACAGTGGCTCATCATTTTGTAATCACAAAAGGAGGTTGGCTTTCTCTGCACAAGATTTTGAATCCTTATAAGTGTATATGAGAAATGTTAGTATGCTAATAGAAACCAAATTTAAATAAAGCTTCTACAAACTAAACAAAATTCATAAACTTCAAGATAGACTAAGATGAGCTCTCAATTGAGAATATGAGCCATTAATGGACTCTCTCAATAAGAAGTTCTCTTGTTGAGTAGCTTTGTCTAAATAGATAGGATGTATGCTCAAGCTTTATGCTTCAAAAAGGGCTTCAAATGGAGTTGGAATTTGGGTGTGAGTAAATGGCTTCTATGTAAAATGGCATTATGACTTTACTTCATGGATTGTGTTATTTTCCAAAGGGGAAGGATCCAATTTTATAGGCAAGAGGCTTGAGGGATTGAGGGCTAAAATGCAAGGATGGGAAAAAGCTCATGGAGGGCTCAGATTGCATGAGAGGAGAGCACATGGATTGTGCTTCCTTACATCCAATCAAGGAGTGACGCATGTCACATGGTGAGAGGATGGAGGAAAGGGGAAGGATGAGTCAACAAAGGAGGCTCAAGGGATAAAATCTTCATAAAGACCCTCATAATGACTTGTAAGAGCAATAAAAGGGCTTGTAAGAGTCATTTATGACCTAGTGGACTTCATAAAGTTTTATGGTTGAGATATTTTGAGGGTGATGAGAGCAATTTCGACTTGGACTTGATTAGGAAGGTTTTAAGCTTGTTTAGGCTTGTGCAAATGATTAGAGAATGGATTAGGATGGTTTAGGATTAGCTTAGGGATAGGCAAGTGGATGGCATTTAATGAGGGTGGGTGAAGGAGGAGATATTTGTTAACTTTGGCTTGGGTTAGTAAGTTTTAACCCATGTTTAGGGAATGTGACAAGGTTAGGAGGGGATTAGGATTAGGTTTAAAGACATCTTCTAGAAGAGTCTAGACTTTGGATGAGGATAAAGACTTTCTAGAATAGTCTAGAATTTCCTAGGATGAGGATGAAGACTTTCTAGAAGAGTCTAGAACTTCTTAGGATGAGGATAAATTAGATTTTTAGGAAATAAATAAAGTTTTATTTATTTCAAGGGTTTGGGGTTGAGGAGATATTTATTAAAACTTTTTTAATAAACATGAGGATTAATATTTAATCTTAATTAAATATTTTGAGTTGGGATTAGGGGTAGGAAATGATGTGATTAGCCTTTAATCGAAATTAAAGAAGGATTAGAAGATTTTGGAAGAGGTTATTGGTCATAAGGAAATTGGCCAAGTTTTGGGCAAAAAATAAATTTTTTATTTATTTTAGGATTTTTGGTCAATTTATTAATTAAATAATTAATAAATAAGGAAATAATGTTTAAATAAGATTTAAACATTTTTGGGAGGGATTCCTTAATTAAATATTTTTAATTAAGATAAAGGGATTTAATGGCATAAAAATTAATTAATTAATTAATTAATTAAATAATTAATTAATTAATGATGATGTCATCAGGGATTTTTTCAAAAAATAAAAATAATTTATTTTTTAAAAGATTTTTAGGTGTCTACAATAAGATGGCCACTTCCCATCCTCATTTTTGTGATTCTGAAGAATTTTATCATTTGGCTCTGAGGCAGAGAATTAAGCTTGGTAAAGTTGAGCATGAATTTTGTTTTCCTGAAGACTTAATAAGGAATGAGTACACCTTGCAGGAGAAAAAGACTAAGAAAGAAAAGTGGAAAGTCTTTTCTAAAATTTTGGATTTCATTCATTGTTTTGATCCAGATTATAGTCCTTTGGACGATGCAGTTACAAATGTAGATAAGATGAGAAAACTTATGAATAATTATCCTGAAATAATAGAGGAAATGAATGAAAAGAAGCAATTCTTTATTAGGTTCTACCCAGATAAGGCTAGGGAAGTAATGGGAAGATTGGGTTTTACTCCCAATATAAGGGCAGGTCAATTAACTGTCCAAAAAAGGCTGGGATATACTATTGTTCAAAATAAAAAGAATACAGTGGACAAAGGCAAACAAATAATTGAGTCCACTAGTAGGGTTTTGGAAGAGAGGCCTACTGAGCCCTCCCCTAAGAGGAGAAAAATCATAAGAGAGGAGGATTCTCATGTTGAGGAGTATTCACCTTCACAGACCCCTTTGAGAACCGGGGACGAGCAACTCACTATTGAGAAAATTGAACAAATTGGATCACAAGGGGGAGTTTTTGTCACTCAAGCAGATATCGATGAAGGGAACCCCCATGAACCTCCTATGCCAAGCCTCGACCTAACTGTAGTTGATTTTAAGGGAAGGGAATTGGACCCTATTTTGGAACAAGCCAGCCAACAATTTTTGTCAGATGATAGTTTTGTAAGGTCTAGGGCTTTCCATCAATTTTTTTGGAGGGCAAACATCCACAATTTTGAGGAAAGATGTAAGAACATGAAAACAGAGCATCCAGAAATGGATGAAGCCTCCATCCAAAACCAAATAAAGGAGAAAATGATGCAAGAATTCTAGAACATCACCCCTGAGGAGGGAAGGCAAATGGTAAAAACTTCTAACATACTATTGTTGCCTAATTGGGATATTGCAGATGCATTGATTTTCAACTCTGTTTCTAATAGACTGGAGTTACAAGACCCAAATAAAAAGGAATTTACTAGGCCTTGTTAGAAGCCTCAACCCTATTAGGAGTTGGTAGAGCAATTACAATTATGTAAGAAGAGCTCACAACCCTAACATGCATTATACAATTTAATTAGTTCACAAGATAGGTATACATACAATACTTATTTTTCTGTTATAACTTACACATGCTCCAATCTTACATTAGATTTTACATCACATAAGACTCATAGATAGTCCTCACAATAGTTCTCATGTCACATCTAATCACACAACTTCCCCATTATCTGTGCAAGATAAGATCTTTACTTATACCTTGCATAATCACTAAACTCTACACTGTTGGCCTTCATGTCTTCACACGCTTGAAATAATATAAAATAACTTATGGAATAATATCCACATAGTCAGCTCAACATAACTTAGTAATTATTTTGTAACCCAAATAATTCCTAAAGCCGTACAACTCTATTTACTGTTATGCTTTGTTCTGCATTATTAAACACCCACACTACTAATCTTACTATAACTTGTGCCGTACTATCCATACACATCTACACATTGGAAAACATTATCATGAAACTATTATGAAGCTTCTCTCTACTATGCATAAGCTAAGTCTCAATGAGTCATTTTTATGCTTAAGATTTGTACTATGTGCTATAGTAAACTGTCTAACACTTAGATAATTTTCTATCTTTAAATGCATAAATGAAATGTTGAATATATGTTGCCATAAATGAAAACCATCAAGACATCTAGCTGATCATATTACCAACAATATGGACGCTATAGAACCAAGAGTCAAGTTCATTGATCTGATGGGATATAAAATGACAAAGAAATTGATTGAGGTTATGTGAAGATAATTCTTGAATAAAAAAGGATGGAGAGTGTCCTAGATGGGACACCTATGAAGAAAAAGTAATGGAAGTGGACAATCAGTTATATGGAAAGAATATTAAGAAGAAAGTTGACAAGAAAATAAGTGAGATGTTGAAAGAAACTGGTATGAAAATGGAAGAACTCAAAGAAGTTATGGGTATAGCTAGAGAGATGAAAGCAAGTAGGCAGTCTGAAATCTTAATTGCAAAACCATTAGCAATTGAAAGTGGATTTGTTGAGGCTGTAAAAGTTGGAGTTCCATCTATGCAGTCACCAATAGACCCAATGCAATAATTGCACTAGTAAAACCACAATTTGTCCCCTCTCCACGAGTTCAACAAATGAAAGAAGAAGATGTTGGTATAGTGAAAGTTTAGACATCTACACCTTCAAACACAAGAAGATCAACAAGGTTAGGTGAAGTAAAATAAGAGGTAGTAGAACTTCCAAAATATAAGAGAGTAAATTAAGGAACTTTCCACTGGACTAGGTAATAGATAGAAAACTATAGTTACATATCTAGGAAAGCAGAAGAAGAAAGAGGCTAAATCTAAGAATGAGGAACTGAAAGAGAAAGAAACTATAACAAAGGAAGTGATGGAAAAAAAGAAGAAGCTAGAGGTAATAACTAAGAGTAGAAAGAAGTTGAAGCCAAAGATAGAGAACATGAAGTTTATGATAATTAATGATCACAATTTGACAAAGTCGAATAGATTCTACCACTTATATGATAGTTTTGAGAAATTACAATTAGAGAATGATATCATCATATATATATATGTGTGTAAATAATTATTCACTATTTACACTTACTTAAGTTTACTTAGGTTAATCAATATTTTATTATTTAGTCACCTAGGAGTATGTGCACTCTTGCGAGTTGTCATGTTGACAACGTAGGAGTTCGTACCTCTTTTATGCACATGGTGTCTAAAACACAAGAGTTAACACACTAATTAAGTACATGGTGTCTACAACATCTCCACTTGAGATACACCTCATCATCCTTATCCTATCATCTAGAATGATGGATAAGATGTGTGCTTAGTTTTCATCCTTATTTTATCTCCTGACTCTTTCTAGAGACATTCTAGGTGCTTCTTGAGAGGCCTTTATATATAGACACTCCTAATGTGTACATTCATCACATACAATATAGAGCAATGTATGAGGACATACTTTGATATAATCGATCATATCCATTTTTGGTCTACAATTGTGCTTGTGTTTGAGTTCTTAGTTCCTAGGTGAAGTTTTCCCTAAGGTAAATTCTTATATGGTATAAGAGCTTGGAGATTTTCTCATCACATAGCCATTCGAGACCATTGTTGCTTCAACACCTTAGCCCGAATCCAGAGAACTGTAGAAATTGGGAGCATCTAAAGCCAGATCTGACCTTGCCATTGCATTCATAACATAGATTTGATGAAGATTGACTATAAATTTGGCTACCTTAGCCCAAAGTCAACTGTGAGGCAATTTTTTTTGGCAAATCAGCACCCAGAGGCCCTGATTTGCAATTTGAGTATGGTCATTTGTAAATCTATTTGATTTATTTTTTGGATCTATATTTTATATCTCTGTATTTTTGGATAGATTCTTTCAAAATTTTTTTTAGGCCAGGCAGCCTTGTAGAGAATTTTTATTTGCAAAACCAAGCTGTCAGATCTTGGTCGTGTGCAGAGGAAATTCCTCTCTAATTAATCAAGAGGCATCATAGTCAAAATTGGTGCACTACACATAATCTGATAGTCAACATTGCATTCCAATCACTGGCCAAGACAAAATCTGACCGACCACTTAATACACAACCGAGCAATCACCACTAGCAGGATTTATTATCAACCCTACGACCTTCTCTATTTAAAGTGAGCAGAGGTTCATCCTGTAGTGGGATAAACCCCACAAGTCACTGGGCATTTTTTCAATTTGCAGCGCCCACAAACTTTAGATTCCAATTAATATTCAATCTCTAGCACTGTGCATTAAATTTTTTGGCACGTTGCATTGAGACAGCTAGCGTGTCAAACTCCTGTGCACATTAAGTTTTCTAGCAGTGATTTGATAGTCCCAGTGCCGCCATGCATCACTCCTGCGCAAGCAACATGAGTTTGATTCATAAGTCTTCACACCACCACATCCTCCCCTATGCTGTTAGCCACATCACTCTACACTGACACATAGGTGCTAGGTTAGTAGTAGGGAGACATCAATTTTTTGCCACATTGATCGTACCTTGCTCCATGTTTGTTGCACAGAAACTGCTTGCCGCGTCACTAGGGGGCATTTTTTGCTGACATCACCATTTTGCTAGGTTAAATTTAATGGCTATTTGACTGTGAAAACTAGGGATTTTATAACTTCTGTAACAACCATTTGATCATCAAATTTAATCATGCAATTTTCCTACTAGACCCCTCTCTAGATTGCTTTTTGATTTGGTAGCCTGACTTTGCGAGCCCATAACTTGGACATCTAGACTCCGATTCAGGTATAATTTTTTTTGAAATTGAGTAGAATTTTCTAAAATTTCTAGTGTTTGTGTTGTTTTCTAGTTTTGGTACAAGGATTTTTCAAAAATTGCATTTTTTGTGATTATACTTGCATAATCCTACATTTTGTAACTTCAAACACTCTGTATGGGATCATCAAGTCACCTTTTCATGTTCTATTTTTTAAAAAAGTGTATTATTTTTAATCTACTTTCTAGATTTGTAGTTAGATTCTAGGGTTGTGTGGACAAAATTCTCACTTTTTAGAACTAGGGCTTTTTCTGCATTATAAAGCTTTGATTACTTTTTAGAATTATTGTACATCTAAGCTACAATGCTTAGTGATAGATTTGGGCCTCAAAAGGCAGTTGTAAAAAAAAATTTAGGAAGTCCACTTTGTTCATTTTGATAAATGGTCCATTGTACATGCACTACTTATAAAGTGCTAAAGCATCTTTTTCGAGGCGGGGGGGGGGGGGGGGGGGGGGGGTTCTTTGATTCTTTGGAGGTTACATTGATTAGTCTATCATGGAAGAGGTAGATTTGATTTATTTGACCTCAGACAAATATCAAGAATAGATTCCAATTGCTATCAAATTTCTTAGTTAGCACATTGCACTACCATATGCGAGAGGACTTGAATACGATCCTGTGACTTCTTCCCTCATTAGTACCGCGCTCTCTCTATATACGGATTATGAGGTTTTGGATTCACTTATTGTCATTAAGGCAACTGATCATTATGATTATTGGATTCATCTTTGAAAGATGTATGGAGATCCACAAATTCCTCCATTCCCCAAATATCTTCTACCTCTAGTTGCAGCTACATCCTCTCCAGATGAGATCACACCTCCAGATGCTCCTATTGCTCTTGCTAATCATGTTTCAACCCTAGATGCTTCTGATTCAGTGCAGTAGGACACTTCATGTCTTCCTACTCTACCTTCAAGTGATGACTTCCTTCCTACCATTAGAGGCCTGTTCATGGAGTCTCACATTGAAGATGTGGAAGACATCCTAGATGATATTTGCCTTCTCTTTGAGGTGAATTCTTCATCCATTGCTCCAGTGAAAAATTTATGTACTTTAGCACTATAGGGTATACTTTGTCTTCCAGTTCCAATCTTAGGTGATGACTTCTTGACTGAAATTTTAGGTTTGCTTGTGGAGTCACACATAGTAGACTTGGGAGACTTCTTTGATGATAGACAACTCCTCTTTGATGAGGCAAATCCTTCTACAGTTGTTGCGAGGCCTCACTTTGACCCTCATGTCCATTCTCTACATGATCAATCTTTATAGGTTGGCGTGATTGTGGATACTTATGTACATCATCTGGAGGAGGTCTCTCTATCATTTGAGGAGATTGTTGGTTCTTTGAAACAGGTTCTACAAAAATCCTTGCTAGATCTACACTTCTTCTCAGTGTTTTTGGAAGGAGCTACCATCAACATCGACACAGGGACACTTGAACAAGTTTTAGAGACACCTTTCATCATCAAATTTCTTTCCACACACATGGGAAGCATCTCACATGTACCTCTAAAATTGTTTCTTCCAAAGGGGAGGAACATCATTCAATGGTCATGGATCAGCTTCTATATTGGAGCATTTCTCATTGGTCAGCACCTTACTTTTAGGGTGGGGGACTACCTTGTCTCCTTCTTCTTTATGGGGAGGGACTTTTTCCTCTTAGGGGGTTTTGTCCTTCTCCCATTTTTCTCTTTTGTATATACTTGATGTATGTCATAATGGGGGGATTTTGATTACTCCATCCATCCATGCATCCTATTTTTATCTCTCTTTTTTGGGAGAGAGTTTTTCCCATGAGGATTTCCCTCTTTCTTTGCTTTATGAGAGACAACATTTTCATTATGTACATGGGTACCTAACATGGCCTAGTAGCCAGGATCCATCATGCATTTTCATTCTAGTTTTTCTGAACTTAAGTGCATTCCCCTAAGTTGCACTTAAGGGAGGGTGTTGGTATAAATAATTATTCACTATTTACACTTGTTTACTTAGGTTAATCCATATTTTATTATTTATTTATTTAGTCACCTAGGAGTATGTGCACTCTTGTGAGTTGTCATGTTGAAAACACATGAGTTCACACCTCTTTTATGAACATGGTGTCTACAACACAAGCGTTAGCACACTAATTAAGCACATGGTGTCTACAACATGTCCATTTGAGATACACCTCATCATCCTTATCTTATCATCTAGAATGATGGATAAGACGTGTGCTTAGTTGTCATGCTTATCTTATCTTCTGACTTTTTCTAGAGACATTCTAGGTGCTTTCTGAGACGCTTTTATATACAGGCACTCCTAGTGTGTACATTCATCACATGCAATATAGAGCAGGGTATGTGCAGGATCATGATCAACCAAACTATGTCCTTAAGTGGTAGTGAAAAAATAGCAAATTAGGGTTGTGTCAACTTGACACATAATTTTAAAGTGGTTTTGGACTTTATATCAAAAAGTTGTAAGAAAAAAATCTGTAGGAAATTGAATTTAGTTTCTAAACTACTAGACCTTATCTGGAGAAAAACAAATTGATTGGTCAAAAGTTTGGATTTTAATGCAATACTACGAAAATTTTAGAGGAAAAATAAAAAGTAGGTGTATGTCTGACCACCTTAATCAAAATCAAATGATAATATTTTTTTAATATACTTATAGATATAAAAAGTAGACTCATGCCTGGATGTGACGCATATTTTTGGGTATTTTTATTCAAAATAAGTAATTAAATATGAATTTTCTACTAAATTTTTTTTTGGAAAAAAACTACTGTGTTTGACCACCTTAACTAATAGAAAACTTTACCAAATTTAATTTAATTTAATTTTTCTTATACTAGGCAAAGCATAGAATGTGATGCAAGTTTTGGATTTAAAAAATGTTATACCATTTGAAAGTTATAGCTATTTTTCAATTAGTATGTCAATCAACACTTTACAATCATCTTCATTGAAAATTAGCTAATAAATATTTATCGAATTAAAAATTTGATAGTAATTATATCGATGGAATTTCGAGTGTTATAAAAAAACCCTTTTCATTTCATTCAATTTTGATGAAAATAACATTGTCAGATGCCTACCTGAACTCTGAGTGAAGTCTGAGTGTCAATGAAACCCTTCTCAAACACATTTTTTGGGTTGACCGAATAGGCTTGGTAAATACCAAAGCTAATCGGATACCTGATTTGAAATCGGGTATCTGATCAAGTTTAGGATTTTTCAATTGAAATTTGGAGGAAAATTTGAGAGGAGAAATTTTCCAATGTTAAATTTGGAGGGAGGGTAATATGAGAGGAAATAAATTTAAGAGGGACACCTTAGAGTGTTTTAGAGGGAAATTTTTTTGGGGGAAGTGTGTACATTGATATTATTATTATTATTATATATGATTATATTATTATTATATTATAGTAATATGTACGATTATTATTATTAAATATAATATAGTTATAAATATAATAATAATAATTATAACTAAATATAATACAATAATATATATGACAAATATTATTATTATTAAATATATATAGTAATATTATATGACTATTATTATATATAATATATATGGTTATTATTATTAAATCTATAATCTAGTAACATATATGATAATTATTGTTATATAATCTAATAATATATTATTATTAAATATAATATTGTCATGAAATGCATCAAAAGGGGTCATAGGTTCACCTATGATCTCTTTATATGCATTTCATGACAACATATGTCCTAAGGCCCTTAGTGACCCTTTTCGATGCATTCCCAATGAGTCCTAGGGATATACATTATCATGAAATGCATTGAGAGGGGTCATAGGACCCCTCTCAATGCATTGGAACCAATCAAATGCATCCCTAGAAGTCCTAGGACCCCTAGGGACAAAGGTTGTGATGAAATGCATAGAGAGGGGTCATAGGTCATCCTATGACCCCTTTCAACCCATATAAATGATTATAATATGTCCTTAGGTGTCCTAGGACCCCTAGAGACATATGTCATCATGAAATGTGTCAAAAGGGGTCATAGGTCATCCTATGACCCCTTTCGACCAATATAAACAATTATAATATGTCCCTAGGGGTCCTAGGGCCCCGAGAAACATATGTTGTAATAAAATGTGTTGAAAGGAGTCATAGGATGACCTATGACCCCTTTCGACCCATATAAAGAATTATAATATGTCCCTAGGAATCTTAGAATGCCTAAAGACATATGTCATCATGTAATGTGTCGGAAGGGGTCATAGGTCATCCTATGGCCCCTTTCAACCCATATTTAAAATTCTAATATGTCCCTAGGGGTCCTAGGACCCCTAGCGACATATGTCATCATGGAATGTGTTGAAAGGGGTCATAGGTCATTCTATGGTCCCTTTTGATCCATATAAATGATTCTAATATGTCCCTAGGGGTCTTAGTGCCCTTAGAGACATATGTTATAATAAAATGTGTCAAAAGGGGTCATAGGTCATCCTATGACCCATTTTGACCCATACAAATGATTGTAATATGTCCCTAGGGTTCCTAAGACCCCTAGTAGCATATGTCATCATGGAATGTTCGAAACGAGTCATCAATCATCCTATGGCCCCTTTTGACCCCATATAAACAATTTTAATATGTCCCTAGGGGTCCTAGGACCCTTAGAGACATATATTATCATGGAATGTGTTGAAAGGGGTCATAGGTCATCCTATGGCCCCTTTCAACCCATATAAACGATTCTAATATGTCCCTAGGGGTCCTAGGGCCCCTACAGACATATGTTGTAGTAAAATATGTTGAAAGGGATCATAGGATGACTTATGAACCTTTTCAACCCATATAAATGATTCTAATATGTCCTTAGGGGTATTAGGACCCCTAGAGACATATGTCGTCATGGAATGTGTCAAAAGGGGTCATAGGTCATCCCATGGCCCCTTTTGACCCATATAAATGATTCTAATATGTTCCTAGGGTCTTAGGACCCCTAGAGACATATGTCATCATGGAATGTGTCGAAAGGGGTCATAGGTCATCCTATGACCCCTTTCAACCCATATAAATGATTCTAATATGTCTCTAAGAGTCTTATGGCCCCTAAAGACATATGTTGTAATAAAATGTGTCGAAAGGGTTAATATGTCATCGTATGACCCCTTTCAACCCATATAAATGATTTTAATATGTCTCTAGGGGTCCTAAGACCCCTAGAGACATATGCCATCATGGAATGTGTCGAAAGGGGTCATAGGTCATTTTATGGCCCCTTTTGACCCATATAAACAATTATAATATGTCCCTAGGGGTCCTAGGACCCCTAAAGACATATGTCATCATGGAATGTGTTGAAAGGGGACATAGGTCATCCTATGGCCCCTTTCAACCCATATAAATGATTCTAATATGTCCCTAGGGGTCCTAAGGCCCCTAAAGACATATGTTGTAATAAAATGTGTCGAAAGGAGTAATAGGTCATCCTATGACCCCTTTCGACCCATATAAACAATTCTAAGATGTCCCTAGGGATCCTAGGGCCCCTAGAGACATATATCATCATGGAATGTGTCAAAAGGGGTCATAGGTCATTTTATGACCCCTTTCAACCCATATAAATGATTATAATATGTCCCTAAGGGTCCTAGGACCCCTAAAGACATATGTCATCTTAGAATGTGTCGAAAGGAGTCATAGGTCATCCTATGGCCCCTTTCGACCCATATAAATGATTATAATATGTCCCTAGGGCTCCAAGGACCCCTAGAAACATATGTCATCATGAAATATGTTGAAAGGGGTCATAGCTCATCCTATGGCCTCTTTCGATCCATATAAATGATTCTAATATGTCCCTAGGGTAAAATGTGTTTCAACCCATATAAATGACTCTAATATGTCCCTAGGGGTCCTAGAACTCCTAGAGACATATGTCATCATGGAATGTGTTGAAAGGGGTCATAGGTCATCCTATGGCCTCTTTCAACCCATATAAATGATTCTAATATGTCCTTAGAGGTCCTATGACCCCTAGAGACATATGTCGTCATGAAATGTGTCAAAAAGAGTCATAGATCATCCTCTGATCCCTTTCGAACCATATAATTGATTATAATATGTCCCTAAGATTCCTAGGTCCCCTAGAGACATGCTGTAATAAAATGTGTCGAAAGGGGTAATAGGTCATCCTATGACTCCTTTCAACCCATATAAACGATTCTAATATGTCCCTAGGGGTCCTAGGTCCCCTAGAGACATGTCATCATGGAATGTGTTGAAAGGGGTCATAGGTCATCCTATGGCCCCTTTCGATCCATATAAACGATTCTAATATGTCCCTAAGGGTCGTAGGACCCCTAGAGACATATGTTATCATAGAATGTGTCAAATCTTTTGACCCATATAAACAATTCTAATATGTCCCTAAGTGTCTTAGGGTCCCTAGAGACATATGTTGTAATAAAATGTGTCGAAAGGGGTCATAGGATGACCTATGACCCCTTTCGACTCATATAAATGATTCTAATATGTCCTAGGGTCTGTAGAGACATATGTTGTCATGGAATGTGTCAAAAGGGGTCATAGGTCATCCTATGGCCCCTTTAGACCCATATAAATGAGTCTAATATGTCCCTAGGGGTCCTAGGACCCCTAGAGACATATGTCACCATGGAATGTATCGAAAGGGCCTATGACCCCTTTTGACTCATATAAATGATTCTAATATGTCCCTAGGGGTACTAGGGCCCCTAGAGACATATGTTGTAATAAAATGTGTCGAAAGGCCTATGACCCATTTCGACCCATATAAATGATTGTAATATGTCCCTAAGGGTCCTAGGATCCCTAGCGACATATGTCATCATGGAATGTGTTGAAAGGGGTCATAGGTCATCCTATGGCCCTTTTTGACCCATATAAATGATTCTAATATGTCTTTAGGTGTCCTAGGACCCCTAGAGTCATATGTCATCATGGAATGTGTCAAAATTTTGACCCATATAAATGATTCTAATATGTTCATAGGGGTCCTAGGGCCTCCAGAGACATATGTTGTAATAAAATGTGTCGAAAGGGGTCATAGGTCATCTTATGACCCCTTTCGACTCATATAAACGATTCTAATATGTCCCTAGGGGTCTTAGGATCCCTAGAAACATGTCATCATGGAATGTGTCGAAAGGGGTCATAGGTCATCCTATGGCCCCTTTCGACCCATATAAATGATTAGAATACGTCCCTAGGGGTCCTAGGACCCCTATAGACATATGTCGTTATAGAATGTGTCGAAAGCAGTCATAGGTCATCTTATGACCCCTTTCGACCCATATAAATGATTCTAATATGTCCCTAGGGGTCCTAGGGCCTTTAGAGAAATATGTTGTAATAATTTTTTTTGAAAGGCCTATGACCCCTTTCGACCCATATAAATGATTCAAATATGTCCTTAGGGGTCCTAGGACCCCTAGCGACATATGTCATCATGGAATGTGTCTAAAGGAGTCATAGGTCATCCTATGACCCATGACCCCTTTCGACCCATATAAATAATTATTATATGTTGTTATGGTAAAAAATACAAATAATATAGTAAAAATATAATAATATAGTAAAAATAATAATAATATATCAGAATATATATATAGATATATATAATATTTATAAATAATAATAATAATAACATAATATATTATTATATATTAATAACATAGTTCATAATAATAATAATATATATTATAGATTATAATTTATAGATGATAATAATAATATATATTAATAACATATATATAATATATTACATTATTATATTTAATAATAATGTAGTAAAAATAATAATAATATAATATAATAATATATATTATATTTATAGATAATAATAACAATAATAACATAATATATTATTATATATTAATAGTTACGTTATTATATTAAATAATAATAATAATATAATATATTTTAATTTCATATATATATATATATATATTAATATATATTATATATTTATAGATTAGTCATAACTCATTAGTCATATCATATATTTATATATTTCATAACTCATTAGTCATAACTCATAAATTCATTTTTCCCTCCAATATTTTTGTGCTGGCCAATATCGGATATCGGATTTGAAATTCGGTATCCGATCTGAAATTGGATACTCGATATTTACTGGCATTATTTTTCAAAAATATTCCGTCACTGCAGACCCGATAACATCGCTTTTTGTGGGCCTTTTTCATAGGTTTTAGGAAAAGTCATGTTTTGGGGACAAAAAAATTGAAAAAAGTTTGATAATATATCCCTAGGTGTCCGATATTGTCATCTAAATGGGGAGCAGTAGTCATCAAAAGGCTAAACGCGAAAGGAAGGTATCTAATGAAGACATTGCGGCATATGGGGAAAGAGACAAAATAGAACACCAAAGAAAAAGACAAGGTATGTTAAATGTCAGTCAAGTTGATGATGAATTAGTCAAAGGTGAAATCATAGAGTCAGATAATGAATATGTGCAGTTGGGGAATGAAAATGTACCAATTGAAAATGATAATGCCAGAATTGAAAATTTAGAGAATGAAAATTTCTTGGAGGAAATGCTACCAAGTCATAATGTAAATTGCATAATTGACCATGTCGAACATGGTAATGCACAAGAACCTTACATATCTCCTAATTATAATCGACATGAAGGTTCTAGAACACCAAAATGGATAATTGAAATTGATGAAATGATTATTACCAATTTGGAAGAGAAAAAATTAGAAAGAACCATTCAATTATGGGCTTCAAGACTATATAAGATGTTTTTTGGCAACAAGATAGTGGTGGAGCAATGTCAACTTTTTATGCACTTATTAAAAATGCAAAAGATGAGACCTATGCTTTCTAAATTGAAGATTCGTGTTAATAAAAAGTTGGAAAGAAATGCCATTATTGTGAAGAATCTTTTTAGTGCTATCAATAGCATTGGGAAAAATAGTAGGGAGAAGGATAACAGAGCTGCTCGAAGGGTTATTACAACCTCTTTGGTAAGTCATCATTTGAGAAAGGGTAGATATATGAGACAAACTTGTATTGATTTGAACCTAAATCATACTACTTTGAGAAGAGCACTTAGTTAACGAGAGAGAACGGATGATCCTCTTCAAAATGAAACATGGGCATTTTGTGGGAGACTTCCATGTTTTGATAAGAAGCTATCTGTTGATGTGAAAGAAGAAATTACACAATTTTGGCACTCTAGCTCACGAGTATCACCCAATGCTAAAGATGTGTTAAAGTTGAGAATTTTGCATCATAGACCGCATGCCACATCCCAAAAACTATTTGGAGGTAAGTCAAACTACATTGTTCAAAAAATTAAGAGAGAGTCATCCAAGCATTCATATATCACAAAGGGCTTTTGAATCTTTGAAGCCATTTTATTGTGTGCACTTAAAATTCAAAATACATGTTGTTGCAAATATCATGTCAAGTTTTCTATGCACCATGAACTATTACACTCCATCCATTCTACTTTACATAGTAAAGAAATGTTGAAGAATTGTGGTGCTATTGGGCTTCCAAAATTATCAAGAGACTTGCTAGATCAATTTTTATGTCATAGAGTTGATAGTTGTTTCTTTTATAGAAATGCTTTCTTAAATGAGAAGTGTTCAGAATGTGGTGGCTTATCCAAGTTTGACACATGTTTCCATGAGGGGTGCGAACAAGATCTTGGAAAGATAATAGTAAAAAAAAGGTATATGAAAAGGTGAAATACACATTGAAGAGTGGGGGTGAGGGCTCTGGATGTGAATTGGTTGGAAAAGAAATCAGCGTGGCTAGTTTTATTTTGGATTTCAAGGCAAATCTTTTCTACAAGTATGCAAGACATAGTCACAAGTCTCAGTGGTTGGATCAACAATTTAGAATGTGTAAGGAGACTTTTTCCATTGGCACTATTATATCAATTGTTGATTTTGCTAAGAACTACACATTGCAATCTCAAAATGAGACACAATCTCAGTATTACAACTCCATTTAGATTGCTATTTTCATCCACATAACATATAGACATGCCCCTAATACTGTGGAAGATAATCGAAAGATTATTAGAGAGTATCATTTTTATATGAGTGATGATTGATCTCACTCTCATGAGTTTGTGCAACATTGTTTCGAAAATTATTTTGATTTCTTATAGGAGCATGCAATTGCTATGGATAGACATATAATTTGGTCAAATAACTATACAAGTCAGTTCAAGAATGCTTGCATGTTTTATTGGTTGTGTAGGATGCATGTAGAGAGGGGGGTGCCTCATATTTGGAGTTTTTTTGAGTTTGACCATGGGAAAGGGGAACATGATGGAGCAGGGGCATGTGTGAAGAGAGCTCTAGTTAAGGAGCAATTGAAAATTTCAGTAGCAATGCTTCTTGATGCTCGTAGCATTGTTGATTGGTGTAGTTTATGATTATCATGGGGGGGGGGGGGGAATCTTGATTGAATGGTATGTTGGTTCTTTTGGTTGGTTGAGGAAGGGTCCATAGGTGATAGATTAGATTGTGCTACAGTGAGAGACTCATCAAAAATGCATTCATTCCAGAGCTTTGATTCTAGTACATGGACCATTTGGACATGACAGCTAGCTTACTTTTGTCCTAGTTGTTTTCAATATGATTGGGATCACTATGAGTTGAGTGAGTGGGTGGACACATGGGCTCCACATTATCTTACTCCATTGTCTATCATACCCTCTATCAGAAATGATGACATGGAAAGTTCACTTGAGCATAACCATCTATTAGATCTTCTTTAGCCAGGACATGTCTTTGTATTGGTTGCACCACAGGGGAATGGTGAGAAATCTGATTATTGGTTAGCACGTTGTGTAAGAGGTAAACAAAAAGCTTGCACAAATAATCACAGATGATGATGGATTCACATATCCTATTGGTTTAGTGGTTGTTGCTAGAACATGTCTACGAACATACATGCTTAGAAGGAATGAAATTCTTGCATTCGAAGGCTATCATAAGCACAAAATAATTCTCATATATTCGCATCTTATTGTAGTAACAAATGTAAAGTTGTTGAAGCATCAAGAAAGACCAAAAGTAAAAGAACTTTTTACTATTACTAATGTTGATCATGAAGCCTTGTTGGAAACCCTAAAATAGAGAGAGGACCCTACTAGAACACTCAACTAGGTATATTTACTTCTTATGTTATTTTATTCATAATGATTTAGTGAATTGATGATTATCTTGTTTAATACAATAAGTTACTAATATTTTTTTATGATATTGGAATGTAGGTACATCATGAAGATTGTGGGGGTGTTGGGGAGAATTCCTAAGCTTTATGATATAAAATGTGAAGTTTTTTTTGCATATGGTTTTTGTAATAATGAAAAAGATAGGTTAAATTAATTACACATTCTAATTTGTTTTTTGGTAGGTTCTTTGTAAAGAATTATAAGAGGAAGATATTGAACAAGTTCTTGCAAATCATATTTGCATGTGATAGAAGGCTGTAAGGACAATTTTAAGAGCATTTAAATAAGAAGTGATTTTATTATGCTAATATTGTGTAAGCCTTTTACTACAAGTCTTATTAATGCATTTCATTTTTTTATGGTGTGAGGTTTCCATATCTAGGTTATTATAAACAAAGACTCGTGGTGCAAGAAGAGCGATGGGTGGAAGAAATAGTTGATTCGGATAATTGTTTTCTATATCTTGGGAATGCTAGGGTGGTTTTGTTACACTTTATTAAAGTTTGTTGTTATAGTTCAAGTCAAATTTTTGGTTCTATATATTATATAGGCTCTAATTGTGTGACAACAATCACATAAACTTATTGAAACACTTGTGTGCTTTTCTACATTTATCTAATCTATTTGTATAAACTCAAAGTATTGTTGTCCATATATATCCATTTTATATTTTACTCATTATTTTATTCTAATAATGTGATCTTGTATATTGTCAAAGTTAAAAACTTGTCTTTTTTTCTCTTTACCTATCTATGACAAGTTCTTGCATACATGTGTTCTTTAGGGTTTCATGAATTTATATTGCTCAAATTCTACGATGGCAAAAAAAAAAGCAAGCCTGCAAGTCACCCAAATTCCAAATTTACAACTCTAAGAAAAAAATTGCACTAGGACCCACGTCCCTAGGGAATAGGTCAACTTGGGTCATCCTATTTTGGAATAGTTGGACCTAGGTTAACCTATTCTAGACTTAGTCAACCTAGGTTAACCTATTCTAGACTCAGTCAACCTAGGTTAACATATCCCAAAAAGAGAAGACAATAAATTATGATAATAACATTGAAAAATTAATCCTTATTGGTTATTATGACTCTAGTAAAGCCTATTGGTTGTATGATCCTAAGGGGGGTGAATTAACATCTCTAAAGATATGTCAAGTTAAAATAAGTGTTTCACCTTTCAACCTTTTTCCATGTTGGTTTATTAGAAGAGAGACATGGTAGTGACACATCATCATACTTACCCAAAAATGTTGAGCTAGAATTCAAAATTCCTATTGAATCTATGTACAAGAAAGGAAAGATATTAATGAGCCAAATTTAGGCTTAATGTACACTCCACAATTGAAAAGTATTATCCAAAGGTAACACTTGTAGCAAGCTTGACAACTAACCTACTCTAGCCTGACCAATAAGAAGACAAATGCTAAATAAATTCATTCACTGGTTGGCTAAAATAGTTGACTTTATTCTTAAAAGTGCCATGATTAACATGCTTAAAGGCACATACCAAAATATGGGTAAATGAATAATATTGAATCATTTGATGGAGCATCTATTGAGGAATGAAAATGGTGTGACTTGATTCACATTTTTGATTGAAAGTATCAATGTTTGGGACTAAATCAACATGTTGCATTTGATCCTCTCCATAATCATCTTCATGTTCAAGTGCTAGTTTGAATGGTGACTCCTCCCTTGACTTGAGCTGGGAAAAATACCCGATTGCATAGCCTCTTGAAAGCACAAAAGTTTTAAGTTTGATTTATTGGATTTTATAGTGTTTCTCCTTTTTTTTGGTTCATCATGGTTACCATGCATTATTACAACCATGCCAACTCTTCCTCTATGGTCAAGGAATCCCCTCCTTTGTTAAGGTAGCTCGAAGTTCATAACAACTATCAACCTGCTAAATTCTCTTGAGGAATGGATCCATCTTGCATTCATGCTTAGAATCATTAGGAAAAATGCATATACTTTGAATTTTCAATGGAAAGGTTCTCACAAAAACTTTTTACAATACTATAAAAATAATCTTCTAAGCTTTGGTTAGCTACCATCTCATTCATATATTTTATCTTGGCATCGAATCGTCAATGCCATTAGCTCTGGATGGGTAGGAAAACCCTAGTGACACCCTTTTTTTGACCACAAAGACCCTCCATCATCCGTAGGTAGCCCATATCGAGTAGTCTCCAAGGTGCTCTAAGTGCATTTCAAGGTTGATCTTTCAAGGGTCGTAACTTGGAGCTTGTGAGGGCTATCGATGAAACGTTGAATTCTATAGGACGGTGATGCCAAGGCCTAAAATAACCTATCTCATTTTTGAGAGATCACATTCCATTTGGATTCAACACAACGATCTCACTTGATGCCAAAACTCGTAGTGTGCCTCAGTTCATAGGTGCACCACAATGTAACTTTGAAACCGTTGAATTTGGCATCGAATTGTCAACACCATTAGCTCTAGATGGGCAGGTGAACCCTAGTGACACCCTTTTTCCAACCATGGAGACCCTCCATCATCTGCGGGTGGCCTGTACTGAGTAGTCTCTAAGGTGCTCTAAGTGCATTTTGAGGTCAATCTTCTAAGGGTCATAACTCGAAGCTCATGAGGGTTATCAATGAAACATAAAATTCTATAGGATGGTGATACCAAGGCCTAAAAAAATTATCTCATTTTTGAGAGATCACATTTCATTTGGATTTAGCATAGCGATCTCGCTCGATGCCAAAACTCGCAATGTGCCTTAGTTCATAGGTGCACCACAACGTAACTTTGAAACCGCTAATCTTGGCATCGAATCATCAACACTATTAGCTTCAGATGGGTGGGTGAACCCTAGTGACACACTTGTTCTAGCCACAGAGACCCTCCATCATCCACAGGAAACCCATACCAAGTAGTCTCCAAGGTGCTCTAAGTGCATTTTGAGGTTGATCTTCCAAGGGTCATAACTTAGAGCTCATGAGGGCTATTGATGAAATGTTGAATTCTATAGAATGGTGATGCTGAGGCCTAAAATAAGCTATCTCATTTTTGAGAGATCACATTTTTTTTGGATTCAGCACAACAATCTGGCTCAATGCCAAAACTCATAGTGTGCCTCAGTTCATAGGTGCACCACAGCGTAACTTTAAAACCAGCATTGAATCATTAGTGCCATTAGCTCTGAATGGGCAAGTGAACCCTAGTGACACTCTTCTTCTAGCCACAAAGACTCTCCATCATTCATGGGTAGCATGTACTGAGTAGTCTCCAAGGTACTCTAAGTGCATTTTGAGGTCGATCTTTTGAGGGTCGTAACTCAGAGCTCATGAGGGCTATCGATGAAATGCCAAATTATATAGGATGGTGATGTTGAGGCCTACAATAACCTATCTCATTTTTGAGAGATCACATTCCATTTGGATTTAGTATAGCAATCTCACTCGATGCCAAAACTCGTAGTGTGCCTCAGTTCATAGGTGCACCATAGCGTAACTTTGAAACCATTGATCTTGACATCGAATCGTCAGTGCCATTAGCTTTGGATGGGTGGGCAAACCCTAGTGACACCCTTTTTCTAGGTATGGAGATCCTCCATCATCTTGGGCAGCCCGTACAGGGTAGTCTCCAAGGTGCTCTAAGTGCATTTCGAGGTCTATTTTTCAAGGGTCATAACTTGGAGCTTGCACGTGAGGGCTATCGATGAAATGTTGAATTCTACAAGATGGTGACATTGAGGCCTAAAATAACCTATCTCATTTTTAAGAGATCACATTCTGTTTGAATTCAACACAGCGATCTCGCTTGATGCCAAAACTCGTAGTGTGCCTCAGTTCATAGGTGCACCACAACGTAACTTTGAAACCGCTGATCTTGGCATCGAATTGTCAATGCCATTAGCTCAAGATGGTCAAGTGAACCCTAATGACACCCTTGTTCTAGCCATAGAGACCCTCCATCATCCACGTGCAACTCATACCGAGTAGTCTCCAAGGTGATCTAAGTGCATTTCAACGTCAATCTTTCGAGGGTCGTAACTTGGAGCTCGTGAGGGCTATCGATGAAATGTCAAATTCTATAAGATGGTGATTTTGAGGCCTAAAATAAAATTTCTCATTTTTGAGAGGTCATATTCCATTTGGATTTAGCACAACGATCTCGCTCAATGCCAAAACTCGCAGTGTGCCTCAGTTCATAGGTGCACCAAAACGTAACTTTGAAACTGCTGATCTTGGCATCAAATCATCATGCCATTAGCTCTAGATGGGAAGGTGAACCCTAGTGACACCCTTGTTCTGGCCACGGAGACCATCCATCGTCTATGGCCACCTCGTACGGGGGAGTCTCCAAGGTGCTCTAAGTGCGTTTCAAGGTTAATCTTTCGAGGGTCATAACTTCAAGCTTGTGAGGGGTATCAATAACCCCTTACCAAGTTTGATGAACATATCTAATTAGGAATTTAAAGTTATATCAAAAATTGTTCAACATTGTAAAAGTTGCGAAAGTTGCAAAATTGCAATTTTGCAACTTTTTCTTGCAAAGTGAAAATGAGTGCAAAGAGTCAGTTAGGGGTTTGAGCACAACCATACAAGGTTGGAAACATGTATATAAGGTGTAAAATTATAGCATGAATTAATGAAGCCAGTTTTTTTAAGTGGATCAGTATGGGTTCTGTGAACCTTGTGTACGAGGTTAACAAGTGTCTTTATGTCATGATAGCACTTCAAATTAAACATTGCATCAAAAATTGACAATAAAAGTTGTTAAAATGTTATTCAAAAATTATTACATTTGAATCAAATATAACAAACATGATTAAAATTAGTGATATTCCATAAACATGAACAATACACATGATCCACGATAAATTAAACAATATTAGATACTAAATTAATATGTATATCATTGTGCACATAAATTTCAAAAATATATATCAAAATACATGTATCCATAGAAAAATTACACAAATATATATCAAAGATCATGTATCCATAGAAAAAGCACACAAATATATATCAAAATACATAGATGCATATACAAAATGTGGCTGATCATGCCATTGGAATGTGTATAATATCAATATTTCTGTAAACAATGTGGCATATTCCATCTCAAAATGTCTCATGACACATCCTATGACAACTATACTATCCTAGGGTGCTGGTGGATCATCAAAATGCAGCCTCTTTGCTATACTAGGTGGATCATATGCCTCCTAGATAAATAGAAAAGGAAAACCCAAAGTTAGACTACTAAACTTATATGATTCTTTGTATCTAACATTGAATTACTCAAATACATAATGATCCATTTTTAATGAATATTTATACTATGAAAATTTCATAATAAATACCTCTCTCGTTGACCTCTTATGTCAGTTAGGGGTCCTCTCGTATGCCCTGGGCAATGCTCTTACCTCGCTGATTGTGGGCTGTGTATGTTCAAATATGTTTGTCAGATGAATCTATAACATAAACTATAACATTATAATTCATAGCATACTAAATTTATAACATATTTAATAATGAATTCAAACTATGACTTACTAGTGTAGGCCCCTCCTCATGATATAGTGGCTACATCATCACATCTACATAACTCTCCCATTGAACCTCATGTGCACTAGGAGTCTCCTATGAGATACAAAATAGTAGTTGTTAATATCACAAAAATCAGATAAGGAAAATAAAAAATAAATGATACTTATACATACAATGGGGCTTTCGATGTGAATGGAAATGCTTGAGCATCTACAACGCGAAACTTGTATGGGCTCATCGCTAGTAGCCACACCCTATATACAATAAAGAATGTAATTAAATTTCATTACCACAAATATTTTACAAGAATACATCGATATTAAATCAAATAGAAAGCACCTAATTACCTTTCCTTTGTCAATAGGTGCTGGCTCATCCCCTGCACTTTGTCCCCCAGGACATATGGTACCTACAAGATAAAAGAAAGATTAGCAACCATATATGCTACAATATCAAATAGAAAAAAAAATGAGAACACAACATAATGTATCATAGATGTCTCAAGGCCAAATGAAATGGCCAAGACTGTGGCATCATCAATCTATTTGAGCTCCTCCTCGGTCATCAACCAAACGTGAATGAAGATCACATACATGTATAAGTCAGTATGGCTTAAAAATTAAAATTACTTTATTATAAAAATTAACTTTAAATCACATATGTCATAAAAAAAAATGTATACACGTACTGACACCAAAGGAGTCCATGCTTCTGCATTCCCCTCCTCTCTCACATCAGGGTCTATAGCCTCTACATTTGTGTCTAGTGTATCCTTGTCTAATACAAAATGATACTGAGGAGGATCACCTATGAGACCTAGACAAATATTCTTGCATGTAATAAAAGTGTGAGGTACAAAAATGTGTAATGAATTGGCGCTAGCATCATCAACACAGGGAAGTAGGACTAACCTAGCTTGAGATATCAACATGCTACTCAACCTATGAATGGCTCTAATGGTCTGAGAGCTAGCCTCTGCCATAATATCAGGATGCTGCACTCAAGGAGGGGGGGAGCTATTAGTAGGGGGGATAAAGGTGCCAGCTTTCTTTTGTTGGGAAGAGGGTCTATCCTGAGGAGCTCCTGGTCCTACACCCATGTTGGGCTTCATGCTCTAATAGTTCACTTTGAGTTTCAACACAAATTCTGCATATAATTTTCTAAGGAAATAAAATGGCACCTCTAAATTGCTATGTGGAGGGATATCAAAAACCATCCACCAAAAATCCCAAAATTTTTCACATATGGCATCATTTGTGCACCATTTAATCGATAGTTTGAGTTTTTTTTTATTGACTAGTATACCCATTTTTGGGTTCCCAAAAAGGCTAGCCAAATCCTCTTTGGTTATATTGAGGGCAACCTCATCATAGTCCAAGCCATCATCAAACATCTCATGCATTTTTTCATGCCAATGAAGAGCAAAATTTTTTTGGTTGGTAAGGGTTTCAATGTTATCCACTATGGTTTTTAACATGGATAACATAGGAGCCAATGTGGGTACATTATTATATGTTCTTTGCAAACCCCTCAATTCAATGAGATTTTCATTTATCAAATCCTCAATTCGAGGAGGGTTTTGAGGGGGTAGAGGATAATTTGGTGGACGGTTTTGTGGAGGCAATAGATTTTTTGGTGGGGGGTTACAAGGAATATTATTCCTTGCCTTAGTGTCATCATTTTGATCAGCCATTCTTATTAATTTGCAAAACATAATATATATTAAAAAAAACCTTAATTTTAACAATTTCTATCAAAAAACCCTAAATTCAACTAAAACTAACAAATTCATGATAAAATCTATTAAATTTATATTAAAATTGATTTTAAAAAAACCTAATATCGTATATCCGATCTTGAATCTGATATCCGAGTGCTAAACACAATAAAACCTTATGAGAATAAGCTCGCAGGTTGTGTATTTTTTTAATAGCTACTGATAGATATCGGGTATCCAATATTATACCGAATATCCAATATAATATTAGATATCCAATAAAATATCGAATATCTGATATCCGCCATGTCATCCCGCAGTTTGAAACACCTTGTGGGTCAAGTAGCATATTATATTATATTAAAATATATATTATATTTTATATTATAATATATTATTATTAAATTATTATATTATATTATATTATATTATTATATTATTATATGATATGATATTATATATATATATATATTATATTACATTACTATATATTATATTCTATATTATAATCCTATATATTAGGTAATGTATTATATTATATTATACTATTATATTATTATATTATATAATATATTATACTATTATAATATAATAATAATATTATATTATATTATAATAATTATTATATTATAGTATAATAATAATAATTATATTATAATAATAATATTATATTATATAATATTATATAATATATTATACTATTATATAATATATTATACTATTATTATATTATACTATTATATTATAATATTATATTATACTATTATATTATACTATTATAATATAATAATAATAATAATATATTATAGTATAATATATTATACAATTATATTATATTATAATATTATATTATACTATTATATTATATTTTACTCATATTAATATTTGTGAATGATTTTTGAAATATAAAAATATTAATCTTCATAAATAATATAATATATATTTATTATTTTATAATTATATAATGTAATAACTAATTTATTATTTCATATATATTTCATATTACATATTTTTAAGTGTTATCGAGTATCCAATATAATATCGGATATCCGATATCAAATCAGATATTTGATAAGGGTCGGGCCTTACTTTCTAGGTTTGGTACTTGGATAGGTGAAAAAAAGTCAGAGTGGATTTTGAAGCGCTTTTAGATGTTTTCAAAATCTATTTTTTTCACATCGCCACCTTTTGGCACACCATGATCCTGCACATACCCAATAATGTATGAGGACATACTTTGATATAATTGATCTTATCCATTTTTGACTTACAGTTGTGCTTGTGTTTGAGTTCCTAGTTCCTGGGTGAATTTTTCCCTAAGGAAAATTCTTACAATATGAATTTATTCAAAAAAAAGTTTTTAAATATTCATGGATGAATTCCCAATGACTTGTATTAGTGATTGAAAAATAGGATGAAGAGAATCAAGTCAAAGGATAAAGTAATAAGGGAAAGAGTTGTCAAAAAACTATGTGAAATAAAGAATGAGGAACACTTTTACAGGATTATGAAAAGTTTATAGCCATTGAAGAGTAATCATAATTATAGGAGGAAACTATGAGGAAGTTAATAAAGAAACAAAGGATTCAGTTCTCAAAGTTATGATAGAATACAAACATTCTTTAATAGAGGCCTATAAGACTTCATAAGATAAATAATGTCTGATATGGCCAATCCTAGTCAAGGAGAAGAGAGCATGAAGTTAGGGGGAGAAATTCTAGTAGAACCTACTACTACCACATCAACAACAACATAGGTAAAAATATACACAATAATGATAGATGCATTAGGTAGCAGAGCACCAGAAGTAACAATGTTTTAAACACCACTGATTACAATTTGTACATACAAAGTTAAAGTTGATAGCACCAATATCGCTATTGATGAATCAGAGGATCCTTTTAAGGATTATGGCCCCATTGTTGACAATTTGGTGGGATTAAAAAGTTTTGAGGATGAGGAGAAGGAATAAAATTGTAAGAAAGGTAAAGAATTTGAAAAGAAGGAAGGAGATGATGAGAAGAAATATGAAGATCTAACTACTTTAGTAGATGAACACAAGAGAGTTGATAAGAAATTGCAAATTGACTAGAAAATAATTACACAAGAAACTTCTCATGTCACACTACAATAGAGACATGCAAAGATAGAGAAATATGAAGCAACTATGTAGGCAGTTAAGACATTATGAGAAGGTAGTGGAAAAGAGAAGAGGAATTAGATAAGATAGTGACACAAGAGGAAAGATAGAGAAAAGAACAAGAAGAAAATTAGAATTTGTAGATTCAATCATTGACTCCCACAAAGGTACCAAGTTCAAAAACTCCCAACACAATCATGCCAAAGACACTGATGGTATTACTCTTAGAAAACATGATGGGTAATGCACCTTTGACACCCACTAGTGCTCTTGAGATTGATATGTTTAGCTAGATAACAATGCTTTCCACTAGTAAAATTGTGGAAAAGACCAAGGGAATAAAGAGGACCCAAGAAGTTATTGAAAGAGTGATGAAAAAATTGTAAGATATCATTGAAATAAGGCTCATTGAATCAAAAACAAAGAGGAAAATTGAAGAGGTAATACAATTGTTTGACAATCAGTTCAACACTCTTGAGGAAATTGCATCTATTAAGGTAGAGGTAAAGCATGATGGACAACTATTTGATACAACATGCAAGAACATCGAAGGAGACTTGGAAAGTCTTGACTCTTACATCAAGGACTTATGAAGATGCTTAACTAAAGGAAAGACTATGCATGTACAACATGCACTGTCATATAATTTCATCAATGATATCACTGAAGAGCTGAAATAAAAAAAAAAAAATTTATAAAATATTATAACTGAATTATAGCTTCCCAATATGTAGATTGAGGATTTATAAAGAAAAATTAGAAAGGTCAGTGATGATATAATCTTGATAGAGCTGAGAAGAGGAAGAACAATCAAGAGATTTTCATTTCTGAGAGATCAACTCACTCCAAAAATCAACCATATTCAAAAGTAGCTAGATGAATTCCTTAAACATACAACATCTTATGAGAAAATTGTATATTCAGACTTGAATGCAGTTGAAGTGGCATCTTATGGACTATGTACTCTTATCAGTATATTAGAAGGTGTCCAAGACACATGGGAAAAGGAATTCATGAACCTAGAGACAAAATTTGTTGGTTTCATCACACACATATCGAACCAGTGAAACATGAAGGAAAGAAGGTAGATCCAAAATTTTGACTTGTATATAGTTTTTGACTCACCTTTGTCATTGATGTTAAAGGGGAAGAAATTGTGTATGGAAAATTATACATGTTATATGTATGATGAGGTATAGGGTAGATCATAGTAAAAGGGGGAGTAATATTGTAATAAGGAGATATAAGTATGTAAAGATGGTATATAAATAGAAAATGATCAACATTTTAAAATTTTGTATGGCCATGTGAAGAACTTCACAAGTTTTTAACTTTTGAGTTTTGGGAACTAACCAATTTTTCCATATGTTTCCATCAATGCCAAAGGAGGAGATTTTTGGTAATTTTCCTAAGAGGAGAATATGAAAATTTGTTTAGGTTATAATTTGTGGGAACATATTACTTGTATGAAGTCAAAATACTATGAAAATACAAATTTGATTTGATAACTCAAAAAATTGTCTACGTAGTACAGAGTTTATCTGTTAGCACTGACAAATTTTTTGTTAGCACAATTCACACACAATGTTGGGCACATGCACAGTTACCTGGTGATAGGAAAAAGTGTCAAGATACTGTAGCAAAGTGTGCATGTCATTATGGGCAATACAAACAGAGATATTGATGATTTAGTGATTGCGGGTATGCACAGGCAGAATATGACAGAGATAAGGAAAGGGGTATTTTAAGTTAGGATTTTTTTTTAACCAAAAAAATTACTTAACCAATTAGGGACAACATCCTAACATTAACATTAAGTGAGAAAAGTATGATTTTTCATTTTGGGACACTTGTGAAGACATGAAGACTGACATAACAAAATAATATGGTATAAAGGAAAGACTTGTACAAACAAAGTTGTGTGCTAGTATTATGATTATGATGCTATCATTTTGTGATGAAAATTTGACGTTGAGAGAAGTAAGAGGTAGTATATGTGAAGATTATACAGTGAGCTACAAAGGTCAAATTAGATATTGAAGATATCAACATTGGCAAGAGGTTTTTATATCTATAAGTTTTGTGTACATAACTTTATTGTAGATATTGCATATTTGGGTAGTGGGATCATCTTGCATATATTTTGTAATTGTAATAACACATCCTAAAAGGGTTGAGGCTTCTAACAAGGCCTCGTCCTCTAACAAGGACCGAGACACTATACAAATGTAACAAACTCCTAATAGGGTCAATATCTTTCACAATATACTTTTGATTAGTGGATCACTTTGTGGGTACCATCCCCATTAGGTTCTCCCTTGACTAGGGTTTCTCTAGTTAAAAAATAATGGTATTATGATTTGCATTGTGTTACTATTATGTTTAATTTTTAGTTTATTCACATGTGCATGTTTTAAAGTTATAAAAGATATCCATAGTTGGCAAAACGTTTGTGAAATATTGACTCCCCCCTCTTGGTATTTCCTATTATGTATCCTAAAAAATATAGAGAATGTCAATATGAAGAGGTTGATCTCACAATTACATGGTGCTTTGGATAATGTGAGAGATAAATAATCATAGGTCAATAAAAAGTTACATATTTTGGTTTCTTTTGGTAGGCAAATGGTGGACAAGACAATATATTTTTTCAGCACACCATGGATCAAACTTAAATAAAGGAGAACCAAATAGAGGAATATGAATAACATTTACAAGTGGGTACTCTCTTGGGAAGACAAGTGGTCTCTTTCAATGCTCGTATGTATTGTCCCAAGAACATGATTTTGGATAAGCTCAATGAAATTAATGAAGACTAGAAATGGATGAATCTTCTCCTATATAGTTTCATGTGACTAGTATTATTTCTAGTTGTTTAGTTTTGTTTCTAATTGAATTCATTGCTTGTGAATTTCTTTCAAACTATCTCTAAGACTTATATTGTTTTTCTTGTTGGGTTTACACCCCTTTCTAATTGACTAAATCATAACAAATACTTGCAAACAAAAAATCATATAATAATAACTTACTATGTTTTGAAAAATACATTTATAAAATATAAATTATGTGCAATTTAAATATCATAAAAATCTAAGTACTTGAAACTAGAGATTTCCATTATAAATATGCTTTTAGAATGTTAGACATATATTTTCTAATAATACAAGATAACATTAGCAATTAAATAATTATATTAGGAAAGAATCAAAGTTAAAAGTAAAAATATTTAAGATTGATTACTTATAAACTTAATATAGAAAATGAAAATTTAACGACTTGAACTTCTTATAATATTATTATTAGTGTACTTCTTGTAGGGAATGTACTATTGCATTCTCTTCTCCACAATTAATCAATTACTATATTATTTTACATGTCAATTAATAATAACTATTTTTTCCTTAATTGAATATGACTCTTATTTCTTAATTTTCTATGTTATATTATTTATTTATCTTGAATAGATTGGTTGAATTGATTTTGTATTATAAGAGTCCTTTTTTTGGAGGCTCCTCCATATTGCATCTTTTTTGGCCAAATTTTAGGTAGCCATAATTAGTAATATAAGTACATCCATTAAAACTATATACTTGTATAAATAGATCTACTAATATAACACAATGAATATTATCATATGCAAATATAGATTTAATTATATATTATTGTTATATTTTGATTTTTTTTTAATGGTTTTTTTGGATAAGCACTACCATTATTGGGTAGCTCCCTTTATTACGAAATACATCCGCTGAAATACTCCAGCACTGAGAAAATGTGTTTCATCCATATCCTTCCTAAGAACTTGATGAATGAATGAACCACCTCTCCTCCAAGCTCCCCATACCAATTAGACACCAAGGTGAAGAGCTCTATAATCTTTTTATCTGTGTCATACTTTGGCACAGTTCCTTAGATGATCAGGAAAATCATCTACCTTCTTTCCTCAGAGAATTCAGACTAATAAAATGGCATAGAGAATATCCCTATGAGACTTCTTGAGCCGCATACAATAATCCTCCCACTTAGCAGCCAAATCTTTGCATTGGAGAAATAGTAGATTGGAAAGCAAAAGATATCATGTTGAACATAATAGAGTAACGCTCTAGATTTACAAGTTATTATTGTTAATTAGTTCCTCCTTCCTAATAATATCCATAATCTCCTTTTCTAACATCAATACATGATTTTTAATAGAGAATTGTTCTTCAACTACCCCTCGGTTTGCCAACTAGTCTACGACCTGATTACCTTCTCTGTAAATGTGTTTGAAAGTGAAGTTCAGAATGATTGGAGCTTCTAGTTTGTGAAGGAGCATTTTGAAATACCATTGATTATAATTTGTGAATCTCCCTCTACTTTCACTTTGTCTAGCCTCTTGCTGACACAAAGCTCCAAACCCTCAATGAGAGCGGACAACTTTGCCTCAAGTTTTTGCTAACACAAAGCTCCAAACACACCACATGAGCTCTAATTTTGTATTTCTAATGAAAACACCAAAAAAAACTTTCCTAGGGTTCCGCTTACTGACCCCATCAAAGTTAATCTAAGTAACCCAACCTTCTTCTGGTTTCTCCCATACAATTCGCTTCCTCTCTGCTCTCTTATTCACCCACACACAATCACCATTGTCTGAAAGTTCCCACTTATTCTTCGTCTATAGATCATATTTTGATATACACATTACTTTCCTCAATTTATGCTTTTCCAGCAATACCTCTTTAATGCCTTTCTGCAAGTTTCTAATGACTACATTCACTTCTAGTTCTTCCTCCTTGAAAGTCCTTCTATTTCTTTCTCTCCAAATATGCCATACTACCATAGATGCTCAACACAACCATAGACTACCCCATTTAGAGCCTCTCCTATTAGTGGGCGAAGATAAAAGGAAATCCAAGAGATGTTGATTCCTTATTGTCTACCATTGCATCCTCAAACCATTCCCAACAAATTTGGACAAAGGGACACCATAGTAACAAATGGTCCACTATTTATGCTGCTTGTTTATATAGTATACACCTGCTAGGGACAACAATACTATAGACATCAATCTATTTCCTGTCAAAATCCTCCCATGGAGAGAGACCCAAAGAAATGAGAGAGACCCAAAGAAATGCTCCTGCTTTAGGCAAATAAAATTTACTCCATCACAACTGAGATGGCCATTTGGCTTCCAGAATCCTCTTCCTCTGTGATGCATAGCCCAATTTCACACTATATATTCTAGACTTGGTTGCAATCCAAAAGAGTTTATCTTCTTCTTCAGTCACACATAATCTTCTCTTTTTAAAGAATGGACAGTGTTATCTCTATAAGATAGAGAACCATGAAATATTAGTTTCCAAATAGCTTGAAAATTTGGACCCAAGTTAGGCTCAAAATAGTCACATACCAAGCTTCCCATATTCTCCTCTACTCCTTTTATCAAATCTTTATCCCCAATTAGATCAGCTAGAACCTCCTCCCCACTTCAAGAATCCCACCAAAATTTTATTGTTCTTCCATTCGTTATCTTCCAAGACAAAAAAATCAGTAATCAACCTCTTACTTTGCCAAAGGAAATTCCAAGTTGGGGAACCCACTTTGGAATCAACCACTATAAATATTCTATCTGGCCTACAAGAGTCTAAATACTTATGCCTAAAATTTTTACACCATAGCTTTGAAGGTTGCTGGTAAATTTTCCAAGATAACTTAACCCTAAGAGCCAAGTCTTGAAGCCCCATCTTCCTCAATCCTACCCACTTCTTCCTTAACAAGACATATTGTATACCAGTTAATAAGAGGAATACATGTCTTTTACCCTTTAAACCTTCCGAATTTTTTTTTAAAGAACACTCTCTAAACTATACGATCAGAGTGTCTGAAACAAGACATAAAGAATATTGGGATGACTGATAAAACAGATTCAATCATTAGAATTCTACCAACTTGATTCTTTGATAGTGTTGATTTGGTTATGCGTTTGTTGATAGTTTCCTCCCACATTTTTTAGTAGGAGTTCCCTACGTATAATGGGAAGCCCAAATGTTTCATAGGGAAGGCTCCAATTTGGAAACCCAAGATACTTGCTATCTTAATTTGACTAATCTTACAAGTGTTAATGAAGAAGATTCCTGACTTTTCCTAATTTATGCTTTGGCTAGACCCTATTTCATAGTCATTCAGCAATACAATGATGTTGCTAGCTTCTAATTATATGGCTTCTCTAAACATAATGGTATTATCTGCAAACTGAGAACAAGAGACCAGAGACATGTCTTTGTGAACCACAAGCCCCTTCCATAATCTCAAGGAACACCTCTTCCTTATATTCCTACTTAAAAATTCTACTACAATCACAAAAATAGGAGGAGATATCTGGTCCCCTTGCCTCAAACCATTAATAGCATTGAAGAAACTACAAATGGATCCACTTACTAAAATAGAAGGTGGTTGATACAAGAGATCCATTTAGTTCTAAAGCCAAACCTTTGTAACATAGTAAATAGAAAATTCTAGTTGATTCTATCATATGCCTTGCTAACATCCAATTTCACTAATATACCTCTCTTCTTTTCAGAGCGTAGGGGATGTATGACCTCGGAGACCAAAATCACACTATTTGAGATTTCCCTACCTAGTGTGAAGCCATTTTTCTCTTCTAAGATCAGTTTAGGAACCAGTCCTTTGAAATTTGTTTGCAAATGCTTTGGGTAATACTTTGTAGATGGAATTGCAAAGAGAAATATGAAGCAAGTCTAGCAAGTTCTCACAATGTCTCTTCTTCGGAATCAATGCAATCAAAGAGTTATAATATATATATGTTATAAATAAGTATTATAATTTAACATATATTATATAATCTCTATAATATAATAGTAGTATATTAATATATGTATTATAGTTTAGTTTTTAAAATTAAATTAAATATATATTACATTTTATAATATAATCTTATTAGTTACAATTTTTGTACAGTATAATTTAAAACTACTTATTGCTCAAATATTTATTATATTAAAATTATAATATATACATGTTAATAATAAGTAATATAATTAAAAATATATTATTATATAATCTTTATTGTATAATAGTAGTATATTATATATACAAAATTATTTAATATTTTAAAATAGAACTACATATATATTACAATATATCTTATATTTTCTAATTTAAAATTATTATTTACAAAATATTTTTTATAATATAATTTAAAATTACTAACAACAAGTACAATTGTTGTTTATGCTTACAAATAAAATGAATTCAAGATGACATTAACATTATATAATAATTTGAAGATTTTGAATAAAAGTTAAACATAAAAATATTTAAGAATAGTCAATTGGACAATAAGCATTTATTAATTGAATTATTTTTCTTTATAAAGAAAATAATTTTAAGATAACATTAACATTAGATGACAATTTGGCAAGTTTCAAGAAAAGTTAAATAGTGGGATTTTTAAGGATCATTGTTTAGTCAACAAAAGTCTAAACACTTCAATTATTTTATATTTTCATTATTGTCTATGGTTTCAATGAGCTTAATTTTAAACTGATATTAACATTTAGATATCAATATGTATATTCTCAATAGATGTTAAAAGAAAGGAATCTATAAGAATCAACCATTGGACAATAATAATTGTTTTATATTTTCATTATTGTTATGGCTTGAAATAAAATAATTCATGATAACATTAACATTTAGATAACAATTTTAAAAGTATCAATAATAGTTAAAAGAAACGCATACAAGAAAAAAAGAAATACCTAACCACTTATTATATATTCTCATTATTCTTATAACTTCATATAAAATAAAACATTCAGATAAGAATTGAAAAGTTTTCATTAAATTTGAAAAAAATGAGAATGCAAGCTTCATCACATATAACTGACCTTAGATCCCAAAAAAATTACAATTAAAAATATTCTTATCTTTAAACATTTGTGTCCAAATAAAAAAAATAACTCTTAAACAAATAAAATAACTCTAAATTGACGTGGTCTCCCAGATTTGGGAGAGATATATTGAATCCTAATTCTATATTCTAAATTTTTAACATATGCTGAATACTTTTGGAGTCATAGCAGAGACAAGCCGGACCTAGTGAGCTCCAATGGCAAGCTCCCCTATGGGCCGCCTCATACTTTATACATACATTATGACATTCATAAGAAATTAAGCATGGCCCTGTAAAAGTAGTGTTGAATCTACCACAACTATCTTCTGCAGTATCATTCTCTTGTAATCCTGTACATAAAAACACAATAATCAATAAGTATTCTATGCAGAAATCTATCAAATTAAGGAAAAGAAAATTTTGAATTAAATTGTATTTAATTGCAACATTTTGAATAGAAAGAATGGATTTTAGATGATTCTTTTGTATGCAATTGCAATGTTTCAAACAATATTTATGATAAGATTTAAACCTTATTGAAAGGATTTAAACAAAGAAATTAAATGTCGCAATAAGAATAAATACACAACACCGGATTTATCCCGGTTCACCACAATAGTGGCTACATCTAGACTGCAAAGTATTGAATTAATATGAAAAAAGTTGTTTTAAAAAATGAGCAGGAGTAACATATAAATGGGCTCCAATTATATTACAAATGAAGAGTCTTTGGAAACCAAGAGACTCGATTATTGGAGGGAACAATGACTTGACTGTTGGCCTTCACAATATCAACAAACTCCCACCTGAAGGATAACCAATGTTGCAACTGATCACCCAATACCCTACTCAAAGAATGATCTATCTTTTCTTCACAAGCCCAAGAGAAGTTCTAGCGCATTCGAATTTCTCTTTGGCAACAACCTTTGTGAATATATCAGCCAGATTGATCTTGGTATCAATCTTGACAACATTCAGCTTGCCCTCTTTGACTGCATGACAGACAAAGTGAGCATGTGCATCAACATGCTTGGAGCGACGTTGTGATGACTGATTATGTGCCATGAAGATCGCACTACGACTATCAGAAAATAGATTATATTCATTTTGAGGGACTTTCAAGTCACCAAGTAACCGCTGAAGCCAAATCATTTCCCTTGCACCCTCGAAAAGAGCTAAGTATTCAGATTTAGCTGAAGAAAGATCAATGCAATGTTGCAACCGTGAAGCCCAGCTGATCGCAACTCCAACAAATGTGAAGGTGTAACCAGTGGTAGACCTTCGTTTATCCAAGTCTCCAGCAAGATCAGAATCAGTGTAACCTTCTAGCTGAACTTTGTTTCCGCCAAAACATAAAACATAATCTGAAGTGCCTTTTAAATACCTTAGTATCCATTTGACGGCTTCCCAATGAGCTTTTCCGAGATTGCTCATGAACCTGCTCACAACTCCCACCGCATGAGCAATGTCGGGGCGAGTAGAAACCATAGCATACATAATGCTACCAATGGCTGATTTTTATGGAATTTTCTCCATAAATTCTTTTTCTTCCTATGTTTGAGGACATAATTCAGAACTTAATCGAAAGTGACCAGCAAGAGGAATAGGAGTTACTTTTGATTCATCCATGCAAAATCTTTCAAAAACTTTGTCAATGTATTGTTTTTGAGACAAAGTGATTTCCCTCTTTTTCCTATCCCTTGTGATTGTCATGCCAAGAATCTTTTTGGCTGCCCCTAAGTCTTTCATTGAAAATTTGCTTGCCAATTTTTGCTTCAACTCATTAACGATTCTTTTGTTTGTGCCACCTACTAACATGTCATCGACATAAAGAAGAAGGATGACAAACTCACCACTTGGAAGTTTCTTGAAGTAGACACATGGGTCTGATTCACATCTTGTGAAATTATGCTCAGCCATGAAGCGATCAAATTTTACATACCACTATCTTGGGGCTTGTTTCAGGCCATACAAGCTCTGATTTAATCTGCAATAAAGGTGTTCATGTCCCTTCTTTACAAACCCTTGTGGCTGCTCCATGTATAGTTCTTCTTCTACATCACTATGTAGGAAAGTGATTTTCACATTAAGTTGTTCTAATTCAAGATCCCATGCTGCTGCTAATCCCAGAACAGTTCGGATAGTTGTCATTTTGACAACTGGTGAGAAGATTTCATTGAAATCTATCCCTTGTTTTTGATCGAATCCCTTTACCACCAATCTGGCTTTGAAGTGTTTATTTCCTTTCACTTCATCTTTCACACGATATATCCACTTTTTCCTAAGTGGTCTTCAATTAGGTGGAAGAGAGACCAAATCCCAGGTTCGATTCTTGAGTAAAGAATCCATTTCTTCACGCATCGCTGTTTGCCATTTATCACTATTGACATCATTGAGAGCTGCTTTGAATGTAGATGGTTCTGAAAATTTTAAAACTAGAATTGAAGGCTTTGCTTCTTCAGCGTACAATAATTCATAATCAGAGAATTTAGCTAGTATTTTCTTTTCTCTAGTAGACTTTCTCAAGCCTTGAGGATTTTCTTGTTCTCCTCTATTTTTAATAGCAGTCCTATTAGGATAGACATCACTTTGATTTTTATTAGATTCTGAAATGGTCATATCACATAACTCATGAGGGCTTCCTTTTGAGACAATGTATCGTCTTTGTTGTGTGTTGGAATTCTGAGATTTGTTTCCAATATCATGAGGGTATGTTTGATCAAGCACTTGAAGATTATTTTGAAGTGTGCCTTCTCCCTGCGATGCTAAATGTCCCTGTAATATATTTGTATTGAGTGCCTCAAAACTGGTATGTAAACTATGTTGGTTTGGAGACATGTTACCTCTACCTGCCATATTACCTATACGGTGAAAGGGACTTTGACTACCATGAAACTGCCGTGAAACTGTCTCCTTTGCATGAAGCTGTTCCCGTGAATTACCAAGATGCTAGTCTGTGCTCCCACCGTGATTACCCTACACATTAACATCCTGCAAATCAATTTGCAGACCCTGTGAAACAACTCTAACACATTGCGGATGGAGTTCTGCACCCTGCACATTCACCTCTGTTATGTGCATTTGAACCTGGTTTTCATTTGTCCCTTGCAGATTATGTGCAGGCTACATATTAGTTGGACCTACACTTTGAAATTGCCCATGTATATTGCCAAGATTGTGGCTTGAGTTTCCACCATGCTCAAATGGATATAGTGACATACATTTACTGTGAGTACTCTGTATATAGACAGGATTGCCATGGATATCAATTGGCACAGCCTGCAAATTACTCTCATCCTCCAGATTGATGTCCTGCGATTCTATTTGCCCACCCTGCATCTGCGGATGAGAATTATAGTCCTTTGACTGATATCCCATTGTAGTAAGAGGATCCTTTGTACTTTGGTTTGAAAAAATTTCACAAGCTTGATCGTGATGGAGAGACAAATTCCTATCATGAGAAGAGATATCAAAAAACTCTTGTGTAGAACTATCATCATGTCTTGTGTTCCCAGGAGTGGAAGAAGATGATAAATTTGGAAATATTACAGAGGTGGGACTATATGAAATAGTGTTAGAAACTGTTTGTGGATTCAATCCAACATTCCTTTGTGTAGCGATTGGTACAAATTCTTTTTCAGACATTTCCTAAGAATTTAATGCTGGAAATGTTTTCTCATTGAAGACAACGTCTCTGCTTCTAATAATCTTCTTATCAGTTAAGCTCCAAAGCCTGAAGCCAAACTGATCCTCTCCATAGCCAACGAATATGCAATGCTCGAATTTAGGATCCAGCTTGCTTCTTTTTTCTTTGGGCACTTGTACAAAATCCTGACAACCAAAAACTTTAAGATGAGAATAAGAGAGTCTTCTACCTTGCCATTCCTCTTCTGGAATCTTGAAGTTCAACCTTGAAGAAGGACTTTGATTAATGAGATATACGGTTGTATTACATGCCTCAGCCCAAAATTCTTTGCCCAATCCTGCATTAGAAAGCATACACTGAGCTTTCTTCATTATTGTCCTATTGAGTCTTTTCGTTGCCCCAGTTTCTTGAGGGGTGTAGGGTACAACTTTCACCCTACGAATACCATTATCTGCACAATAATTGTCGAACTCCAACGAACAAAACTCACCTCCACTATCTGTTTTTAAACATTTAATCTTATGACCCCTTTGGTTTTCAACAAGAGCTTTGAAAACTTTAAACTTAGGAAAAAATTCAGATTTATTTGCCATCATGTATATCCATACTTTCCTAGTACAGTCATCAAGGAATGTAAGAAATTTTTTTGAACCTCCTAAAGAGCTTACCTCAACCGGACCAAAGACATCCGAGTGTACAAGTTCCAATGGTTTCTCCTTGAGATCATGTCCATCTTTCAAGAAGCTGACCCACTTTTGTTTTCTGTAAAGGCAATGTTCACAAAATTCCAAATTTGCTGATTGAAGACCCGGTAGTTGATCCCTTTTGAGCATTATGTCAAGGCCCTTTTTGCTCATGTGGCCTAATCTTTGATGCCAAAGTGCTGCATCGCTGCCCATGACTGTCATAGCAGCCCCTATTTCAGTAGGCTTCTCAAGGAGATAAAGATTGCCAACTTTGTTTCCCTTGGCAATTATTCTTGAACCCTTGGTAACTTTCCAAGTATCTGAATATAAGAATGGATAATATCCTTCGGCAAAGAGCTGACTGATCGAAATCAGATTTCACTTTAATTTGGGAACATGGCGAACATCTTTTAACAACCATTTCCCTCCATCTTCCAGCTGCAACAAAATGTCACCTTTTCCAACTATTTTGCAGGATTTATTGTCTCCAAGAAATACCTCTCCAAATTGACCTTCATGGTAGTTTGTGAAACAATCTGTACATGAAGTAGCATGGAAAGAAGCTCTGAAATCTATCACCCAAGAATCTAATTTTGTGTCACTTGTAGAAAGAACTAAAGCACATTCATCTTTTTCATAGGCTGTATTTGCTTCCATGTTTCTCACATTTTCTTGTGATTTCTTGTAATCCTGACAATTTCTCTTTGTGTGGCCAGGCTTACCACAAAACCAACATTCACCATTCCTACCTCTTGACCTTGAACGATTGGGTGACTTTGATCTTCGCTGATTATAATTATTATTTCCTCTATGATGGCTTCTTCCTCTTCTCTCAGTGCTAACCATAGTGAGAGCATCACCGGATGAGGAGTCTTTGTTACTCCTTCTCATGTCTTCACTTAATAAAGTGGCAACAACTTCATCATAGGCCAGCTTTGACTTCATAGAGCTTGAAGTACTTACAGCTGTAACTACGGGATCCCAACTATCAGGTAAAGAACATAACAAGATGATTGCTTTGGATTCGTCATCTTGAGTCATACCAACCGAGCTTGCTTGACATAATAGGGTGTTCAAATCATTTATATGATTTGACATTGCAATCCCTTCCTTCATTTTCAGTTTGTAGAGTTTCTTCATAATGAAGATTTTGTTTGTAGCCGACGCTATTTGATACATATTATGAAGTTTGTCCCAAACCTCTTTCGTTGACGTCTCATTTGAGACATTGAACAAGACATTTTTCGCTAGTGAGAGAAAAATGGATGCCATCGCCTTCTCATCCATCTTTTGCCAATCTTCATCAATCATTGTAGACGATTTCTTAGACTTTCCTTCGATTGCGAGAGCCAAGTCTTGCTTAACCAGCAAGGAACGCATCTGCACTTTCCACAGGCTGTAATTCTTGCCTGTAAATTTCTCTATTTTCAAATCCTCCATCTTTTCGAAAAATTCAACACTGATTTCCCAATCTGCACACCTCGAGCTCTGATACCGATTGAAAGGATTTAAACAAATAAATTAAATGTCACAATAAGAAGAAATACACAACATCGGATTTATCCTGGTTCACCACAATAGTGGCTACGTCCAGACTGCAGAGTATTGAATTAATATGAAAAAAGTTGTTTTCAAAAATGAGCAGGAGCAACATATAAATGGGCTCGAATAATATTACAAATGAAGATCTTTGGAAACCAAGAGACTCGATTATTGGAGGGAACAATGACTTGACTGTTGGCCTTCACAATATCAACACTTATATCTTTAATGGATTAATGGATACTAGATCAATGTTGTTTCTAAGTTAATTTGTGTTCAATAGTAATTTGGCAAGAAAGAAAGAAGAATAAATAGTAGGTCAATGTTAGCTGTAAATTCTATATCATATTTTATGATCTATTGTCAAAATAACAAACAACATTGATCTACAATATAGATTATAAGAATCTTATGTGTTAAAAAGAGGAATAACAGATCAACGTTTCAATGTTTTTTATTAACAGATCAATAGTTCAATGTTTTTAATTAAGAAGACAGAAAAAGGGTCTTGAATTCAAAGAAAAATAAAAATCATTAGATAACAATACAAAGAGTCATTACAGTCAATCAAGCACCAACCATTACAATCCAATGCATCACCTTCTAACAAAATCATCCAAAACAACAATTGTTCAAAGTAAAATAACTACTAAAAGTAAAACACAAAATATTTAACCAATGTAACATGCTACTGATAATATCAACAGAATAACTACATAAACAAAACCTATAAATATCACCCTTGTTTCTTTCAATGCAATTTCTGAACTAAATTGTTTTAACTATAACATTCAAAAAAAATAAAACTCAATATTGACTGCTCAATTAGTATAACATTTGAAACCATATTCTATAATCTATCATTAAAAAATAATAAACCACAATAATCTCCATCATAAGTTCAAATTTTTTATATCTTTAAGAGAATGAACATACCAAAAACAAAGACGGCTAGCAGCAACAGAAGTAGCACAGACATTCATAGCCTTGTTCATCTTGTCTGCAACTCCAAATCTCCAGATGTAATCCATTCACTTTATAACTATTCATTAAAAGATTCAATAAAGAAGCGCTGTGGATGAAAGATTCAATAAACAAGCGAACGTTATCCAAATTTGGACGTCAATTTTCTCGTGGTGATCGTCTGTTTTTTATCCAAATTTGGACGTTAATTTTCTCGTGGCTATCGCCTGTTTTTTATTGACCAACGTTATATGTAAATTTGAGTTGATCGAATGTTCTTGCATGAAACTCTTACTGGATTTAAAAAATTTTTCTGTTAAGAACAACAACGACAATTCTGAAATATACTATAAACAAACTTTCATTTCTATTTTTTTAATTTCAACCTAGAAAAATAAAAAATAAAATAAAATCATTTTACATATATTTAGATAAAAATCAATAAAATGGAATAATATTTTGTAAATAAAATAGAACTGGTATACTTATATTTATAAAAATCTATATAATATAAATTATTTGTTAATTCAATTTTAGAAATTTAACAATAACAATCCATAAAAACTTTTAAAATAATCTAGATACTACTATTATAACAACTTTTAATTATATGCATGATAGCATAGTACTACCACATTAATAAAATTAGTTGTGTTAATTTCATCGACAAAAACCATTGCATAAAGTTGATCTATATGTATATTTAATGAATGACACATGACAAAAGAAAAATGCATCTAATAAACAATTATATTAATAAAGATATCGCCCTTTCTTTTAGATCAAGCCTATTAAACTAGGAAATCCACAAGCATATTGATTAGGGAAGGCACACAAGAACTTAACCAATACTCTAAATAATGAATTCCAAAATATTATCATGTTAATATAAGTATGATGATATTTTTTTTTAAATTAAAAAAATTTGATTATAGTAATTTGCATATAAGTAAAATAAATTTGTCTCAAAAATTATTTAGATTCTTTCCAATAAAAAAAAAAAAATATAATATCTTCGACATAAAATTTTAAAAAAATTGTAATCACATAAATCTTCAGTAGAATAGCACCACTCAAACACGGATTTCCCGGTCTACTAAACTATATTGTCCAACTAATATTTCAAAATAATAAATATTTAATAAATAATTTTATTTTATCTTACTAATATTATTCCTATGATTCAATTACTATAACATAAGACCAACTTTGTGCATAAAACCATTGAGGTGATCAATATATTGAACATTTGTTTTGATGAGTGTATAAGTTTTCTAAATAAATTTAAACAACTCAATTAAAAAAACTCCTTACTATTTAAACAATATTTTACACGATAAAATTAATAAATAAATTATAAAACTACTTTCAATTAAAGGAAAAATGTGGTTATGTTCAAAATCAATTATGATGGTGCCTTAATAGGCAACCTAGGCAATTTAGGTGTTGGCATTGACATTACTAATTCTAATGTGTTGATATTAAAAGCAACATGTAGGCCACTGAGGCAAGATGTAATAATTTCATCGAGTTATAGGTTTTTCCCTTGGGATTGATGTTTCCCTCTCTTTAAGAATTAAGAATGTTATCATTGAGGGGAACTCAATGTTCACCTTCTATAGCCTCTAACATGTCTTGTCATATTTGGAAATAGAATTATATAATAATCTCAATTGTTGAGTTGCTGAAATTATTTAATTCATTTAATAAAGTAATTTTTGATAAATGTTCTCTATTGAGGTGTTTCCATAGAGCTTGCCTCTCTTTTGATGTTGATAATCTTCATCTTCTCCCTATCGTGTGTTATTGGTTCCTCTCTTCTTTCTCCCTTTTTTTCTATGACATGTCATGGTTTCTTTGATGTTTATCAATTTTGATTGTGCACAAATTGATGTTTCTCGTATAATAAATTAGGCATTGGAATTTTCGTTACTTCATGATTTGAAGTTTTAATCTTTTCTTCAAGATTCACTAACAACTCTTTGGTCTATTGTGAAGGTTGATGGCACTGACAAGTCTCTTTAAGTTTTGACAAAAAGTTGTGTTGGTTCTTCACTTTTGGCTGCTCCATCTTGTCTAGTTGACACTCCTACTCTTACTCTTTCTCTTGCTTTGATTTCTCTTGTTTTGAAGATTGCTTCTAATCTGTATAAACTTTGTTATAACTTCTAGTGGACTTCTTTCTAGTGTTTGTAGTTGTGTTTGAAAAGTCTCATTCTATTGCAATCACTCTTATTTTTTAAGTTTCTTATATGGGCCACAAAGAAATTTTTGTCTCTATTTATGTGCTCTATTAAACTAAAATAAATGAAAAATATTTGTTTTATTAATAAATAATTATTTCATTAGCTCTTACAATTTTTTTAAAGAAATAATTTAAAAACTACTTTCAATTAAAAGAAATATTTTTCTATTATAATTTTTTTTTTATAAAAAATAAAAACTTTCTTTATTATATTTTAGAGTCTTCTACTTGAAAAAAAAAAAGAGCAAACTTAAAAATTAGACAACTAACAGCCAGCCAACATTAAAAAAATGTAGAATAGAATTCTTGTCTTAAAAAAGAACAGTTAATAGGACAATGGCAAATATATCATATCCAAAGATATCTCCTTAGTTATAAAAAATCATTAAAATATCAAGATGAATTTATTTTGTTTCTTTGGCTGCCCCTTCTTTGACAACCTAAAACCAAAATCCCTAATCGATTTCTTTTTAAACATGTAGTGCCGTCCTCTCCATCTCATTTGTTTCCCTCGTCTTTAGATTTAAGAGGGTTTCATAAGACTCTTCAAGCATTTTTCTGCAGGAGGATAATGGGAGGAAAAAAGAGCGTGACGCCTCTCTAGTTGAAATCTACGCCTTGATCAAGCTAAATTTTGAAGCATTTTTCTGCAGAATCCAATAATGGTTGCCCGAAGAAGCCGTGTCTACCAGTTGAAGTGGAGGAAAAAAATGCATTACGCCTTCCTAGTTGAAATCTGCGCCTTGATCGAGCTAACTTTTGAAGCCTAATCGCATGGCACTCAGCAGGATTTGCTAGATTAAAATCTACTCAGATGTGATTCTGAACATCGAAAGAAGGAAACTCTCTATAGAAGTTCACCTTCATTTCCTTTTCTGTGGTGGATTGTAGTCTTCTTCATAACTGACATTGTTTCATTCCATCTATGTCTTCTGTGGTGGATTGTATGCAGTTTTTATTTTAATTAAATATTTATCTATCCTACCATATGTTGCATCAGCCTTGTGAACATAGCATACAGAAAAAAAATGAAAACATTGTGGGCACGTTGACAGATTTAACTATACATGCGTTGTTAGTTGTGTGATTACTACCTCTGTGTATTAGTAACGGCGTAGTTTAGAGTAAAATAAACTTCTTTCTGTAAAAGATAAGTATTGAATTCTTAAACAATATTTAATGATTCCTGAATGATAGCTACCTAAGGTGTGGAAACTACGGAATTAGATGTTGTTTAACTTAACATGATTGAGTGAAGGCCTATGTGTAGATAGTGTTATGGAAAATTCACTTTTAAATTCTGAACTTAATATGTATATATACTTTTTTGATTTCATTTGAATGCCTTTGACTTCCTAATGGGGGACTTCTTAATGGGTGGGTGTAATTTGGCTGCATAGAAATGGATACAGTTTGTTTTCTTTCTTTCTATCTACCAGTTATCTGATTAGAAATTGATACATTTAGTTTTGGTTGAAAATTGTATGTTTCACAATTGCATCAGATTTGTTCTTTGTGTCAAGAAGGACCTTGGGGAGATCAACACACCGTGGTTGGTGTGGTAAAAGTATTTGGACCACACTCCCATCTTAGATAGCAGATGGACAATGTATGATGACTGAGGAGATCGGACTTGCAAATGGACACTTGTCAGAAGCAAATTGATCAAAACTTCTCATGTAATGTAATTGAAATGCATATTTTATTTGGATAAATTGATGTAACCATGTAGATGGTATTGATGTATCCAAATTGTATATTTTACAATCAAATGTATGGTTATATTGTTCATGTCATTGATGTATGACATGTAGGTCAACATCATTGAATTGAAATCATAGATGCTTATTTAATGAGTAATTATTGTTAATTGCTGATTTTGGTTAATGACATGGATGCTTGACTATTCAACTAGAGTTTCTTTGTGTATTTCTGCACTTTTTGCAATTTGATGACGTGGCAATTGCTTAGTAGGAATGTGATCTTACACAATGCCACAAATTCCGATGAACCACCATGAATACTTGTGTGTTGTGTATCATCTTGTTTCTCTTTTTCTTTTATTTATTTTCTCTTTTTAATATTTACAATTGGTATCAGAGTAGATTTTGCGATTGTGCATGGTGTTTAGTGGGAGACATTCAAGTTTCAGTGGGAGAAAAGATGCTTGAAGGAATAAAGCTTGAAAGGTTAAATGGGCAAAATTATGCATTGTTGAAAATGTAGATGAAGGATTCTTTATACTAAAACAATCTATGACATCCATTACAAGGTAAGGCTAAGAAATCTGCAACCATGTCCAATGAAGATTGTGACATTTTAGATACAAATAACTAGGAGCAATTTGGTTGTACTTGTCTCCATCTATGATGTATTTAATACATCTAAAGGAAAATCAACTACTGAATTAATGACTATATTGAATAAATTTTATGGAAAACCTTCGGCATCGAGTAAAGTTTTTATTATCAAGAAGTGAAGAAATACTGAGGAAAAACATGGGTGAGACACCAACATGTAATGTTCTTATTACAGTGGACAAAGGCATATTGAGTGAAAGAGGAAGGAATCTAAGTGATCACGATAGATCACAAGAAAGGTACAATCCTAGAAGTAGAGAGAATTGGATGTTGGTTTTGTGGTAAACTAGGACATGTCAAAAAGAATTGTTGCATATAAGAAGTTTTAGAAAAACATAAAGAAGAGGAAGCCAATGTAAAATTTTAAGATGATATATGTATTCTAATCCTAACTGCTAACTTCAGATCATGTTTGGGTGCTTGATTTGGGAGCATCATTTCATGTGACTCCACATAACGAGTATTTTTTAAAAGCCTACAAATTGGTGAGTTCGCTAAGTTTTTTGTTTATTTTTGGATAATAATGAATTAGGAGTTGTGCTATTGAAATCCAAAAATGGTATAGTTGGTTGTTAAAAAAGGTCAGTATGTTCCCCAGCTCAAATACAATTTGATTTTAGATGGGGAACTTGGTTTTGAAGGGTGTGAAGTTGAGTTTGAATTAGGGCGATGGAAGGTTAAGAAGGGAAATTTAGTTATTTCTTCGGGTAGTAAAATAGGTAGCATGTAAGTAGTAGAGAGTTGTAGCAGAATGGAAGTTATTCATCTCATGTAGATTCATTCTATGTCACAGTCACGACCTTTTGTTGAAGAACCTTATGAAAACATGATAAAAGTTAGTAGAGAGTTGCAGTAGAATGAGAGTTATTCATCCCATATAGACTCGTTCTATGTCACTGTCACAACCTTCTATTGAAGAACCTTATAAAAACATGATAAGAATAGGAAATGAATTAAAAAAAAAAGAAAAGAAATATTAAATAAAAATAAAATGCAAAGTGAGATAATTAATTATTTGAATTTATAGAATTTACATTTTTCAAAAGATGTACTTGAGTTGATTTTTTCATAGCGAAGAGAGATGACTAAAGAATCTCTAGAACTCTCAGAGGAGGTATCGAAATAAGATCTAAATGGAAGTTCTAAAAAGAAGTCCCAAACCATAGGAGTGAAAAATATATGTATAAATAGGCAATACAGCCTGTGGATGATATGGAATGCTCTGTGTTTTATGATCTTAATGAATAGTATGCATTCGTTGGATTCAAGTAGAAAGGATGGAAGCAAAAGGTTATATAGAGAATCCTCTGTATTCAAAGTGTTTAGGCCCAAAAAAGGATGATTGAGCCTAAAATTTGGCAAGATGAAAAAATATTTAGAACAAAAAAGTTGTTATTGTGCAGTTGACGCAAGATAGGGAGGATGATTATGCATCACATCACTATCACCGCATTGGAAATAACCTGCAATGCCCCCCACTCATGTTGGATGAGGATGTGAATACCCATAACACATTGATGGTCATGTAGCAAGTGAAAACATGGTTGGAGGAACTATTAAATAAAAACCTAATGGTTGTGGTACTCTAAACGCAAATCAGATTTGTGTTTGGGGTGGAGTTTGTGTGGTTGGTAGAAAGCAACTTCAACAAGCCATAAACCTACAAGTATTTTAGGATTTGCAACAGTGTGCATGGTAATGAGAGTGATGATGAGTATTAATTTGAAGGGGAGGCTAAAATGACATAATAATGTTTATTTTGAGGCAATAATAGAGTCTCTTCCATATCAGTATGAGAACATTAATGTAGATATTGTAGTTAAAAGGAGAATAAGAGATGAAATGAAAGAGCTTATGTCAGATAATATAGATGACACAAATAGGTTTAGGAGTTCTATTTTCATTGTTTTTAGCATAAAAAAATAGTTATAAGTGTTTTTAATTTAGGTTTAGCCCAGAGAAGATTAATTACAAGTATTTGTGAACATTTCTTAGCAATATTAAAACATGTGATTTTAGAAACTAAATATTTCTTAAAATGAAGCAGGGAAGCCAAGAATAATATTGCACATTGCATTATGGATGGGTTTAAAGTGGGAGATTATTAAAGATAAAATCTAACAATCCTTCAATTTTTTTTCTCTTCATATTTCAGATAATGTTATTTTTTTTTCCCTATACAATGATGTTGATTTTTGCATTGTAATGTGGAGAGTTGTATTTGTAGAACAATGATTAATAAAATTGATTTTCTATTTGAAGAGTGGATTATAAACTTGTGTTGTTCTTTTGAATCTCTTTTTCAATTTGTTGTACAATATTTAAACAATAGACATGTGAAAACTATTCAAGAATATCATATTAACAAACATGCTTTAAGAAATAATTTGAAGTTTGTTATCATATCAACTATTATTTTTATGACAATAATGCCTTCATTGGAATCTCATTACAATGTATCCTATGCCTCTTATAGCATGTTGATCATTTTAAATTAATATATACCAATAGTAAAATCAATAATTTAGAGGTTTGGTAAGTCCATTCTGGTGCATTTCACCAATTCAAATTTTACGATTTGATTTTATGAGTTATACTAAGGATTTGCCTTTACTTTTTCTTTTCTTTTTTGCTAAGTTCTCTTAAATTCATCATTAGTGAAATTTTTTGAGATTGTTTATATATTGCAATTAAACTTGTAGGCTTAAGGAGAAAAGCCATTGGGCCTAAGAATAGAGTTTGAAGGTAGATTGATATTATATTTTCTAGATACCTCTAGCTACTTTTGGTTTTTCATAAACAAACAATTTTATAGATATGCACAATAAGGTAATCTCAAATAATGTAAGACAGAAGACCTCATAAAAAGAGGCCAAAACTCATGAGATAAATAAAGATGGTTCAATATATTCTAGAGTAAGAATATTTAAAAATATTACCTATCATGAAGGGGATGGCTTAAATTGTTGTTGTGAAGTTCAACTCTTCATTTCCTATTCTTTGACTTTTGGTTTCTTAGTGGACTCTTCATCTTCTCTTGAAAACTACTATATAAATATGATGGAAAAGCCTAATGTAATCAAATTGTAAGTTGCAATGACTAAATAAAACATTAGCTTTGCTCTTCAGTGAGGACATAGCCATATTTATGGTGAACCATGATAAATCTTGTCTCTTTTCTCTATTTTATGGTTTTACATTTTGACTTCTAATTTTAACAATCATTATCATATCATATAAGATCTTGGAAAACAAACCAGACTATAAGAGCCTTGAGAAAAAAGAAGAAGAAGTATGTTGAATAGGATGCTACAGTGGAGAGGAATAGGTGTTTAAGTGTTCTAGCTGATGAATAAAGAGAAAAATTTGAGATTTCCAATCAATATTTTTTTGTTGGAGATAAATAATTATTTATCTACTATATTAATAAAAACATTTTGGAATAAGACAAAAAAAGGCTTGATGAAAACTATTGGAGTTCTTCATGGTAGGCCTTGATGATGCGCCCTTTGGTTTTAGTGAGGCACAATCTATGTTGAATCAGATTTTGAAAAGAAATTGCCTATTTGATAAAAGACAAACTGATTATGGAAGCTTGAGGTCTACAAAGAATTTGAGCTTGTTAATATAAAAATAGTTTCAAGGTTTTGAATTTCCTTTATGCAAGTTGGGGTTTGAAAGCAGTGACATCTTTAGAAAGACATAGCATGTAAGATCTAATAGAGAAAAATTGATCAAAGTGGTGTGAAGACAAAAATGAATACTATTGAAAATGAATTTTATATTTTCTTTCAAAATAAGTTATTTTTAAATTATATTTTCTTTCAAAAAAAGTTATTTTAAAAAGGCTTGTAGACAAGTTACATAACTCTTTCCAACACTAAAAGTACAATGAGCCCATCATAAAGAAGAACCAATATCTATAGTGCTAAAAGTACAAATATGGGATAGTAGAAAGATTTCCAAATGAAATTAATGACTAAGTTCTCATAGTGATGTCTAGGCATTGCTAAGTGGAACAAATTGATATATGTAAAGTTGAAAAAATGATTATAGAGGTATCCAAAGAATTTTTTCTAGAGTTTGGTTATCAAGATCCTCGTGTTAGACTTCATATTGGCATTGGAGCTAACTTTTTGAGAGAAGATGTGTGGATTTTGCATCTTTTTGTTTGGCATTTTTATGTAGAATCTAATGATGGAAACAAACATAGAGGTATTTGTGGGCATGTGTTATTTTCATTGTGGTATTAGAGCTTTTGGTGCTTACAGGAAAAGATTTCAAGGATCTAAGGTGAAGATGAGGATGTCTTACAAAAGGGAAATTCCAAGACTTAACAGGGACAACTTCTCAGGATGGCAAGGATTGATAAGGCTTCATCTAGCTTTTATTGGCGATACAGGGCTAAAATACCTTGATGAAAAATATGAAGAACCTTCTGGTACATTATCTGTCAATGATATTGCTGAAAAGAAGACTCAAAACAACATGATGATAGATATAGCATCTACTCTGAGTTATGAAGAATTTGATGACATCAAGGATTGCAAAACTGCCTTTGAAATGTGGAACAAGCTGAAAGAGATCTATGGAGGAGATGATAATGTGAGAAGAGCCAAAGCAAAAAGTTTGAGAGGACAATTTGATCAAATGAGGATGAGAGAGGATGAAAACATTGCAAAGTATGTTGAAAGAGTTAAAGCATGTGTTAATGCTATCAAAGCATCTAGAGGAGATATCAATGATGAGATAGTTATAACTCTACTTCTTATTTATGTAATCAGAGTCTTTGCAATTCAAAAAAGAAGATGTGAGGCAAATCATAAAATAAATTTAGAGGCCATAGTTGGAATATTGACTACATTTGAGCTAGACAACTATGACAATTATGTTCTAGCTGCCAAGAACATTGAATCAATATTTGAAACCAAGCTTTCACTCAAAGAAAAGGGAAGAAGATGAAGGATCCACAATCAGACAGTGATGAAGAATTAGAACAAAGTTTAGATAGTGATCTTGAGGTGGTTGAAGCTCTACTAGCAAGAAAATATTCAAGAGGCAAAGGAAAATACAAAGATAAAGTTCCTCTAATCTGCTTTTCTTGTGAAGAAATTGGACATATTGCTGCTAGGTTCCCAAATAAATAGAACAAAGATGAGAAGAAAAGTCACAAGTACAATGGAAAGAAAGAATACAAATCATTCAAGGATAAAGGTAAGAAAACATGTTTCATGGCTAAAGATTCTAATGATTCTGATGATGATGAAGAGGATGAAATTGTCTACATTGTTGTGAAAGATGAGTCTGATAATGATGAAGAAATGGTACTCATTTCTCATATGAACAAAAATGATACATGGATCATAGATAGTGGTTGTTCTCATCACATGACTGGTGATAAAACTAAGTTTGAATACTTTGAAGACTATGATGGTGGCAGTGTAAGATTTGGTAATAATGAACCTTGTTGTATAAGAGGAAAAGGAAGAATCTCACTAAACAAAGAACTTGTATGTGATAATGCATATTGGGTAGAAGGACTAAAGAATAATTTTTTGAGTGTGGAAAAACTACTCAATAATGGATTCAAAGTGGAATTTATACATGGAAAAACAAGATTGCTGGATGGTAAAGAAAAGTTGATTGGATCAGGCACTCAAACAAAAGGTAACTTATTTTATCTTGAACTTGGTGACTATTCATGTTTCATTGCTCAAATTGAAGAAAGTTGGTTATGGAATAGGAGGTTATGTCATGTAAACTTTGAAAACTTGATAAAGATCAGTAAATTCAAGAAAGTAAGAGGTATTCCTAACATAAAGAAACCTGACGTTGGTCTATGGGAGAATTGTTAAATTGGTAAAATGGAAAAGACTAGCTTTAAAAGAAAGAACTATCAGACTAAAGAAGTTCTAGAAATTGTGCATACTAATTTGTGTGGACCTATTGGCATTGAAAGTTATACTGGTGAAAAATTCTTCATTTTGTTTGTTGATGATTATTCAAGAATGATGACTGTCATGTACCTAAGAGAGAAATCATAAGCATTTGAAAAGTTCAAATGGTATTTGGCCAAAGTAAAAAAGGAAACAGGCAAAAGATGAAATGCTTAAGGTCTGACAGAGGTGGTGAATTCATTTCACATGAGTTCAATAACTTTTGCATTGAAATGGGAATCAAAAGACACATTTCAACACCTGGAACTCCTGAACAAAATGGAATAGCAGAAAGAAGGAACAGATCTATCATGGATTGTGCAAAAACCTTAATGATTGAGAAAGACATTGCTATCAAATACTGGAAGGAAGCTATCAACACTATCGTTCATACCTTGAACTAAGTACAGCTGAAAAATGACTCATTCAAAACACCCTATGAGTTGTGGTATGGCTAAAAACCCAATGTAAGTTATCTAAAAGTATTTAGAAGTAAATGTTACATTTTGAAAGAATCTAGAAAAGGTAAATTTGATGTAAAAAGTGATGAAGAAATATTTTTGGGATACTCTTGCAAAAGTAAAGCATATAGATGTTTGAACTTATCTACTCACAAAGTCATAGAAAGTGCACATGTGAAAGTTGATGAGTTTATAGAAAGAATAGAAGAAGAAAGCAAAAAGGAACCTGAAGACTACAGAAGATCTGTTTACATTGAACTTGATACAATGCCAAGTATACCTATTAATCAGGAATCCTCAACTCCAAATTCTTCACTAATCGAGTCATAAGAAGTTCAAACCAAGTTAGTACCTACAGAGCTGCAAGAACCCAAGTTGCAAACATAAGCTACCGAGTTAGCATTTACCGAGCTTGAGCAACCAGAATCAAAACCAGAAGTTCAAACACAAAAGAATAACAATGCAAGTCATTCAAAAAGCAAGGAGCCTGTGTTAGCCAAGTATGTCAGAAAGCATCATGCACCAGATCAAATCATTGGAGATAAATTAGAAGGAACAATGACAAGAAGTAAGTTGAAAGACACTTGTTTACTTGCTGATTTTGAACCTAGAAATGTCAAAGATGCACTAGATAATGAAAGTTGCATTGAAGCTATGAATGAAGAGATAGAACAGATAGAGAAAAATAAAACATGGACTCTTGTACCTAGATCCAAAGATAAAAATGTAATTGAAACAAAGTGGGTATTCAGAAACAAACTAAATGAAGATGGTAAGGTATCAAGGAACAAAGCTAGATTGGTATGCAAAGATTACTCTCAAGAAGAAGGTGTAGATTATGGAGAGACTTTTGCTCTTGTTGCAAGATTGGAAGGTGTCAGAACCTTACTTGCATATGCGGCATTCAAAGGATTCAATGTTTATCAGATGGATGTCAAGTTAGCATTTCTCAATAGCATATTGGATGAAGAGGTGTACATTGAACAACCTGAAAGTTTTGTTGATTCAGACAAGAAGTACATGGTTTGAAAATTGCATAAAGAATTATATGGTCTGAAACGAGCCCCTAGAGCATGGTATGAAAGATTGCATAACTATCTTATTCAGATTGGTTTTCAAAGAACTAATGACAACAATAGTTTGTACATAAAGGAAGGAACAAATAATAAGATTGTTTTGGTAGAAATATTTGTAGATGATACTTTGTTCACAGGAAATGATGATCTTTGCAAAGAATTTTCAGAGCAAAAGAACAAGGAATTTGAAATGTCAATGTTTGGTGAAATCAAATTCTTTGTTGGTCTTCAAATTCAACAGAGTAAGAATGGCATCTACATCACTCAATCTAAATACATCAAGAAGATACTGAAAAAGTTTGGTATGGAAGACTGCAAACCAGTTGGGACTCCTATGTGTACTAGATTAAAACTTACCAAGGATGATGAATCAAAGGAAGTGGATCAGACATTGTATAGATCTATGATTGGAAAGTTGCAATCTGTAGTGCACACAAGACTAGACATTGCCCTTGCAGTAGGATTTGTAGCAAGATTCTCAGCAAAACCAAAAGAAAACCACATGATGGAAATCAAAAGGATCATGAGATACTTAAAAGGAACTGAAGATTATGGATTATGGTATAAACTTGGAGGAACTCTAGATTTAAAGGTGTTCACTGATGCAGATTGGGCAGAAAATATTGATGACAGAAAGAGCACAAGTGGAAGAGATTTCTTTCTTGGAAAATGGTTGGTTTCTTGGACAAATAAAAAGTAGAATTGTACATCTCAATCCACAGTAAAAGCTAAATATGTTGTAGCAACAGTAAATTGCTCAAACATTGTGTGGTTCAAACAATTATTGGAAAGTATGAAGCAAGAAATCAAAGAATTTGTTGTTATGTTTTGTGATAACACAAGTGTAATTAACATCTCCAAGAATCCAGTGATGCATTCAAAAACCAAACATATTGCCATACAGTATGACTTTGTTAGAGAATTGGTGCAAGAAAAGGAAATAAGATTGGAATATGTCCATACAAAGGAACAAATTGCTGACATATTCACAAAGCCTTTACCTAAGGATACATTCTTGTATCTAAGAGGTAAGTTAGGGGTCATTCCCCTATCTAAAGCTCACTAAAATACATTTCTAGTGATGCATCAATAGGAATAGAATTGAAGATCTATCAGTTGATGCAACAAACCAATGAAGACATTGCATATGAATCAGTACATTAGCTACAATGCTATTCAGTTGTTTTGAGTTGTCTTTGGTATGTGCTGTTAAAGAGGGAGAGCATACTTTCATATCTTTCTAAAATTTGCAAAATAATAAGATTTTGTGTAAGTGGGAGAGATTATTATGAAAGAGGGAGTTTGCTGTATTTGAAGAAGAAAGTGAAGTATTCTGTCAGTAAAAGACTTGTTTTCAAATTTCATTCTGCTATGACATGTTGTGTTGCAATCAATGCCAAAGAGGGAGATTGTTGGATACAACTGTTCAATTGTGTGTTGTCTTTGATGTCACACAAATGTCATATCAGTCATCAGATAGAGTCTACCGAGCCTAGAAGGTTAGCAAGGCAAATGACAGAGTCTACTGAGCTCAGATGGTCAGCAAGGAAAAAGGACATAATCTACCGAACCCAGAAGGTTAGTAAAGAAAACTTGTAGTATCTACTGAGTAAATATTTTTTATCGAGCTAACATGGTCATTAAAGGAAATGTAGCAAAAATAGTTCTTACCGAGATCACTCGGTCATCAAAGGAAATGTGGCAAAAGCAGTTCTTACCGAGCTCTCATGAAAGAATTCAGTTCTTACTGAGTAAACTTGGTAGCCAAAATATTTTTTAGATATTGTAATGTTAACCGAGTCAAGAAGGTTAACTTAGGAAATTTTTGGAAGCAGTAATTACCGAGCAGGGTCAGCTTGTAAAGGATTTCATTATTTTATGAAATAACATTTATTTGTTTAGAGTAATATTTGTAGTTGACTGATGTATGGTTTATTGGTAAATGTAACATGTAAATAGGCTAACTTGACAATCTGAATGGTATAATTAAGAGGTCAGGTTGCGAATTCTAAGTATGAGTGAAGTGGAAGTGGAATTAATGTGATATGAGGACTGATTATTGTGGAAGAAAATTTGAAGGATGATCAAAGATCATTGAGGAGCAGAAAAGCTATATTTGATCAAGAAGTATCTAATGATGCTAAACAAAGACCTATAGTCAGCAAATTTAGCTGCATCTTGTTCAAGTCAATTCATTGTTGCTTTCTAACTATTGTAGCAGTGATTTCAAATCTCTTAATAGAGTTGGTTTAACAGCCATTTTGTAAATCCTCTAACAAGGTGATAGTTCAGTTGAATTGTTCTAAAGACCTCTAGCAAGGCCACTCCTAACAGGGTGATTAATTCCTCTAACAGGGTCACACCTAACAGTGTGTATTGTAACCTTTAACAGGGTTGGCTCCTAATAGGGCTCACTTCAGAAGAGTGAAAAATTGGTGACTAGTTACTTGGTGGTTTTTCCCATATTGGTTTCCACGTTAATTCTGGTGTATCTTGTTTTCATTTTGTTTTTAGTTACATGCATGAATGCTGAAGATAAGTAATAATTTAATTTACTGAGTTACAACATTTGTTTAATGAGTATCATCAGTAACTAGATCTTGAAGACATCTAAGGGATTTGTGGATTAATTTTTGTGAGTAACAGATTCACCCCCCACTCTTAGTTACTCTATCTTTAATCCCAAAAATTAGTATCAAAGCTTTTGGTGCTTATAGGAAAAGATTTCAAGGATCTAAGCTAAAGATGAGGATGTCTTACAAAAGGAAAATTTCAAGACTTAACAGGCACAATTTTTCAGCATGGCAAAGATTGATGAGGCTTCATCTGGCTTCTATTGGTGATACAAGGCTAAAGTACCTCGATGAAAAATATGAAGAACCTTCTGGTACATTATCTATTAATGATATTGATGAAAAGAAGACTCACAACAACATCATGATAGACATAGCATCTGCTCTAAGTTTTGAAGAATTTGATGACATCAAGAATTGTAAAACAACCTTTGAAATGTGGAACAAGCTAAAAGAGATCTATGGAGGAGATGATAATGTGAGAAGAGCCAAAGTAGAAAGTTTGAGAGGAAAATTTGATCAAATGAGGATGAGAGAGGATGAAAGCATTGCAAAGTATGTTGAAAGAGTTAAAGCATGTGTTAATGCAATCAAAGCATCTAGAGGAGATATCAATGATGAGACAGTTATAAGTAAAGTTCTTAGAACTCTACTTCCCATTTATGCAATTATAGTCTCTGCAATTCAAGAAAGAAGATGTGAGACAAATCATAAAATAAATTTAGAGGCCATAGTTGGAAGATTGACTACATTTGAGCTAGACAACTATGACAATTATGTTCCAGCTGCTAAGAACATTGAATCAGCATTTGGAGCCAAGCTTTCACTCAAAGAAAAAGGGAAAAAGATGAAGGATCCACAATCAGATAGTGATGAAGAATCAGAACAAAGTTTAGACAGTGATCTTGAGGTGGTTGAAGCTCTACTAGCAAGAAAATATTCAAGAGGTAAAGGGAAATACAAATGTAAGTTTCCTCTAATTTGCTTTTCTTGTGAAGAAATTAGACATATTGCTGCTAGGTTCCCAAATAAGCAGAACAAAGATGAGAAGAAAAGTCACAAGTACAATGGAAAGAAAGACTACAAATCATTCAAGGATAAAGGAAAGAAAACATGTTTCATGGCTAAAGATTCTAATGATTCTGATGATGAAGAAGAAGATGAAAGCAAAAAGGAACCTGAAGACTATAGAAGATTTTTTTACATTGAACCTGATATGATGCCAAGTATACCTATTAATTAGGAATCCTCAACTCCAGAGTCTTCATTAACCAAGTCACAAGAAGTTCAAACCGAGTCAGTACCTACCGAGCTGCAAGAACCTAAGTTGCAAATAGAAGCTACTGAGTTAGCATCTACTGAGCCTGAGCAACCAAAATCAAAACTAGAAGTTGAAACATAGAAGGATAACAATGCAAGTCATTCAAAGTGCAAGGAGCCCGTGTTAGCCAAGTATGTCAGAAAGCATCATGTACCAAATCAGATCATTAGAGATAAATCAGAAGGAACAATGACAAGAAGTAAGTTGAAAGGCACTTGTTTACTTGTTGATTTTGAACCTAGAAATGTCAAAGATGCACTAGACAATGAAAGTTGGATTGAAGCTATGAATGAAGAGATAGAATAGATAGAGAAAAAAAAAAACATGGACTCTTGTACCTAGACCCAAAGATAAAAATGTGATTGGAACAAGGTGGGTATTCGAAAACAAACTAAATGAAGATGGTAAGGTATCAAGGAATGAAGCTAGACTGGTATGCAAAGGATACTCTCAAGAAGAAGGTGTAGACTATGGAGAGACTTTTGCTCCTGTTGCAAGATTGGAAGGTGTTAGAACCTTACTTGCATATGCTACATTTAAAGGATTCAAATTTTATTAGATGGATGTCAAGTCAACATTTCTCAATGGCATATTGGATGAAGAGGTTTACATTGAACAACCTGAAGGTTTTGTTGATTCAGACAAGAAGGACATGGTCTACAAATTGCATAAAGCATTATATGGTCTAAAACAAGCCCCTAGAGCATGGTATGAAAGATTGCAGAACTATCTTATTCAGATTGGTTTTCAAAGAACTAATGACAACAATAGTTTGTACATAAAGGAAGTACCAAATAATAAGATTGTTTTGGCAGAAATATTTGTAGATGATACTTTGTGTTCACAGGAAATGATGATCTTTGCAAAGAATTTTTAGAACAAATGAACAAGGAATTTGAAATGCCAATGTTTGGTGAAATCAAATTTTTTGTTGGTCTTCAAATTCAACAGAGTAAGAATGGCATCTACATCACTCAATCTAAATACATCAAGGAGATACTAAATTTTTTTGGTATGGAAGAATGCAAACCAGTTGGGACTCCTATATGTACTAGATTAAAACTTACCAAGGATGATGAATCAAAGGATGTGGATCAGACATTGTATAGATCTATGATTGGAAAGTTGCAATATGTAGTGCACACAAGACTAGACATTGCCCTTGTAGTAGGAACTGTAGCAAGATTCTCAACAAAACCAAAAGAAAACCACATGATAGCAATCAAAAAGATCATTAGATACTTAAAAGGAGCTGAAGATTATGGATTATGGTATAAACTTGGTGAAAATCTAGATTTAAAGGTGTTCACTGATGCAGATTGGGCAAGAAATATTTATGATAGAAAGAGCACAAGTGGAAGATCTTTCTTTCTTGGAAAAAGGTTGGTTTCTTCGACAAGTAAAAAGAAGAATTGTACATCTCAATGAATATGTTGCAGCAGTAGTAAACTGCTCAAACATTGTGTGGTTCAAACAATTATTGGAAGGTATGAAGCAAGAAATCAAAGAACCTGTTGCTATGTTTTGTGATAACACAAGTGCAATTTACATCTCCAAGAATCCAGTGATGCATTCAAAAACCAAACATATTGCCATAAAGTATGACTTTGTTAGAGAATTGGTGCAAGAAAAGGAAATAAGATTAGAATATGTCCATACAAAGGAACAAATTGCTGACATATTCACAAAGCCCTTACCTAAGGATGCATTCTTGTATCTAAGAGGTAAGTTAGGGGTCATTCCCCTATCTGAAGCTCACTAAAATATAGTTCTAGTGATGCATCAATAGGAACAGAATTGAAGATGTATCAGTTGATGTAGCAAACCAATGAAGACATTGCATATGAATCAGTACATCAGGTACAATGCTATTCAATTTTTTTGATTTGTCTTTGGCATGTGTTATCAAAGAGGGATAGTATACTTTCATATCTTTCTAAAATTTGCAAAATAATAAGAGTTTGTGTAAGAGGGAGAGATTATTATGAAAGAGGGAGTTTGCTGTATTTGAAGAAGAAAGTGAAGTATTCTGTCAGTTAAAGACTTGTTTTCAAATTTCATTCTACTATGACATGTTGTGTTGCAATCAATTCCAAAGAGGGAGATTGTTGGATATAATTGTTCAATTGTGTGTTGCCTTTGATGTCACACAAATGTCATATCAGTCATCAGATAGAGTCTACCGAGCTTAGCAGGTTAGCAAGGGAAAGGATAGAGTCTACCAAGCTCAAATGGTCAGTGAGGCAAAAGGACAGAATCTACTAAACCTAGAAGGCTAGTAAAGAAAATTTGTAGTATCTACTGAGTAAACTGTTCTTATCGAGCTAACTTGATCATTAAAGGAAATGTGATAGAAATAGTTCTTACCAAGATCACTCGATCATCAAAGGAAATGTGGTAGAAGTAGTTCTTACCGAGTAAACTCGGCAGCCAAAGGATTTTTTAGATATTGCAATGTTAACCAAGTCAAGAAGGTTAACTTAGGAAATTTCTTGAAGTATTATTTACTGAGCAGGGTTGACCAGTAAAGGATTTCATTGTTTTATGAAATAACATTTATTTGTTTAGAGTAATATTTGTAGCCGATTGATGTATGGTTTATTGGTAAATGTAACATGTAAATGGGCTGAATTGACAATCTAACTGGTATAATTAAGAGGTCAAGTTGCGAATTATAATTGTGAGTGAAGTGGAAGTGGAATTAATGTGATATGAGGACTAATTATTGTGGAAGCAAATTTGAAGGATGATCAGAGATCATTGAGGAGCAACAAAGTTATATTTGATCAAAGAGGATCTAATAATTGTAAACAGAGACTTGTAGTTAGCAAATTTAGTTGCCTCTTGTTTAGGTCAATTTATTGTTGCTTTCTAACCATTGTAGCAGTGATTTCAAATCTCTTAATAGAGTTGGTTTAACGGCCATTTTGTAAATCCTCTAACAAGGTGATAGTTTAGTTGAATTGTTCTAAAGACCTCTAGCAAGGCCACTCCTAACAGGGTGATTAAATCCTCTAACAGGGTCACACCTAATAGTATGTATTGTAACCTTTAATAGGGTTGGCTCCTAACAGGGCTCACTTCATAAGAGTGAAAAATTGGTGACTAGTTACTTGGTGGTTTTTCACATATTGGGTTTCCACATTAAATCTGGTGTCTCTTGTGTTTATTTTGTTTTTAGTTACACGTATGAATGCTTGAAGATAAGTAATAGTCTAATTTACTGAGTTACAACATTTGTTTATCGAGTATCAACAGTAACTAGATCTTTAAGACATCTAAAGGATCTGTGGATTAATTTTTGTGAGTAACTGATTCACTCCCCCCCCCCTCCCCCCAATCAGTTCCTCTATCTTTAATCCTAACAATCTTAAGTTATTATTGTCAGAGTCTACATTGACGCAAAATTTTTATCGGCTTCACAAGCTATAGAATCCAAAAGACCACTAAAAATTTGATGCCTTATATCTATTGATAATTTGAATGATGGATATGCAAGATATCCAAGGATAACTAGATATAGACCTTTTTTGAACAAACCTTCTCTTACTGAAATCCTATGCAAATAGATGATAGTTGAAACACACACCTCCTTTTTCAATACTACTTGTGATTCCATCACCTGGAATATGGATTCCAAGGATCATCCAATTGAACATTAAATACGAAAGTAAACATCCCACATTAGAAGTAGCAGAGAGACCTATCCAGTGATGATATTTTGCATAAAATGAATTTTGGTGTCACATGATGATGAAGAATACTCACCATCTACTAGTAGATAAGGTAGTGATAGAAGGTCTTCAATGTACATGTACTCAAATTTTTTTTTTAGAGAGATCTTATGGAATCTTATGGGGTGCTAATGTCTCTGTCGACACACTAGGACCCTCCATGACCCCTTTTGATATATTAGAGCCAACAAGTCTCTGCAAGCACTTATATTTGTCAGTAGAGGAGATACACACATTGAATCTATTATAATCTTAGATATCTCACCTCAATTAATGTCATTTCAGTTTTGAAGCTTTCTCCTAACTAGACCTTCTTGTCTTTTTATAGTACTTACATGAAAATAGAATTACGAAGTTCAATGATAAGATTTGTAGATACCTTGAAAAATAAGGTGCATTGAAACACAACTTGACAAAATCTTATAAAAAGGTATAGGAAGGATGATAATAAATATATAATTCTAGTTGTTAGAAACCATATCGAAATTGGGCTTTATTGAAAAATGTTATTTTTATCTTGACTTGATACCTCTATCCATCTATACTAGTCTATTATTGATCTTGCTCTTGCCACTTTGAAGAATTTTGTGACTAAGGATTCAATTTTTGTACAAAATATTCATTATAAATCCAAAAGAAATATTTATTTCTCAGAAATTAAGTAACCCATACTAGATACCCCATTAACATGTAGAGTCATAACTACATACTTAAACCCAAAGACTTATACAAACATTTATTGCAATGAAAACAAGCTCATGTTTACAAGTGACAAAATTATTACAACATATGAAATTAAGTATACGACATATGATAATGACGGTTGCATTTCTATGCTCTCCAAATCTTATGGTGGTAGCATATTAAAAGGATCTAAATTTCTGAGATTGTTGAGACTGGGAAGACCTAATTAACATTCACCTTGGTTACACTTAACACATGATATGTATGTGAGCCTATTTCAAATGATGATGATGAATACTCATAGTCTACTAGTAGCTTGAGTAGTGATAGAAGGTCTTTAGTGCACATGTACTTAGAAAACTTGTGATGAAGATAGCACCTGCAACTATTGGATTGCCATGGAAAACTTATGATGAAGATGACACCTCCAACTACTAGTATGTCATGGAAAAGTTGTGATGAAGATGACACCTACATTCACCAGAGTTCTTATCAACATGTTTCATTGTTTCAATATCTACACTAAATTAGCTATCAATGTCGAGCATCAATTTTAATTTTATCTTGACAACAACGCCAATAATTTGGTTGGCTATTCAAGAAGAATATTGTTGTGGGTTTCCTTGTTTGTCATGGCGATGCACCCTTGGCTTAATTTTAGACCCTTCTTCTTTCTATTCTTGACATACACACAAAAACCTATCATTGAATTTTCCTACATGATCTAAAAAATAAAAGAGAAAGTTTAGTAAAATGAATCGATGTACCTTAGATCTTTCATAGGAAATCTCTATCATTTCTTCATAAGATGATTTATCTTTTAGTTGAACCATAATAATCTCTCTCCTATATCCCAACCTTACATTATATTGTTACATTGCAATTAGGTTTACCCTATAAGGGTCATAATTTTGATGAACAACAAACTGAATGATTCCAAGACCCACAATTTGAGTTCTAGAAGATAAACTTTCCTTGATAGAATTGACATTTGAATCTTTGTATGAAACCCAATGTGCATCGTTCCTCCACCACACTCTTTCTTTGTATAAAACCCACTACACATCATCACTCCAATCATTTATTTGATGAAATTAATCCATTTTTAGGTAGTTGCTTCATTAATTGGGCCTAATTAGGCTTATTAGGCCTCTAAACAATTGACTATACTTTTACATAGACATAATGTAATTTTGTTATGTCTAGTAAATTCATATTAGACATAAAAGGATCACGTTATGTCTAGTGTGATAGTTTAGTCATACAAATACATGACCATGTTTTGTTATAAAAAAGGAACAATCATGTTTAGGCTTGGTAATAGGCTTGTTCAACTACCTAAAGGCTTGGGTTGATATTTTTGCTCATTTTTTTGTTGGTTTAGATGGGTTTTCAACTTCTAAGATCAATTCCCATCTTTGACTTCATCAAATTTGTAAATGGTGAAGTGGGTATCTCTAAAATTAACACCACATTCTCACACATTTTCTTACCTTTCTAACCATATAAATTTTTTAATGTTTGGACAAGATTAACATTGTGAAGTTGATTTTTCAATATCGGTTCCTTGACAATCCACTTAGATATATGTCTACCATTTTTAAAAAAGTGTATTGAATCAAGTGTAGAAAAATAATATATAATTTATTTTCTATTTGATGAAGTATATGAAAAGTAATAACTTTTCATATACTTCATCAAATGGAAAATAAATTATATATTATTGTTCTACACTTGTTTCAATACACTTTAAAAAAAAGAGTGTTGATTTTAGATTATTTTGATGCAAGTTATGCCCAATGCACGAACATGTAACATAATCTTAGGATGGAGTCACTTTAAAAAGTCAGAAAAAAAACTACTCATTAGATAATTATGAAATAATATACAACTTTTATATCTTACTCTTACCTATCATCCCACTAAATTATTTTAAAAAATACTAAATATAACTATATGTTTTGTTGAGTGCACAGAAGCAACTATGTTATGTTTTCCAACAAAAAATAGAAACATTTTTTTGTGCGCACTAGGTTTGAACCTCTTAATCTTATCCATTTTTAAAAAAACCTTAGTAATTCAGAAACTAGATTTAGAGTAATAATTTTTTATGTTTTACACATTTTCTCATTTTGAGTACATGACCCTCAAATGGGTTTTCCAAGATTAGGTTGACCTAATTTTAGTAAAATGGTGTCCACTTATGCTGCCCATTTTGCACACCATCTTGGTGCACTCACCCATAGGTGTTCCTTTCAATAGTTTTTGTGGTCTTCTATTGTTGTTTTAATTCATTATTTTTCAACAACAATATGTGGTTTTTTTGTGAGGACCGCAAAGACGTCATTTTGGAGCAGGTTTGTTATAGTTTGCAGATCATATCAAGTTAATGCTGGTTCTTTTAAGCGTTGATTGGTAGATCGAGTCAAATTTTAGTTGAAATTAATCATGCAATTTATATTTCTATATAACAATCTTCTATTTTTTTCACACTAATGGTGTTTTGGTATTTTTTTTTGGAAGATGTTATAGTTGGTGAGTTATTGTATGAGTTGGTTATGTGGTTATAAATATACTAATGTTGTATGTCTAGTTGGATTTGATTAGAAACTAGTTGTGGTTGCTATTCCAACTATGAAGATTTTATTTTGTAAATTTATTATCATGGGATTTGTAAAGGAAAGTAGAGTGTAAGTGGGAGGTTTTCCAGATGTGATATTGCAACATGAGACCAATTTTAAGTGGGAGATTGTTGGATGTGAAGTCCAACTCTTCATTTCCTCTTCCCCAACTATTAGTTTCATATTTGAGTCTTAATACTCTCTTGAAAAATACTATATAAATATGAGGGAAAAGCCCAATGGAATCAAGTTGTAACCTGCAATGGCTAAATAAAAGATTGGCTCTACTCTTCACTGTGGACATAGCCACATTTGTGGTGAACCATGATAAAACTTGTTTGTTTTCTATGTTTTATGGTTTTCTATTTTGACTTCTAATTTAAGCATAAACATTACACACGATGGCTTGACTCCTAAGCTACAAGTATTATACAGTCAAAATTGACTTACTTTTTGCAAGCTTAATTTTTCCCTTAGTGTATGATGTTTAAGGGTGCACCCATGAAGATGAAAGATAGTACATTTCATACGTAAAATATGTAATACTTTCAATATCTATTTTTTGAATCAATATGATCTATCATGATCTCTTATAAGAATGAAACATAGAGAATAGTATAGAGAGCATAAGAAACACATAAGAATATCTAAGAAGGAAGGAAGAAAAATAGAGTAGAGAATAAATTGAAAAAGGTGCAACAAGATAGAATTTCTAACTTGAATGATAATGATATACTATGCTTGGGGTTTGTGAGAAGATCATCTATATATCACATTAATAAATTGAGAACCTCTATAGAATCTTTGTCAAAGATATTCAAATAGAGAATCTCTGTTTGATTTTCATCCAATCCTGTATGCAACAAGGTTACTTAAGATATCATAGATATTTCTAGATATTTAGTCTATATTTGTGATATGCTTTTGTAAACTCCTAACTCAAAACATGCTAGACCTCATTCAATCTCCTCTCTATGATTTCACCAAGAAAGGCCTTTTGTCTATTAGTATTATTTACTTATAAAGAATCAAGAACTCCATAATCTGCTACTTCAATCAATTTTAATTATACTTCTTTTGAGAACTCTCATTGAACTAGAAAGAAGGCTCATCCAAAGTTGCTTTTATATGGATTAGAACTAGAGAGACTAATATAAGGCATGTAAAACAGGTTTTTACCAGTCTAATATACTAATAGAGTATTTACTTCAAAGTTCATAAAAAATACAAATTATTATGTTCTGATTAGTTTTGTTAAATTTATTTCCTTTAGCTTGGTACGGGAAATAGTCTAAACTATTCATAACTATTACTAAGGGAAATGTAAGTTAGTTCACAATAAGATTTATGAAAATTTACTATAGAATATTTGCATCAAACTATTCTGATAGAGTTTGATTTGAAATTATTAAAAAAATATTTTAGTTTTTTTAGTGATAAAGTTATTTTATATTTTAGCATTTTATGCCTCTCTTTGGTTCTACCACTATAGGAGAAGAAAATATTATTAAGGAAAGGAATATAAGAATATGCTTCTTTCTATGGTAAACAATTCAAACATTTAAATTAATTTCAATTTTCTTTAAATTCTTCATGATGTTCTTCCCTTGGTCCAAAATAGGCTTATCAAATTTTGAGTTTTTAAAGTTGGTTGCTTTCCTAGTACATATATTGGTAATCTTTTTTTGTGGGATCAAAAAATTATAAAGTTTTGGGTTAAAGTGATTGCATCAATATTAGAAGAAATTCTACGTTCCAATCATTAGTGGCTTACTTTATTTGGTAAATTCATTATCATTAAATTTGACCACGATATTTTCCCCACTTAACTAATGTCCATCCTAAGAGATTTGTAAGATAGTATTACTCAAGTGACAAAGGTTTTAAGACCTTTTATTTGTAAATATAATAAGCGAGGTAAAGAAAATAACTATTTAGGACAAAGTCTGCCTTCCAAAGGTCAATGGTGGGGGGTTGGTATTAGAGATTTGGAAAATTAAAAAATAGTATTTGGTGCAAATATTCTTTGGAAGCTATATAAGGATCCTAATTTTAAATGGACATCATTAATATTTTCCTAATATTTAAGGAATCACTCTATCCATAAAATATTTACTGTATCTTCACTTTCTAAGGTTTCTTTTATCTAGAATTTTATGCTAAAGTGTATAACAATAAATTTATATTTTCTCTTCTTCAATGTCCATAATGATAGGAAAGCTAAATGTCGAGAGGAGATGTGGAATTTTTATCCTTTATTGATAATCATGTTAGAAATAGAGGTTTGGTTGGCACTTGGATGAACTATAAATGTGTTGTATTGACAACAAAGATTTTGTATATCATAGCCCATGATTTGTGACACAATGAAATTGACATATAATAGTTTAAGCTATGTGAACTTATATTTTTGTAGAAGGATGATTATATATATCATTGCTATGTTTTCTAGATCTTATGTTGAGTTCTGGATTAGTTACAATATGTTTGGTGGATTGGTAGAAGACTAGTGTAGAGGAAATGATATTAGAGACAATTGGTAGCATATTCATTGTATCTTATTAGTGAGGTGGAATAAACATTAGTGATCTTGGATAATGGTAGAATTATTTCTTGTGAAACTATGTTTGTGATAGCAAGACTTGAGGATTATTATGGAAAGGTCGCTATTATGAAATGTCTAGTATGTTTTACTAGGTAGCCAATTATGATGAGAAAACATATTGTATATAATTGGAAAATGTAATAATTGATACTATAACATGTGAGAACCTTAATGCAATTTTTTTAATGATTCTTATGAAAACATGCATTCCTTAGTATGGTCCTATGAAATTAATTGTACATTGGAAAAGCTTTAATGAGCTGACATCATTAATTATTTGTGAGCATATGAAGGAAGGTCATTTTTCCTTAGTTGAGTATGATATTCATGGCATAATATATATGGTCTATTGATACGAGTTTGAATCTTGGATGATAAAATAAGAGTGAAAATTGAGTTGAGGTTCAAAGGAACTATTTTGGTAAGTTGTAGATCATTCTACTCACTATTTTGGATATGTTATTCTAAAGTTTGATCTTCATAGTTGTTGAAGCATTTAGGTAGTGGGTCTATGTTTTTCATTGTTAACCTTTAATAGGTTTAGAACCTTCTAACAAAGGTTCAAGGTCTCCTAATAGGATTTTTTCCTCTAAAAAGGATCGTTGTACTGAATGAATTGTAATTGGCTCCTAATAGGGTTGGATCCTTTCACAAGAAACTTATATATTTGTATACTATTTCCCTAGTGCGGTTTTCCCTTTGATCAAGTGTTTCCCTAGTGAAAAAAATATTGTGTTATGGTGTATGGTTGTCTCTTGTTGTGCATCAATATTTTAATTGTTGGATTTGAGATTTATAAGTATGGATATAAGTTTACTTGGTCACAACATATTCACCCCTTACCTTCTTAGTTTTTTGTTGAATTTACTTCTTAATAATTGGTATCAAATCATCAAGTCCTCTTTTGTTAGATAAATAAGAGGGGTGGGTGGGGCAGGGGGAATCAGTTATTCTATAGGCCTTAAAATACTTTTTCACAAACTTAAGCTATTTAACCTTTAAGATTTCTAGCTTGACAACTAGATCTAACATTCAACATAATAATTCAATTTTTTTTTAACAACATAATGAATGAAATAGAAAGAGGGAAAAATGAATTAGAAGCACTCATTGGTAGGTTGAAATCTTGTGGACAAACCAATCCGATGAGAGCACAATTGGCATCCTCCTTGGAGTTCATTATGACCCTTGTAGCTTCTATTAGTGGTCAGTTGGATATTTGGCGTGTTAAGATGGATGAAAAAAGAAGATATTATGTAAACAAATTATCATATCAAGATGTAAAAAAAATAAAAAATAGCAAAAGGTAGCATTTGTGCATTGTTTAAAAATCCTAGAGAACAAGATACTATTAAACATACAAATAAAAGGTTCCCCATCCATTGGTGCATACATGACGGTATTAGAAATAACTTTTGGGATAGATGGTGGATGGTCTTTGATGCCCCTTCCTATAATAATCATGAGGTTCCAATGTATTTCTTAAAGAAATTGTATCATGAATTTTTCCTTGGGGAGATCCCTAATTATTTTGATATATTAGAATCTTAGGGTAGAGGTGGGGGGTCATCACTTGAGAGGCCAGGGGCACATCATGACCCTAATGTAGTTAGGGCACCTGTTGTCAAGCCATAGGGTGAGCATGTCATTATTCCTTCAGTTGTGAAGGTACATGTAGAGACCAACACTCTAGGGACTATTAATGCTTTGACGCAGACCCTCATTCATTGCATGAGTCCATTAGTTGAGGAGGAACTTTCTGTGTATTGCAATTACATGTGCACATCATGTGGATCCTTATGCACGTTTGGCAATCATGCTAGAGATAGTATGGATGATGGGCTAGTCACTGATGAGTTCTTGAGTGACACATTTGGCATTGACACATAGGTAAATTACAATTATAATAAACTAATTTGGTCATATTTCATTTGTATAATGAATGACTAATTAATTAGCATGTATTGACATTGTTCAAAATTCAGGGTAAGAGTGTTGCCGACCCTAGTATAGATTCCCTGGCCCCATTTTTCATCCCATCGATGAGTCAAGAGGTATGTATCAATTTAAACATTTAAATTAATACATATATTTATTAAGTAATCATATGAAGGATTGAAAAATGTTGTTTATGCATGTGCATCGGTTGTCTATTGGACCATTGACATTCACAAAGGACTTTGAGCCTAGGCATGATACGAGCTTTGTAGAGGTACCATTTGATTATATTTGTTTCATGTTTCATGTTACATGTAAATTTTATTATATGACATGTAGCTTTTGACATCTGAGACTCCTACTCATCTTCGCTAGTCCATCGATCATGGAGTTGTTGCAGTGATGGCTAGTTCAGAGCCATTGACTGAGCTATGAAAAAATTTTCTTGGTTTTAGTTGTTGTTTATAATAGTTATTATCTAGATTTATAATGTTATTTATAAGTGATTATATTGATTGAATTGTTGTAGGGCCTTACTACACTCGATGGTGTGCAAGCCTTTGAGGTGGACATACAAAGTGACTATTTGATGGCAGTAAGAAAATAATTAATTTTGTGTGTACATATATTTGATTCAATGTATAATAATTATTGATTAATATCTACTTTGTTTGTATCAACTCAAGTTAGAGAAGAGCCTAAACAAGAGGACGAGTGAGCATGTGAGGAAGACCCCATCATCCCCATTATCTCCCTTCATAGGATGACCAAAGACCTCTAGGGATTTGTTTCCTTCCCCTTGTGGGAAGGAGAAGATATAGTTGATAGACACACATGTATAGGTATTAGTGAAAATATATGTAAGATTTTATGTCAGTGGACATATTCGATATACATTTGATGTATATATGATATTTTATATTTGATGTATGTCATATATTTGATGCATGACATTATTAGACTTATGACATTATTGGTTAATAAAAGATATGTTTGTTCATGTATGACATTATTGGTTATCATAACATATTATATGTTTTTTAATGTATGACATTATTGGTTATCATAATATATTATATGTTTGTTCATGTATGGCATTATTGGTTATCATAATATATTATATATTTGTTCATGTATTAAATTATTGGTTATCATAATATATATCTTGTTTTTCTTGTTTATGTTTTAAGAATATTTCATAAATTTCATTTTAATGTAAATTGCATCCAAAATGATGCAGAGTGCTCACACCAAATGCTAGTGGATTCCCAACAAGAACACTTTTAGGGCAAACTACCTTTCCCACCTTTGTAAGTATCTTCCAAGACTCTTTCCAACTTGGTTACAACATTGAACAAACTTCTACCCAACTTCACAAAACTACTTGATCACTTTCTCTATTCAAGACTTGGGAAGCAATAAGGGAAAAATGAGCAAATTTGAGAAATGGATCATAATCAACTTCTTGCTTCAAACTAACATCTTAGACACTTCAAGGAACACCTAATAACTATCTCACAAACTTCAATCTGTCATCTATTCCATCATTCCAAGAGATTCTTCAACATCCTATAAGTGAAAACAATCTTCCAACATCCTATGATTGTATTTTCTTTGCAACAACATGTAATTTGTTCTTTTTTAGACAACTCTTAACAAAGGGAAGTGATTATGTTTCAAACCCATGAAATGGCTATTAAGACAACCAAGGAGATCCTCAACATCTGCCACTAACTCCATTTAATGATAACATGCAGCTAAAGTGGTGTTTCATTTTGACAAAGTATGAGTTTGCTGTTTTCAATAGGAAGTAATGATATTTGACAATAACTCAATGATCCTATATATAAGTTTAACATCAGTAGTGATTCCTTGCCATATAAAAAAACTTAATAATCAACAACACCTTATGCCTTCTCTAAATTCATAGAGGATATTTTCATCATTTGACATCTATTCCAACTAATTACCAGTTAGTTTGATTGGTTACAAGGATAATTTCAAGGTTTTCCAAAAAATTACTAAAATTGCCAAAAAGTTGTCAGCAACTTTTATTGCAAAATGCAATTTTTGCACTAACTCTTCCTAGAACTTAACCAAGTAGTTTTTGCTAACACATAGGACCTATATAAGGTGTAATGACTCTCAAAACACTTATTGAGTTAACTTATTAACAATTTAAAAAAAAATTAAAAAATCATTATGACTAAGGCAACTTGGGTTTATAGGCGACCTCAAGTTCCTTGACCTTACAAACAAGGATTACCTTATTACCATAAAACAATAACATGTTCAAAATTAGATGTATTATCACCCTTTTACCTTCTATCATGAGTCTCCATCATTGGATGAGATGATATATCCAGTTGCCACAGTCAAAGATAGTTGCCCTATGGCATTTAGTGGCTCTTAGGGACAATTTGGTTTGGCATGCCCAAGAATGTTCAAGCACTAAAAAAGATGGAAGGAGCTTGGGGCTAGTGTTTAACCATTCACTTGAAGCTAACATAATAGACAATTCAAACCCACAATGGAAGGTGAGAGATATTTGGTAGTTGGCAACTTTGTAGTGACTAACACTACAAGTTTCAGCATCATCCGAGATAGCATCGCAAAATTAGAACAAAATAAGATCTCCAAAAAGTGAGATAGGTTATTGTAGGTCTCCACAACATGGTCCTATAGCAACTATAATCACATCCATACCTTGTAGGAGCTTCAAGATATTCCCCATCAAAGATCGTTTCCCTATGGCATTTAGTGATTCTTAGGGATGATTCGGTTCGGCGTGCTCGAGAACATTCAAGCACTCAATAGGATGGGAGGAGCTTGGGGATAGTGTTTTCTCGGCCACTCAAAGCTAATAAAATAGACAGTTTGATTCCACAATGAAAGGTGAGAGAGATTTGGTAGCTGGCAATTTTGTACTGGCCAACACTACAAGTTTTAGCATCACCCAAGATGGCATCGCAAAATGAAAATGGAATAATATCTCCAAAAAGAGAAAGAGATTATTGTAGGTCTCTATAACATTGTCCTATATCAACTAGAATCACATTCATACCTTGCATGAATTTTGAGATATGTCCCATCAAAGATCCTTGCCTTATGGCATTTAGTGACTCTTAGGGACAATTCAGTTTGGCATGCTCAAGAACATTCAAGCGCTCAACGGGATGGGATGAGCTTGGGTCTAGGGTTTATCCAGCCATATAGAGCTAAAAAAATAGATAGTTTGATCCCACGATGCATGGTGAGGGAGATTCGATAGTTGGCAACTTTGTACTAGCCAACACTACAAGTTTTAGCATCACTCGAGATGGTGTCGCAAAATTAAAACAGAATAAGATATCCAAAAAGTGAGAAAGGTTATTGTAGATCTCTACAACATGGTCCTATAAAACCTAAAATTGCATCTATACCTTGCATGAGCTCCGAGATATGCCTCGTCAAAGATCGCTGCCCTATGGCATTCAGTGACTTTTAGAGACGATTTGGCTTGGCATGCCCAAGAATGTTTGAGTGATCAATGAGATGGAAGAAGCTTGGGGCTAGTGTTTACCCAGCCACCAGGAGCTAGTAGAATAGATAGTTTGATCCCACGACAAAAGGTGAGAGAGATTTGGCAGTTGGCAAGTTTGTACGAGACAACACTACAAGTTTCAACATCACTTGAGATGGTGTTGCAAAATCAAAATGGAATAAGATCTCCAAAAAGAGAGAAAGGTTATTGTAGGTCTCTACAACATGGTCCTATAGCACCTAGAATCACATCCATAACTCACACAAGCTCTGAGATATGCCCCGTCAAAGATCGCTGCCTTATGGCATTTAGTGACTCTTAGGGATATTTCAATTTGGCATGATCGAGAATGTTCAAGTGCTCAATGGGATGGGATGAGCTTAAGGCTAGGGTTTACCTAGCCACTTGGAGCTAAAAAAATAGATAGTTAGATCCCACAACAAATGGTGAGAGAGATTCGACAGTTGGCAACTCTGTACTGGCCAACACTACAAGTTTCAACATCATCCAAGATGGCATCGCAAAATCAAGAATGGAATAAGATCTCTAAAAAGGGAGAGAGGTTATTGTAGGTATCTAAAACATAGTCCTATAAAACCTAGAATTGAATTCATACCTCACACAAGCCCAGAGATATGCCCCGTCAAAGATCACTACCCTATGGCATTTAGTGACTCTTAGGGATGATTTCATTTGGCATGCCCGAGAACGTTCGAGCACTCAATAGGATGGGAAAAGCTTGGGGCTAGGGTTTACTTGGCCATTTAGAGCTATCAAAATAGACAGTTTAATCGCATGATGAATGGTGAGGGAGATTTGGTAGTTAACAACTTTGTACTAGCCAACACTACAAGTTTTAACATCACCTAAGATGGCATCGCAAAATCAAAATGGAATAAGATCTCCAAAAGGTGAGAGGGTTTATTGTAGGTCTCCACAACATGGTCTTATGGCACATAGAATCACATCCATACCTTACACAAGCTTCGAGATATGCCCTATCAAAGATCCCTGCCCTATGGCTTTTAATTACTCTTAGGGACGTTTTGGTTTGGCATGGCCAAGAATGTTCAAGAATTTAATGGGATGGGATGAGCTTGGGCCTAGGGTTTACCCAACCACCTAGAGCTAACATAGTAGACAGCTTGATCCCATGAAAAATGGTGAGGGAGATTCGGCAGTTGGCAACTTTGTACTGGCTAACACTACAAGTTTCAGCATCACCCGAGATGGCATCACAAAATCAAAATAGAATAAGATCTCCAAGAAGTGAGAGAAATTATTTTAGGTCTCTACAACATAGTCCTATAGCACCTAGAATCACATCCATACCTCACACGAGCTCCAAGATATGCCCCATCAAAGATCACTATCCTATGGCATTTAGTAACTCTTAGGGATGATTTAGTTTGGCATGCCTGAGAATGTTCAAGTGATCAATGGGATGGGATGAGCTTGGGGCTAGGGTTTAAGCAGCCACAAGAAGCTAATAGAATAGACAGTTTGATCCCATGACGAACAATGAGGGAGATTTGGTAGTTGGCAACTTTTTATTGGCCAACACTACAAGTTTCAACATCACCTGAGATGGCATTGCAAAAAAAAAAACAAAAAAGATCTACAAAAAGTGAGAGAGGTTATTGTAGGTCTCTGCAACATGGTGCTATAGCACCCAGAATCACATCCATACCTTGCATGAGCTCTAAGATATGCTTTGTCAAAGATCGCTGCCCTATGGCATTTAGTGACTCTTAGGGATGTTTTGGTTCGATGTGCCTGAGAATGCTTGATTGCTCAATGGGATGGGATGAGCTTGGGGCTAGAGTTTACCTGGCCACCCAGAGCTAACAAAATAGATAGTTTGATCCCACGATGAACGATGAGGGAGATTCAACAATTGGAAACTTTGTACTAGCCAACACTACAAGTTTCAGCATCATTCTAGATGACATCACAAAATCAAAATAGAATAAGATCTCCAAAAAGGGAGAGAGTTTATTGTAGGTTTTTGAAACACAGTCCTATAGCACCTAGAATTGTATCCATACCTCATGCAAGCTCCGAGATATGCCCCATCACAGATCACTGCCCTATGGCATTTAGTGACTCTTAGGGACAATTTGGTTCGATGTGCTCGAGAATGTTTGAGGACTTAATGGGATGGGACAAGTTTGGATCTAGGGTTTAGCCAACCACCCAAAGCTAACAGAATAGATAGTTCGATCCCATGATGAACGGTGAGAGAGATTTGATAGTTGGCAACTTTGTACTGGCCAACACTACAAGTTTCAGCATCACCCGAGATGGCATTGCAAAATTAAAATAGAAAAAGATCTCCACAAAGAGAGAGAGGTTATTGTAGGTCTCTGCAACATAGTCCTATAGCACCCAAAATTGCATCCATACCTCACATGAGCTTCGAGATATGCCCCATCAAAGATTATTTCCCTATGTCATTTAGTGACTCTTAAGGATGATTCAGTTTGGTGTGCTCGAGAATATTCGAGCACTCAATAGGATGGTATGAGCTTGGGGCTATGGTTTTAACTGGCCACTTAAAGCTAATAGAACAAACAATTCAATCTCACAATGAACGATGAGGGAGATTTGGCAGTTGGCAACTTTGTATTGGCCCACACTACAAGTTTCAACATCACCTGAGATGGCATTACAAAATCAAAATGGAGTAAAATATCAAAAAATAAAGAGAGCTTATTGTAGGCCTCCACAACATGGTCCTATAGCACCTAGAATCATGTCCATGCCTCACACGAGCTCTGAGATATGCCTCATCAAAGATTGCTTCCCTATATGACATTTAGTGACTCTTAGGGATGTTTCGGTTCAACATGCCTGAGAATGTTTGAGCACTCAACGGGACAGGATGAGTTTGGGGCTAGGATTTACCCAACCACCTAGAGCTAATGGAATAGACAGTTCAATCCCATGACGAATGGTGAGAGAGATATGAGCAAGATATGTATGCCTAGGCCACTTTGTGCAAGATATGAGCAAAAGTTGCTAATTAGGAAAAATTGGGCCTTTTTGAGTTTTTGGTCAAGATAGCCTAGGATTAGGTGTTTTTAGTTATTTTTTAATAGTTTGGAATCTTTTCCAAGTCCTACAAGTGAAATCTAGTGAACTTTGCAAAAGTTGCACTTTTCATGCAAAATTGCAAAAGTTGTAAAAGTTGTTTAAAAATGAAAATTTGACTAGAATCCTTCTAACCTTTGAAAAAATAATTTCCATGCTCATATACTCGAGCATGGATAGTTACAATTTCTCAAACTTCCATTTGCAACTTTTTTGCAAAAAATGCAAAAGTTGCTCAAGCAACTTTTTGAGCAACATTGCAACTTATGTGCAATTTTTGCTCTTTACATATTTAGGTCAAATGGGTCCATCTAGGACTATTCTAAGACCCTAGTTAAGATTCCTAGGACCTATTAGGTAACCAAATACCTTTGTTTCCCATGAATATTGAAAGGCAATGAATAAGAAATTGGCTACCAGCTACAGATATTTCAAAGACATTGAAAACAATATATATTATTCTTTCAAGAAAAATGAGGTACCGTTCTAAAAATAAGATGGAAATGATTCCCATTAGTGGCATGGCCAAGAACTAAATTTTTAATACAGTGACCAATAGTTGGCCTCACTCCCCATGCCTTCTCATTCCTATGAAGGAAAGCTTAATATACAGAGGAATTGCAACTACATTTATTAAATATACAAAGGAAGATATTGAAAACCTACTTAATAGAGAGATTAATCTGAGAGAAAAGAACATTATAGAAGAAAATTGTTAGCTTAGTAACATCTCATGAGTCAAGCTTTCTTCATTTGGGTACTTACTATTTTTGATGTATGTACTCTTCTTTTGATAGTACTATCTTTGGTGCATCATTTAGAATCCACTTTGTCATAATCACTCATTAACAATGATATTTTCATTTGAATCATCCATCATTCTTAGCCCAAGAATCTTCATGATAGGCCTAAGTTTCAAATTCCTCATTATTTCAACAAATAATTGGCAGTGGCCTATAATATTTAATTCTTTAAAGAATAATCTCCACATACGATTAACTTTTCTTTGACAAGGATGCTTGCTAATCTTGTCAAACATTGATTTCAAAATGTTAGTATCAATATCAATCAAATATTTTGGTCTTCTAAAATAAATTTTAGGTGTTATAATCTCTTCCATTCCCTCAACATTTTGAATATCAACATAAGGTTGAGTGCTTTGCATGCCTTGAACTGAAGATGATGTGCCTTGGCAATAAGATGCAAAAGATGGAATATCACCTACTTGATATGTTGATGTTGTGCCTTCAACATGACATGATGGAGTGTGTACATCATTAGATTTACAAATTAACATCTCTTCAACGTGAGATGATGATATGACTCCAACATTGGAAGATGGTTTAGCTTCACAATTCAATTGTCTTCTTGAGCGTAATAGTCTCATTCGTTCTCTTTGTCTTTCCAATTCTTCCTCTTTGTTTCTTTGTATCCATGGTTCTTGTTGCTCTTTGAAAGTAAATTCTTCATTATTGCTTTACAATTTTCTTTGTTCACATAGTAGTTTCATTTTATCTCTTTTAATTGCCAAATCTCTCTCCCTGTCTTTCGTTGTTTGAGTTTTTGGTTTCTTCCTTGGGATGATGATGATTTCTATATGTCAAATTATTAAAACATCTAAATTACTTATAATTTGTAAATTACAAATCATTAAAATACATATACAAATTACAATTATTTCAATGAATACACAATATATATTAAACAACTTGTCATATTTCTAACCATTTCCAAATAATAATTTATTCAAACATACAAATTTCAATGAATTCACTATATATTAAACAACATGTCAAATTACAATAAAATTTGTCTCTATATAATAACAAAAAATATTTAAAAAGGACTGCACTAACCTTTTTTATAGAAAGAATATTAAAAAAGCCTTCAAATAGTGTATCCAATGGTTGAATTTGGTGTTTGCTAGCTTCAAATAGAATGAAAGAATGTTCAAAAAGCCTTCAACTAGTGTTTGCTAACTTCCAACAGCTTGAAACCCATGTTTTCTATTAGAACAACAGAATACGTAATAGACAAAAAATAGAATATGGATCAACAGGGACCAAAACTTTTTTTATGACCCTTTTTTGGTGTTTTCATATAGTGTGTACGCACTATAGCGCATATGCACTATGTAAAAAATAATCTCTCCCCATCACACCATCCCCCATCACCTACTCTCTCTCTCTCTCTCCCTACTCTCTCTCTCACTCTCTTTCTCCTCTCACATCCCCTACTCTCTCTCTTGCTCTCTTTCTCCTCTCCCATAGCCTACTCTCTCTCACTTTCTCTCCCATCCCCTACTCTCTCACTCTCTCTCCTCTCCCATCCCCTACTCTCTCTCTCTCTTTCTTGAGCTGCTCTCTCTCTCTCTCTATCTCCCTCTCCTACTCCATCTCCCACCACCTACTCTCTCTCACTCTCTCTCTCCCATTGCCTAATCTCTCTCTCCCCCTCTCCCTCTCCCACTGCCTACTCTCTCTCACTCTCTCTCTCCCATCCCCTACTCTCTCTCTCTCTCTCAAACACACACTCCCATCCCCTCTCTCTCTCCCTCTCACTCTCCCAGTCCCTCTCCCATTTCCCACACTCTCTCTCCCATTCCCTAATCTCTCTCTCTCTCTCTCCTACTCCTCTCACTACCTACTCTCTCTCTCACTCGCTCTCCCTCTCCCACTCACTCTCCCACCACCCACTCTCTCTCACTCTCTCTCCCATCTCCTACTCTCTCTCTCTTTCACTCTCTCTCTCACTCTCACTCTCTCCCTCTCTACTCTCTCTCTCTCTCTCTCTCTCTCCCATCTCCTACTCTCACTCTCTCTCCCATCCCCTACTCTCTCTTTGCCACCCCATACTCTCTCTCACACTCTCACACTCTCTCTCATTCCCTACTCTCTCTCTCTTGCACACACTCCCATCCACCCTCTCTCTCTCTCTCTCCCTCTCCCACTGCCTACTCTCTCTCTCCCATCCCCTACTCTCTCTCTCACTGACTACTCTCTCTCTCTCTCTCTCTCTCTCTCTCTCTCTCCCCTCTCCCATCCCCTATGCTCTCTTTCACACACACACACACTCCCATCCCCCCTCTCTTTCCTCTCCCATCCCCTACTCTCTCTCTCACACTCTCATCCTCTCTCTCTCTCCCCTCTCCGATCCCCTACGCTCTCTTTCACACACACACACACACACACACTCCCATCCCCCCTCTCTCTCCTCTCCCATCCCCTACTCTCTCTCTCACACACACTCTCATCCTCTCTCTCTCTCTCTCTCTCTCTCTCTCTCTCTCTCTCTCTCTCCCTTTCCCTCTCCCTCTCCCTCTCCCACTGCCTACTCTCTCTGTCCCATCCCCTATTCTCACACACTCTCTCTCATCCTGTACTCTCTCTATCTGCCACTCCCTAATCTCTCTCAAATTATCACACTCTCTCCCATCCCCTACTCTCTCTCTCTCTCTTACAAACACTCCCATCCCCCCTCTCTCTCCCTCTCCCACTCCCTCTGCCACCACCTACTTTCTCTCTCAAACTCTCTCTCCCATCCTCTACTCTCTCTCTCTTGGGCTGCTGTCTCTTTCTCTCTCTCTCCCCTCTCCCATCCCCTACTCTCTCTCTTTCACACACACACACACACACACACACACACACACACACACACACACACACACACTCTCCCATCCCTCGTATCTCTCTCCCCCTCTCCCACTCCCTCTCCCATTGCCTACTCTCTCTCTCTCTCTCACTCTCTCTCTCCCTCTCTATTCTCTCTCTCCCCCATCCCCTACTCTCACTCACTCTGTCTCTCTCTCTCTCCCATCCCCTAATCTCTCTCTGCCACCCACTAATTTCTCACACTCTCACACTCTCTTCCATCCCCTACTCTCTCTCTTACACACACTCCCATCCCCCCTCTCCCTCTCCATCTCCCACTCCCTCTCCCACTGCCTACTCTCTCTCCCATCCCCTACTCTCTCTCTTGGGATACTCTCTCTCCTCTCCCATCCCCTACTCTCTCTCTCTCTCTTTCACACACACACTCCCATCCTCCCTCTCTTTCTCTCTCCCCTCTCCCATCCCCTACTCTCTCTCTCTCTCTCTCTCACACACACACACACATCCCTAGTCTCTCTCTCTCTCTCCCTCTCCCTCTCCCACTGCCTACTCTCTCTCCCTCCTATCCCCTACTCTCTCTCTCTCTCTCTCCGATCTCATACTCTCTATCATCCCCTACTCTCTCTCTCTCTCACTCTCACACTCTCTCCCATACCCTACTCTCTCTCTTACACACACTCCCATCCCCCCCCTCTCTCTCTCCCCCTCTCCCACTGCCTACTCTCTCTCCCATCCCCTATTCTCTCTCTCTTGGGCTACTCTCTCTACTCTCTCTCTCTCTCTCCCCCTCCCTCCCCTCTCCCATCCCCTACTCTCTCTCTTTCACACACATGTACACTCCCATCCCCCCTCTCTCCCCTCTCCCCCTACTCTCTCTCACACACACTCCCATCCCCCATTTCTCTTTCTGTCTCTTGCTCTCCCTCTCCCACTGCCTACTCTCTCCCTCTCTGCTCTCTTTTCCACCCCCTAATCTCTCTCAAACTCTCACACTCTCTCCCATCCCCTACTCTCTCTCTCTCTCTCACACACACACACACACACACACACACACTCACCTCCACCCCCCTTTCTCTCCCTCTCCCACTCCCTCTCCCACTGTTCTCTCTCTCTCTCTCTCTCTCTCTCTCTCTCTCTCTCTCTCTCTCCCATCCCCTACTCTCTCTCTCTCCCCTCTCCCATCCCTTACTCTCTCTTTCACACACACTCCCATCCCCCTCTCTCTCTCCCTCTCCCACTCCCTCTCCCACCATCTACTCTCTCTCTCTCTCTCTCTCTCTCTCTCTCCCATCCCCTACTCTCTCTGCCACCCCATACTCTCTCTCTCTCTCTCTCTCTCTCTCACACACACACACACACACACACACACGCACTTCCTCTCTCTCCCATCCCCTACTCTCTCTCTTTGCCTCTCTCCTTCCCTCTCTATTGAAATTTAGGTCTTAATAGTGCGTGCAAACTAAAACATGCACGTGCTATTAAGACCTAAATTTAAAAAAGCTTTGAATAGCGTGCACGTGCTATAGTGCACACATTCTATTTAAAGCTTTATATTCTACCAAGCCTAAGGCTTAATTTTTCCTTGTGGATCCAACACAAATGTTTGGAGTCTCTAAGCTGGTCTGAGACGTGTTTTGAGTTGTAAACATACAAAAAATGATTGATTTTTTTTGTGTGCTCTCCTTCAAGTTTCCTTGTGGCTGAGCATCAATAAAATTAGGTTACATGACATTTTAGGTCTTTGTGTTAGCTATATAACCATATAATTTATTTTTTATTTGAACTATTTCAAGCCTTTCAACTATAATTTATTTGAATGTATGTCCATTTTTTGTCAAAACCAACATGTACTAATTGGGCTGTAGATTTTAGCTCGTTCGTTGAATTTTGCAACAACTTAGTTTTTTAGAAACTAGTTTTTTGAGGACCTAAAACTAAACTATTTTGAAAAAAATTAGGAGTTTAGAAACTAGATTCAAAGGATTACTAGTTTTGTTTTTGTCATATCTTAAAAATTTGAGTGTAACTATCTTAAAATTCTTGTTGAAGTTTAGAAATCGCTGATTTCAGAAAAAAGGTGTCCACTTATACCCCCCTTTTGGCACCACAACTTGGTGCACTTACCCAAGAATTTAACAACTATGGGATGAGATCTTTCTTATCTATATAAAAGATAAGAACAAATTCTACACACTTTGAAAAAAAGAAGTTTTGATTTTAGATTAGTTTTCAATCATTTCTAGGTGGAGCACATAGATATTTCATGTTTTTGGGATGTGTCCAATTAACAAATTCATAAAATAAAAATACACATTATAAAATTACCCAAAAAATCAGGGACAAACTACACAGTGTTAGGTAACTTTTGACCAGAGTGATTAAAGAATTTCAAAAAAAAGTTAAAATTTTAGGGGGGCCACACTTTGTACTATGTTATGTTTTTTATGAATAAATAGTACCACTTTCTGTGGCCCCCTTTTTTGAGGACCTAAAAATAAACTATTTTGAAAAAAATTAAGAGTTTAGAAACTAGATTCAAAGGATTACTAGTTTTGTTTTTGTCATATCTTAAAAATTTGAGCGTAACTATCTTCAAATTCTTGTTGAAGTTTAGAAATTGCTGATTTCAGAAAAAATGTGTCCACTTATAACCCTCCTTTTGGCACCAAAACTTGGTGCACTTACCAAAGAATTTAACAACTATGGGATGTGATCTTTCTTATCTATATAAAGGATAAGAACAAAAGAGTATATTCTTTAATAATAACTTATCAATAATGATTAAGCCCCAAAAATGTCCTTTGTAGAATTTAAGATATGAACTCAACATTTACTAGTCCTACTATATCCTTGTAAATTTGTACTATTTAATCTTAGAGAGTCTCAATTAACTTTTGGTGTTTAACACTTTAAAGCATAGAGAAGATATTATTGTGTGATTTAAGCAGTCAATCACACCCTTAGTAATTCATCTATTTCCCTTTTAGTGCTAATTTTTCTTCATTGGCCTACTTATCCTATCATTTTCTATTTTCCTTTTTCTGTTGCTATGGATAACAACCCAATTTGAGGAGCTTTTAAAAACATATAACCAAATAATTGGAAGGAATTAATGTAGATTGATGAATTGTGAGACATATTTAAAATGAGAGACACAATTTCTTATTTCATGGCCATGTGAAGGGTTGTAATGGGTCATTATTGACCTTATCCCCTAATTCTTTGTAAAGGGGAATTGTTACAATAATAAATATTAAATTCATTGTAAAACCTAAACTCATAGAGGAGGCAACCAACCACAAATGTGAAGGATTGAAGATAAAAAAAAGAAGTTCAAGAGACTGCACAGATTTTATCAAGACACTATTTAAAAGGGAGAACAAATGAAGGTGATCCAAAGTGGCCATGCTAGGTCTCTTCTACCTCGCTTTTATACTGTGACTAGTTATAATGTTATAAAATATTTCACCTTTAAAGGGTATCGCAATATTATAGATGGCTACAATCTCCTCATCCTCAACGAAATTCATTAGGGAGAAAATATAGACCTTCATTTCTTTATTACCATGAGCTAAGCATAAACATTACCAAAGGGGTCTCTCCCCATCTTCATCAAGTTAATATATCCTCCATGTATCTATTTGAGCTTGACCACTCCTTCAATAGTTGTTGTTTTATATCCTACCCTGGTAATATTTCTATTGACCAAATTGATAAACCTCACAACTTGGTGCAGATATAGATTATAGAAAGTAACCACTTACCTCCTAAGATAATTAAACCTACTCCAAAAAATATAATAAAGCTAAAACCAATCTTATTGTGAATGATGTCTTATATATTAAGCATCTCAAAGGCGATGTAGAGAAACATAAAATCCCTTTTGGTAAATCAAACCCCTCTAAAGAAAGGAAATATTGGCACTGGTTTGTCATTAATGTCAATGGATATAAAAGAAAGATGTTAAAAAACTATATTGTAGATCTTTTCTATAGTTTGTGAATTTTTTATTATCAAGAATTGAAGAGTAAATGACTTAGAAAGGGAAAGTAAAATATTAGAATAAGATTAAGATATGAATTAGGCATATATTAGAAGCACTCTTATTTATGAGTGCTGAGTTGAGGGTTTTTTATTGGGGCTTCATTGTTTTCTTGAACAAACACATTGGTACTAAAACTGTCATATATGTCAAAGAACACAAATAAGCATTGGGGGAAAATTGAGCTATAGGTTGTGAGTAGAGTACTTGATTTGATGTCTTATTTTAAACAACATTTTGATTGTATCATCATGGTGATAGGATTATATCAATTTTCAACAAGAAATTTTAATATACCAACTTAGTTTTGGATGCTAATTTATTACTAATTATTAGAGTCATTTTTATACCTAAGTTTGGCATTTTATGTTTAATGCATGTAGTTATGAACTATAATTCTTATGAGAGTGGAACTCAGTAGTGTTCCTCACTAAATTGAATCTAGACTAGCTGATGGAGTAGGATTCATGGAATGGGTATCTTCAAAGTATACCAAAGAATCATGAGCTTCTTCATAGTGGCTTATGATATGGTTCTCATAGGACTTTTGGTCCTTAGGTCATTTTTTTCTTTTTGCAAAATTTGGTCTTGTTGCTTTATGAAATTTTTTGATGAGGTTTAGTAGATTAGGATACACGTTAGCAAGTTATATCATGTTTTACCATCAGTTTGGCATATAGATTAGAGTTTTCATTCTATCAATATTGTGGCTTATTTTTATGATGGTTATAATACTTTGAGTACTAGCCTAGGCAGGAAGGTTAGTTGAAATTTTATTGTTAATCATATTAAGACTGTGATATGGATTTTAGATAGTTTAGATCTAAGGGATGAGTTTTGTAAGACTTTCTTTTTAAATCATATTTCGGATGTATTTTGAGCAAGGTAGTTTTTCTACTTGCAATTATTTGAGGTTACACTTGTTTGGTGTCTATGATTAGTTATATTATTTTTGGAAGTATCTTTGTGAGGGAACAAGGCCCTTTCCTTTCATAATAAAAGAAAACTCTATGAGTTGTAAATCTCAATTTAGTATGAAGAATATCATAATGAAGTTATTTATTTTAATGTGGAATTGATGATGTGAATAACATGGATTATGTTCGTATTCCTTAGTGATTGTTAGGTTGATCATTCTAATGACATTTGCATCAAGATCCTTGAAAGAATTCTTAGATTCCTATGAACACATACACATGAGAGGTGGATCATACTACAACTCATTGGTGAGTATACATTTAAATTTATAGTGTTTAAATCATCAGTCGAGAATCTCATGTGATGTAAAAATATAGTTATGTTCACAGTAGAACCTTCAAACAAAGGCACATTCATTTGAAGGTGTTTTCCAATTTTGAGCATGGCACAATTTTTTTTCAATTAGTACAATATCCCATGTTTGTTCTTACTATTGTAGGGTTACTCAAATATCATTTTTTATATTCTTTTGAATACTATATACAATTTTTAGAATTTTGGAGAGGAGGAATATTAAACATGTCTCATTATTAACCTCGTACGTTTGTTTGTTATTTCCATATGAGTACCATATCTTCTTATTGGGATATGAATTTGTAATTTTTTTTAAGGTAGCAACATTGGATATGTTTCACTTTCATCCTTTGTGTAGCTTAAGAAGAACAAAATTTTAAAAAAGTCGTATAGAGTAGAAATCAATTTAGATGCATTTTTTTGGTTCAATATTTTAACTAGAGGAAAATCTCTAGCAACCATTGAATTTTTCTTATCTTTTGTGTTGTTTTATATATATTCACCATTTTTAATATATAATTATATTTTCATCAAATTATTGAATTTTATGCATGGTATGACAATCCGTGATCTATTCAAATTGAAGAACCAAGTCTACAAAAGGATAGATAATTAAATCTTGTCAAATATTACTGTATATATCACAATGTAAAAGATAAATACTTCAAGAAATAACCTCACATTAATCATTCTTTATTTATAAATAGGTCTATCCATCATTAAGAATAAAAAATCAATCTTAAAATTAAATAAACATATTTATCATCCAACTTATATGTTTTTAATTCTACTTCATAACATTAAAATAACTTATTTATTATTTTGGAATAAGTGTTTATCTTACAAACTATTTAAAAACTATTTTTTAGATTTCTTTACAAATAAACTATATATAAAATAACACAAGGGCTCAACTTTAAAATTCTGAGTCAAATTCATTGCTATATATTTAACAAGGGCTGTGAACAGCTGGAGTCCCTGCCTACAATAGGAAAGCATAACAAAGGAAGAGATTGTACAGTCATCAAAATTCAATACAAAGCAATAAATTGTTAAGAAGGCTCACTGACAATTTGAAAATATTTTTCTCAATCAAAAGATTTATTGACTTGTGATCAATTGAATCACATATTCATCACTCCATCAAAAATAATCTGCCACCACTTATCATGTCTTAGGTTTAAGATATATGAATTTTGGAATGAAATTACAAAAATATTCTTACATATCAGAAAAAATGCTATCTGTTTTGGACTAGGAATAACACTCGAATAGATCAACCTACACTGAATTACAAAACAAAATATCTCTAAACCAATATACACACCTTCCATAGTATACATTTTAAAGGGCTCTATGATTCAATAAGTATCGTGCAAGTTGGCAAGTTTGGCATTGCTTCTGACAACGTTAAATTTTTCTTTTGCCAGTTTGAATTGATTAGGGAAAAAACCTTCCCTCAATCTTTACTTGTTGGACCTCGTAATACCAATGAATGTATTCTTTGACAATTCCTACAAAACAAATTAGGAGAAAACTATTAGTAAAAATGAGAATTGAAATGCCTATTCTAAACTGCAAGACTACTATTAGATTTTAAATGGATCTTTTGTCATGTAAAATCAATTGTAATTTCCATCCTATCTTTGAACAATAGCAAGCTGTTAAACATGTTATATAGATAATGTGATTCTTCACACTCATGTAAGTTGAGATACTAATGAAAAATCATTATTTTGGAAACTTTTCACACAAGATCTGAATAGCTATCTACTAAGAGATTTTGAATCTAAAACCCAATCTATAACTAAAATAAAAAACAAATTTATATTGTATTACATTATGTTTCTGATTGAATTTCAAATATGGAACAGGAAAAGTCGTTGTATAATGAAATAGAGTAGCTTTTCTTGAAAACTGTCACACAATAACAAAGTAATCTTCAAAATTAGAGAAGTAAAATTACAACTACATATTACACTCTCTATCTTTAGCTAGCATTAACACACTATATTCTCTATTATGCGTAGATTGCATGGAAGTTGCTATGTCTTTTCTTCTTGTGTGCTATGTTTGTCAGCATGAAATAGTCATATCAGTGATACTTGAGTAAGAAGATACAAAAATCTTTGCCCTCATATCCGCATCTATGCTTTTACGCCTTTGTAATGATAATATTGGGAATAACCTATTACTAGGGTAGAGCAATATCGATGAGAATAATCTATAACTTATTACTAGGGTGGACATGGCATGAGAGATAAGACACCAATACAATCAGAAATCTATGACCAAATCAGGATTGGCATGAGGGCGAAGGTTAGGAAATAAATTTTTTTGCATATTATAAAATTATTTAGAGTAGCCCACCATTTTCTAGCAGAGAACGTGTTTCACCAACTGTAATGATAATATAATTTGCGTCAAGATGGTCCAATTCAAAGCAATAAGTCATGAATTTAGAATGACAAACATATAGCATACTAAATAAATACTAGGGATATCATTCAACTTGCAATGGATATATTGTTATCAAAATGCCCCTTTGAGTCCAGAGTGCTTGCAACTCACTTAGCCATAATAAATTTTCTGTAGCAACCTTTTCCCTTTTGGATTTTTCAGACAGAATGTGTATGGTCTGTTATTTTGATGCTACTATCCATTTCAGAATTTTTTGTTATTTTGATGCTACTATCCATTTCAGGCTTTCCCATCTATGTTTAGTTCAGTTACCCACCTATAACTATATGTATTAGTGAGGGGTCTTAAGTACCTCTTGCCAAGTTGCTGGCTTAATGGATAAGAATCCGATTACACATATTTTTTAATTCTGTGAAAAGGTAAAGTGAACCATTTTGCTTCCAAGGTTAGGACTCAAAATCATGAACTATATTCAATTGCCATATTAAATTTTTTTAATTTGGTGAGAGATTTTTGTTCTGCTAGGGTTTCTTGCTTCATGTGATTTTTTAGTTCTCTTGAGTACGTCTCTTCGTCTAAACTTGCCTTCTCCAGGCAAAACCTATCTTGCGAGAGTCTTTAGGCTTTTTTATCATGGTTTCGGCCAGCGATGACCCAGTTGTTTCTGGTGTGCATGCTACTGCTTTGGACTACCATGGCGCCGCCTCCGAACAAACGCCCGCACAAGTTTTTCCCAAAGGTCTTTCACGAGGTAATCCTAATATTATCCTTCCTTTGCAAGAACATGATGCTGCATGTGACTGGTTAGAGCACCACACGTTGATAGGTTATTTTGTGGGTCAGACTCCTCCTGAAGCTATGCTCAGAGAATGGGTTAACAAGAGCTGGACCCCTCATGGGGTCTGCCTTGATGCCGTACAAAACCCTACCAAAGGTTTTTTTTAATTTTGTTTCACCAACCCGTCACAAGCAGAGGCAATTTTCACCAACGGCCCTTGGTCTGTCCGTTCTTCTCTGCTTTTTTTTCAAAAATGGTCCCAAGACTTTACTGTCTCGAATGATAAAAAACTTAGGGTCCCTATGTGGGTTGAGTTCCTAGGTTTACCCTTGCCATGTTGGCATTTCATTGAGTCCATTACCCAAACCCTTAGCAAGGTTGTCACCAAGGAGCCTGAGAAATTCTTTAATGCTCGCCCTTAGCGTCACGTTTACATCAAAGTTGATCTTTCCAAGGATCTTCGTGATTCCTTGGAAATTCAGATTGGGGTGCAGACCTTCTCTCAGAAGGTGCTTTACCTGAACCTTCCTAACACCTGCTATATGTGCCAGTTGGCAATACACAAGATTCAAGATTGCCCCTTAGTTACCTCGAGGGAAAAACCCATGCCTAAAGATGCACTTGCCAAAAAAGCCGAAGGGAAAAAAGAAGATTGGGTTACTGTTGGATGCAGGGGCAAGGCTGCCTCGACCCCTTTGCAGCCCAGACAATCTAATGTGGCGCTTGCTGCTGTTCCTGCTATTCCCACAAGAAGGTCTACACCAGCTAGCATGGGGATGCAAGCGGCTTCAACAGTTCCTCTTTCGAGGGGTTCGCAGGTTTCAAACCCTGCTAATACGTAGGGGATCAAGGCTGCCGGCAGGGCTTCTACCTTGGTTGGGCTCACACTCTGCTTGCGGTCTCTTCCATTGTGCCACCAGCAACACGACATTCTCGCAGTCCTCTTGGATGTGCAGAGGTACTAGAGATAAAGCAACAGGCTGTAAGTTCAGAGGATTTCCTGTCTGACTTTCACCTGGCTCCTACCTTCTTGCAAAATAGCTACTCCTCTCTTGAGGACGAGGATGACATGGAAGAGTTCTCATGAATTGCCTTTCATGGAATGTTAGAGGTCTTACAAACCTCATCAGAAAGTACTATGTCTGGGATACCTGTCATAGACTTGGTAATTTGGATTTTTTATGTTTACAAGAAGTAAAGATCTCTGGTTTCATGCTTGATGCTGCATGCCACATCATTTGGCCAAATGGTGTTATGTTTTCCTTACATCATGATGCTGGCCGAGGTGGTGTAGTTACTCTCCTGTCACCTCGCCTTCATTATGCTATTATTTCACATGGTATTGACCCTGCGCATAGAATTGTTTGGCTTTTACTTTCCATTAACAATCACTCTTTTGGAGTCATTAATGTTTATGCTTCCAATGACGCTGTTGAAAGAGCCCAGTTATGGGCCTAGTTGGCTGACAATTTGCCTCTAGCTACTTGGGTCATGTGTGGGAACTTCAATATGGTTGAAGTAGCATCTGACAAAGAAGACATTCTGCCTTTTCGTTGGATAGCTAGGGAAAGAGCAGCTTGGTACCACATGTGTAATAAATTGGGTCTATTTGATCCCAACACTAACCGCCGCTAGAGTAGTGGGGTCTGGCACACTTGGTCCAACTTTCGAGCTGGCCTAGTTCGCATATTAAAACATCTTGATTGTGCCATGATCTCTGCACAATATTTTTTCTCCTTTTCTGAGGATTGAGATTTTTTTGTCATTCCCCTGTCAGATGTCACTTTATCTAACCACTATCTTATTTATTTTGGCATTACTTGGCAAACAACTATCCCCAAGGTAGCTAAGTCTCAGTTTTACCTCAACACATCAGTGCTGATGCATGCTTCCACCATCTCACATATCCTACGTGTCTAGAATTTGGAGCCACGTTCGCACTCTCAAAGGGGATAGATTCAATGGTGGAATGATGCCATTGCCAAAACTGTGCGATTCCTGCACATCTATGGGCGTCAAGTCACCATTTTTAGAAAAAGGGCTTATGCAGTTAACAACCTTGCCCTCAGGAAAGCTTTTGAGGCTTTCACTCTTAACCCCTTTGATACAAATCTGCAAGTTCATCTTGCCAAGATTCGACATAACAAGCAAGTTGCTGACAACTATGCTGCCCGTGGAGGTCAACTCAAGGCTCGTCTCCACTAGTTGAAGGTTGGAGACAAAGCCTCAAAGGAATTTTTTCATGCTCTCCAAGCATGTCATACCAAAGTTGGGATTCAAAAACTCAAATAGGGCACGACTATTCTATCTATTCTCCCCAACATCTTGCAAGCATTCGTTCATCATTATGAGAACGTCTTTGCTTCGCAGGGAAATTCAGTTTCCCAAGAAGATGCTCTCCGAAAAATGCATCTCTGTTACTCCCAACTGCCTTGTGGGGGAGCAGCGTGCTTTCTGTGAGAAACTTCTTTCCCTCAGCGATCTTAAAGAGGCTGCCTTTTCTATGGCAGATGACAAGTCCCCTAGGTGTGATGGATTTCCCTATTAGTTTTACAAGCACCTCTGGGAGAAAATTGGCCCTGATCTACACAGAGTCTATCTTGAAGCATATCATTCTAAAAGCTTAGGAGCCATTATAAATAAAGGAAATATTAAATTCATACCTAAGGCTGGTGATCCAGAGGACATATGCAATTGGAGGCCCATCACCCTTTTGAATGTGGCTTATAAGATAATTGCCAAGGCACTCTCTATCAAAATCAAGCACATGCTGCCTCTAATTGTGCGGCCTGAGAAAAATGGCTTCATCAAATCTAGATACATTCTTGATAACATTATTACTATCTAGGAAGGGATGGAATGGGCTCGCAAGTCCAAACAGAAGGCTATCTTTCTGAAGATAGATTTTGCCAAAGCATATGACCGCATTGAATGGCCCTTCATCCTAGCTATGCTCCAATCTATGGAGATTCTTTTTGGTGATGCTAATGCTTGCATTACCATTAATAATTCACAGTCTGAGGCCTTTGGGCTCTTTCACTCCATCAGGCAAGGTTGCCCTTTAGCTCTAGCACTTTACTTTCTTGCTGCTGAATGGTTTGGGTACCTGCTTGCTCATTCTATTTCCTCAGGATTAGTTCATGGCATCACCTTGCCTGATTCTACTTCCCAGCTTGTCAATGGGCATTTTGCTGATGATTCCTTCCTTACTCTTCTTGAAGAGGAGGAAAGTATCAACAATGCACTAGCTTGTCTGAAGACTTTTTTCCAAGCCTCTGGCTCTGCCATTCAATGGCATAAAATAGTTTGCTACCGCTAGTCTTTTTCACCAGCTCCACACTAGCTTAGCTAGTTTGAGTGGAAATGGGTCACTCACGGTGAAGTTTTTCATTTTCTTGGCATCCCTTTTGCCTTTCAAGCTTTCCCTCTGGAGCTTTGGAATGCTGTCTTTGCTAAGATTGCGAAAAAGCTTGATTACTGGATTACCAAGTTGCTCTCTCTTGTTGGTAAATTCTAGATTTGTTCTAAGATTCTGGCGGCCACCCATCTTTATTATTCTTCCTATTGGGCTCCTTCCAAAGCTTCCTATCTTAAGCTGGAATGCTTACTTAGAGATTTCCTCTGGGCTTCTAGTTCTAATCATCATGGATTTCATAGATTTGCTTGGGAATTTTGTTGCCTCCCTAAAGAATCTGGTGGCCTCGGTCAGTTTTCCACTCACAAAAAAGGCCTTGCACTTTGTACCAAGTGGATCATTTGAGCTATTACTGGAGATGAAGCTTGGAAGATTCTGGTTCACCATTGCATTTCTTCTGGCTTCCCTATCAATAGACTTGCGTGGAAGGGGATTGGTTTTTAAACCCTTCTCATCATGCATGATCTTGTTGTCATATAGGGCTCATTAGTTATCGAGAGCATCTAGAAAGCTTGGGAGGCTATCAAGCCCTAGCTTCATTGGGCTGGGGATGACTTTCGTTATGGTCTCTCCTTGAATCAACATAATTTTTGGTGGTCTCCCCTGTTTGCCATTCAGGGTAACCCTCTTGCTAAGACCCAAGGTGCCAGTGCTCTTTTTTTTTTCAAACATGGCATCAGAACTATCAAAGATCTCTTTTCTAGAGTCACTATGAGTTTCAGGACCTAGGAAGACATGCAGGTTTAGTACCACCTTGTCCGTGCAGATTGGCAGACTTTTAACCTATTGCTTTCGTCCATCCCTGTACATTTGGTGCACAAGGTTGGAATTCAGTGTAGTTGTCCTTGGTGGCATGACTGGAAGTGGTATCCTGACACTCCTTTTGTCAACTACAAGCCTAATAAGGGATACCAATGGCTTTCACCCCATCTTTTGATGGTAGACATGCTTAACAAGAGATGGCATTTGCAATCTTCGCTTTCTCAATGGCAAAAATGATTTGATACCATTTGGTGCACTATTACTGAGCCCAAGATCACCCACTTTGCTTGGTGCCTTTCCTTCCAAGGTCTTCCCCTAGGGCCTCGGCTCAAGCACATAGGGGTTCCTGATCCCAGATGCCCCTTTTGTGGTTAGCCTGAGTCCTTTTTGCATATTTTTTGGTTTTGTAAACGTGCGCAGAATTACTGGCACTGGATTCATGATTTTTTCAAGCCCTTTAGGCCTAAACCATTTTCATGGCACATGATCTTGCTGGGTGATTCCCCCATAATTCCCAAAAAGTACTCCCAGATCTGGCATACATTCAAGATGGAAATTTTGTTTACTCTATGGAAAGATAGAAATGCTGTTTTATTCACACACAACTTTTTGGATGTTAACATTGCAATGTACACTAAAGCTTGTATTTGTAACAATGTTATTATGCAGATACAGGTGCAAGCTAACAAAGTTTCCCTGGAAGTTGCTCACCTGCAGGAGCTGCTCAACCATTGGGGCAATGCCCCTTGCACTGTGGCTCGAGTACCTCTAGATGCCTCGGTAGACACCTCGATGCCTTGTGGCTGCCGGCAGCGGTGCCACTCCTCAGGCTGCCACTTGCACACTCTGCGCTCGCAGGCCTCCCACCACCGCTCTCCAAGTGGTAGGGCTGGTAGCTAGAGGTGCCGTTCTACCTCCCCACCCCATCGTGGCTCTGGTTGGTCCCTACCTCCTCCTCCTGGCACTCGTCGAGATAATGATAGCAAATAGCCCCACCTGGCATTGGCGATTTCTCCTCTGTGGCTTGAGGTCAAAGATGTGAAGGCTAGCACTGATCCCCTTGTTGCTATTGCTCCTGATGACGGCTAGTCTGTGCCCAGCCCGCCCCCCAATCCTAGAAATGATTGGGGTTTCAATGAAAAAGATGATCCTCCCCCCTCGGCTGCCACTGCTTTAGCAGCCTGAGGTTGCTATATATGTTTTTTTTTTATGAATAGTTGTTTTTTTTGGCTGATGCCATGTGTTTAGTTTCGACTTAGGCTACTTGAACTCTCTTGCGAGGTGAACTTGTATCCCCTGACCCCTTTTTTGTGAATTGTATTCTAAGTATTTTTTTTAATAGAACAGGACTATTCATTAATTTTTTATTTTTTTTCTAATTTCTAAAGTGTGAGAATTTCATTTTAAATTGGATGGTTACCATATTTCCATTGTTGGACAACTATTTGGTTTAAAAGTGATGTAGTAAGAAATTAAGATTTTTTTTTCAAACATAAAACACATGGTTTACTACTTCTACCATAAGGACAAGTTTTTGAGATATGGAAACATCAACTTTCAAATACAGATTAGTGTTCAGTCTTCATGAGCTACATAAAGTCTCTTCTTAAGGGAGCGCTAAGCATTTCAAATTTACCATTACAATCTTACTATACTTAGATCTTCTATGTTTTGTTGACACAGAACCCACCCTCATCAATTTAAACATAGCATAACAAAAAAGTGTGACAAGAACTCAAATGGTAGGAATGACATACCATAATTCAAGAGACCAAATGCCACAAACTAATTTGTATTTCCCAATGATCAAATGATAATACATTTGTTCTTTTGTGTATTTGTAGCCTTTTTAAATATCAAACTTCAAAAGTAATGTAAAATCTATTTATACATGGCATAAGTAGAATGCAATACAAGTATATTAGACTTAGAGTTTAATTAAGTATTTTTCATTTTTGCATCAGATTAGTATGTTATTATAGAAAGGGTAAAATAGTCAATGTTCAGTTGTTTCATTATTAAAAAAACCACTCAAATAACATAATGCTATCGAAGAATATTGATCTGCCTGAATGTATTACCCAAATGAATCATAAGTGACAATCTGGCAAAATTAAAACCTTTAGAAATGTTACACATGACACAATTAAGAAATCCCCATTCAAATCCCCTACTTTCTTTGTTTCTTTAGGCAAGTTGCAGATTTGAATCAACACTCAGATCATTATGGCTATGAGTCATTGAGTAAGGATTTCCAAAGTAAGACTCTGGCCATGAGACTAGCCCGTGTATATCCAAACAAGCTACGACTACGAGACTGATTTTGAAGCCAAAATAGGACAAATGAAGATGTAATATATCCTCAGCATGTTGCTTAGTGTATGACTCCATACCTAGACTTAGACGCTTAGAGACTTTGACTATGAAAAATCTAAATGTATCTAGGTTAACATATATAATTCATTTCCCATTGGGTTCTCCAAGGCCATAATGCGAAGTGAAGGCGAAAGACCAACTAGTCCATGCTAGCGTAGCCTATCATGAACATACAAACAAAAATAGTTGGAAATCTCTGTAAAATTTCAATTCATTTTTCATAGGAAAAAACCAAACTCTTATGAAAGAAATGCATACAAAAAATAATACAATTACAACAACTAGACAATAAAATACAAAAATTTATATGATCGAATTCGTACACTAGGCCCAAAAGCTATTTTGGATGAATTATAAATTGCAAACAACAATGATGATCAAAATAAAAATTGGAGGAAACAAAATAGAACCATACAATTCTTCTATTTCTAAAACAGTCAAATCAATGACCTACCCACAACAGATTTGTATACCCTAAATCAACATCATGGAATGAATGAATTTCTCTATAGAATCAAATAAACATAAAAGTTGAATCCAAGCTAGCAAACCCTATACCTGATAACAAGGAAGTCAGTCCATTCAATTTGCTCTATGAAGTCCTACAATCCTTCCGCAACCTAGTAAAAATATAGAAATGCATGATTTTTATTCATTTAGAGATAAGAACCAACAAGAATTCAAGAATGTGATACAACTGTTTTAAACTTATAGAAATCTAAAATATTTAAGAAGAACATGTCTAGGGCTATTGAATAACATAGCACTTTGATGGGAAAGCCATAAAAATCTCCCTCTATCTTACAAAAATCTCCATGCCATGCAGAAAGGGGAATATTTTTTCACCACGTAGCATTTCTTTCCCACCACGTAGCCTTTATTGAAAATGACAGGTGCAATTCTTAAATAATTTTCCAAATATTTCTACTAAAAAAGAAAAGACTACCTGGAAAAATAGTTATAACCAATAGGAAAAAAGTAATTCAAAATTATGATGTCAATTCTTTTCCAGATTCCTCTAAAACCATAGTGTAAAGCAAGATTATTTCACATTGTACAATTTTCAAGAAACAAAGTAATGTTGGAAAGGACTACCGAAAACTTTAGTCTCTTGGCTAATGGCAGGGATTAATAAGTATTGGTTCACAAGAAACTCTCTTTCATGAGAATGAATTGTACTCATTGCATCTAGATGATGCTCATAAATGTGGAGTATTGAACCTTTCAAAATATTCCTCATCCCAATACCTCCAACTCAAATACATTTAACTATAAAATTTCATCTCTCATAAAACATTTTCATATTTTCTTTCAAATAGATTTTTAAAAAAATTATAATGAAATCTAGAAATAAATATTCTATAATATTTTAACTTTTTTATACATTAAATATTCATATTCATGACAAAAAAAGACAAACGAAATAATTATTTTCCAATCTTATAACAAAGCCATATACTTTCAACAATCATTTAAAAATAAATATTGAAAATTTGATTTACTGTATATCTTTACAAATCTAAGACACAGTTAACTCTAAATATTTATATTTCTAATATAAAGATTTACAATTTAGAAGCCATCAACTGGTCAACGGTCATATACTCTTCTCTTTGGCTCTTAATGCCATTTTTCCTATAAAGAACAGTGATTTTCTGAGACAGTAAAAATATCAACTTCAAAATAACACACAATAATTCAAGAAGAAATCAGATTGGTGTTTGGTAACAGGAGAGCACATCTCCCACTGCCTGGCTTGGACAAATTCACAATCCCGCCAAGGACCATTATTTGATCAATGCCCTTACCATCTTCTCACACTCTTCTCCTCTTTAATCTCACCGCCAGTTTTTCTATGAAAAACATTAAAACCCTTCCATTTCCTGGCACTTTTGCGACTTCGTATAGAAGATTTAACGGTTAAAAAAGAAGTATCTTTAGTAAAACAGCTTTTGTTTGAGGAGTATGAAGGCCGTATGTGGTGTGAGTACAACATCCTTCGATGACGAGAATACTAGACTGTTAAACAGTGAAAATAAATGGCGCCTGTATGAATTATTGAGAGGTATAGAAAGAATTTTGAAATGCTAAGGCCGTACAAACTTCGCACGATGAAAGTACAATGTAGGTATACTTGTCTTTGGATCCTCTTCGATTGTTCCAAAAAAGGTGCTCTATTGAGCAAGCCAATATGTGATGAATCTTTGGGGTCGTATGTAGATGCCTTTCAATGCAGACATGGGTTTATTAATATCATTAACAATAGTGAACCATTGAGATACATGCAATAACCAAAAAAAAATAGAACTCCAGATTGCATTAACCCAAAGTGGTTGTCGCCAAACCCAATAACACAAATATATTATTTTTGGTTCCAATAAAGATAATACTTCATTTTACATATGCATCAGAAAAGATATGAATAGATACAAGCAGTCACTAAATGACAATAATTATAAAATATGACATACATAGTGAGATTTTCACATAATACCTCAAACGATAGAATAGGGTAGCACTAAACTACTAAGGGCTTGTTTGGTTGATGGAATAGGAATAGACAAATTGGAATACGATTTTTATTTTCTGTTTGGTTGATGGAATAGGAATAGAAAGATTTGGAATACGATTTTTATATTCCCATTTTGCCTCTAAAATGAACTTATACCCATTCCAAAAAATAGTTGTTATTGGAATAGCCATTCCTATTCCCAATATTACATGCCCATTCTCCATTCCTATGCTCGAGCCCAAGAGTAGGGAGGATCTTCCACCTCTAAAATTATGCACAACTTCCCCGACCTTCAACTTGAGAAATAAAAAGAAAAATTAAACCCAATCCATGATCCAATACAATGCCCAACCATCTATTATAAAGGCCTTCAAGAAGCATCCAAAGATTTAGAATAGGCCAATAATATTAATTATTTTATTTGTTTATTAATTTAGGCCCCATTTAATTAATTAAAATAACTAATTAAATACCATTTGTTATTTAATTTAATTTATGGGACCAAATAGTAAATTAATAACATTAAGATTTGGAGACATGACATATCCTTACCGACCAAAGATTGTTTATCGTCAAGCAATCCACAATCAAACAAAAGGTTATCACCACCATGACCCCAAACCAAACATGAAGAGAAAATGAGTAAATTGACATCAAACCTTTGTTGTGTCCCACTATCAAGAATTTTCCACTATGCAACTTTGATATAAATATTGTCATGTCCGTAGTTAGCAGAATCCCAAAGATACCAATCTTGAAGTTCATTGATGTAATCCTTTAGAGAATAAATTTCATAATCAAATAATTTGGTATAAATTTTTCTTGCAAATGATTGTGGGTAATGCCTCCACTTGTAGGTTCATGATTCTATTTATGTGACTCTAGATCATTAGAAAAGATTTATGATAGGTTTATCTCCTTCCACACATTGACAATATTATGAAGATCAACTTTGACAATATTGGCTCAGTTGTCATCCTATTTTAGATCTTCTATTTTATCTTGTTCCTTGACCTCAAATTAATCTCCATCTTAACCTTGTTTGAATAATTAATAATTTCTCCAACTTCAATCTTCTAATTTTCTTGATATTTTTGTTTTTCTCCATCTAAAGAAGCAATTAGAGTCTTTTACTTGTCCGTGTGCTCTTATGCCTATATGATTTCATCCTATAGGCACTAATTAATCTCTACTTCAACCCATTCTTGAAGAGTATATTGTGCTGAGATGATAGATACATTATTTTCAATTCTATAAAATCCTTTAGAGATATGTCTCTCTCCCATCCTCCAATCACCCAATACTACTTTATTTGCTTGTGAGTGCTTGCAATCCTAATGCTTGGCTTTAGGAGTGAAATTCATCATTAATGAGCTTGCACCCACTACGAGGTTTAGTGTTTCCTTGTCTATTCTTGGAGATTCTATTGACTTCTTCCTAGTTATCTCAACATTTCAATCAAACCATCACTTAGTGCCATGATCCAATCTCAATACTGATAGGCTAGCAAGATCACCAACTTTGATACTACTGTGATTTCCCCAACTTAGATTTCTAACAAACACCACATAATCACAATGTATTAATATAAGCCATTGTATATGGTATGGTCTATTAGGCATAAATGTATGTTGATGCCTCCAATGACTCCTTAATCTATCTATGTAGAATGGTGATGACCGAGCCATATGATCAAGTGCTCTTGTTTTTGGTATACAATGTTGATTGTGTTGTATAGGTTCTAAAATTTGGCAAGGATGACGATCATACATGGTGTGACTACAACAACCTTTGATAGAGAGAATACTTGGCTATCATACAATGAAAATGAATGGTGATTGTACAATATATTGAGAGGTACAAAGAGAATGTGAAAATGCTGAGGCCATGCACTTCTTAGGATGATTTTATAATATGGGTATACTAGCCTTTGGATAAATTTAGGTCCTCTCAGTCATATGGGGATCCCCTTCAGTCGTTTGACAGAAGACACTCTATCAAGTGAGATAATATTTGATTAATCTTTGGAATAGTATAAAGATGCCTTACAATGTAGATATGGATTTATTAATGTCATTAATGGTAATGAACCATTGAGATGCATCCAATAACATGACATATAAAACTCTAGATTGCATGAACACAAGTTGATTGTTGCCAAAACCAACAATATCAATATAGTATTTTTGGACCCAATAAAGATAATTTTCAATTTTACATATGCATCAGACAAGATCCAAATAGAAAGAGGTAATTTCCAAATGATGATGATTAACAAATATGGTGCACATAGTGAGATAAACACATGATACCTCCAACAATAGAATAGTGTAGCACTAAACCATCAAAATTGTAACAAGTAGGGAGGATCTTGCATCTCTGAAATTGCGCACAACTTCTTCAATGTTCAACCTCTAGAAATACAAAATAAAATGAAATCCAATTGATGCTCCAATACAATGACCAACCATCTCCTTATAAAGGCCTCCAAGAATCATCTAGAGATTTACAATAGGGAAACAATATTAATTATTTAATTTCTTTATTAATTTGGGCCCATATTTAAAAATTAAAAAAAATTAATTAAAGGCTCTTTATTATTTAATTTAATTTCAAGGACCAATTAGTTAATAACATTAAAATTTTGAGACATGATACACCCTAAGAGCCTATTGGTCTACCAACTAAAATAATTACAAAATATTTATTTACAAGAAAAAGTATTTATAATCAACTTCTATGATTTTATCTCTTGTGAATATATAAGCCGATTTGTCCCTGTGAAATTGCCTTTGAACTTGAGTCTGTTTTTCCTATGTATAGTGACAATTTTGATAATAGTTAGAGAGATTATAGTCAACTACTATCAACTCGTAATGTTCCTCTACATTTGAGAGGGACAACTCCTTTGCATGATGGGTGTATTTGTATCTTTGAGTACTTTTCACCACAAAGTATGAAAGGATAGAACATGAAACTAAATAAGATAAACAATGGAAACCCCAAAGATATAAATATGAACATCAAATGGGATTGCTAAAAGATAACAATCTACAAGATGTTTTGAGCACAAAATACAACAATGACAAAGAAAAAATAGTAAACCCTATCATACGAAAAGATAAACTATCTTAGCACATCCATACCAAGATACCATGAGATAGACATTTTTCATCATATCAATTGCATAAGTTAGAAAGATCATATGATTGCACCATTAAATAAGGGACTACCTACTCAAGATACGAGAAGTAAGCAAAAATGACAGGTGAGCACCGTTGAGACATTCACTAAATGCATTCATGTTATTTCTATAAAGATATATACAACTTCTAAGAAAATTATGTACTTAGTGCAAACTCAAAAGAAAATTCTTCATAGCTTTCCCATTTTTCAAAAAGTCTCTTCCCAATTGATAAATTTATTTCCGGTGGTTATGGTATTGATATATAAAAACATCAAATCTTAGAAATTTTCGGCGGTCTCATTCTTGACCACCATCCTAAGAAGAACAATCATATTTGAAATATCTTTGGTGAAAAGTGTCCTGCAGGTGAGAAGTCTCCTGCAGTGTGTCCTTGGTAATTGTGATTGTCCTCTCCTCCATTGATCCAACCAACTTATGGAAATAGTGTTCAAACGCTTCTTTTCATTTGATGAAAATAATCCTAAGCACCTTCCATGGAGATCTCTGCAAATTCCTTCCTCATTGGGAATCTGAATGAAATGGAAATATCACATTACCTTATAAAGTTTTAATGGCTCTAGAATTCGGATCATATGCTTTCGTACATTCCAAAATTAGTTCGATGTACACTGAACTACAAGTGGATCTCCTCCTGCATAAAGTAGCCCACTGTCCAATATTTACTATGCTAAAGGTGATCTATCCTCTTTGCTTATTGCTTGCCAAAATCTGCAATATCAATGTGTCCCATTTTTGTGTCTGATATCTTTGGGAGCATGCTTTTCAATATTGCAGGAGGCTCATTTCTTTGGAAATTTTATTTCATTATTTTGCGTACCTATTTATCATTCTGATGACTACTAGTATCGCTTTCCAAAACTCCAGTCACAATATTTATGACGGATCTTTTATGTACATAACCTATTGTCACTCACTGTCAAGGTTGGCCTTGTACTCTATGCACATGGGTCTTTGATTCAGTCATCTACATATGGGTTTTTGATTCAATTGTCTATATTGGGCCGTTTGGAAATCAAAGGCTTTGGTTTTTAATCGAGCCTTCTTTTTCCTTATCTCTTCTCTCACTATTTGATGCCCAATTCAATTTTCTTTCTAGCACAACCAATTATGCTTTGGATGGCAAGGACAACCAATTATGCTTTGGATGGCAAGGACATTCGTACATTCAGGTATTCATTGTAATTGATCAAGGTTTTTAGTCAAACAATTTGTGTGCATGACATCATCTAGTTTTGTTACTTAAGCAATACATCCATCAGGCACTCTATCAAACAATTCACTTGCTTCACCCTTCTAAGTGCACATAGAGATGTGTGCCTTAGGTATGATTCCATTTTTGAATGAGTATACACCAAGGCCGCTCGAACCACATATCTGATGGTTATTTAAATTACATATTCATCACTGGCAATTTCTCTGCTGCTGTCTTGAGTTTCTAAAGCTAATTCATATCTTTCTACTTGCACTTATAATCGCTCAAGGATTTCCAAATGCTGGCATTGACATGCAAGATTTTGCAAAGGCACACAAAGGAGGGATGCTACCAAAGGTTGTTAAATTTTTGAATGTTCCTGTTAATTGTACTTTCAAAATTCCACTTGGAGTATTATATGCAGCAGAGGTGTTGATAAGGATTATGAATTTGGGCTTTAGCCTTTACTAGTTGTATTTTCTATAAACTATCGATAATACGTCAAATAGTTCCTTTGCTTATCATAGACATCTAATCCAACCATTCATGTTGTTTATTATATTCTACCAACCCTTTGTTGTTTGGCATTTTGCCAAATACTTGAAAAGACTCCACATTATACATACACCACAACTCCAATGATTTCATAGTCCTGATACCCGAAGTGGCATGTTCCGTGGCATATTGCAAAATAGTTGAAATATATAAACCCTGTTTTCTCACAATGCTTTCCTATGGAATTGGGCACAGGCGTGAGCTTTCTATATTTCTTAGTATCTTTTAAAACCAATTTAACATGTCTACTTTTTCAAAGATGCTACAACCATCATACTTCATGAAACCATTTCTTTTCAACATTCTGTCAAATATATCTAGTGTCTTCTCTTCGGTTATGACTCCATATAATATATTATGAGCATTGTATTGCACAAAGCATCCTTTATCTAATATGATATTCCAGCTCATTAATTCTTTCTGTCACACAGTGCACATACCATCTGTTGTAATTGCTCCATTGTGACTGTGTGCAAGATAGATTCATAATTACTCCATTGTAATCTGCATGAGCTGAAAGCGTTGTCCTCCATGTTCCAGTATGTAGTCTTTTTTGGAATATTTAATGTGGTGGTTGTCTTGCCCCTGGAGCCAAATGCTCACCTACCACTTGACGACCAACAGAATAGCCAAAAAAATTAATATGGGTAGGTGAGATTTTCAAATTTGGAAATGAGAGGGAAAAATGTGTTAGGTTAGAAGACAAAAAAGAATGTTTCTACATTCATTTTTTCATTCAGTGCAGAACATGCAGATTAGAGAGAAGTTGCAGAGCTGAGCAGAGAAGGAAGAAGGAAAGAAGTTTGTGCCTACAGTTGCACATGTTTCCCCTATTCACTCTGTAAGTTTGTCATTGTTGAATTTAGCCTGTTGAAGTAGTGATTGCTCCAGGCACCATTGTATGCAGCCATTAGAGTTGTAAGTTCAAAGTATTTTGAAGTCTGAAGTATTATCAGTTTAGGGTTATTTTACGATTTTTTCTGGTTGAAGCCGAATGCTTCCAAATTTTGTAATAGTTTATATAAAAAGATTGAATAGAAGGCAAGCAGGCATACTTGAATCCATTGCTCTTCTCTTGTATGTTGCATTTGAATAATTTGTTTGAAAGGTTAAAGCTTTGGCTATTTGGTTTTAATGGTGAAAGCATTCACATTGGAATTTCCTAAGTTATAATATTTTTTAAGTTAGAAACAGAACACTCGGCATCCTCTTTCTCAGTTAGAGCTGAGCTTACTCAACATCTATTGTTGCCGAGCTTTTACTTTGTGTGCCGAGCTAACTCGACACCTACTGCATTCCTCTTCAAGTGCCGAGCATCCTATCACTCGACACTTGTTGCCTATCACTTGGCACCATCAAGTGCCGAGCAATCTGTGACATGACACCTTCAAGTGCCGAGCAAAACTGGCACTCGACACCTTCATGTGCTGAGCAATTTTTAAGTGCATAGCAGATTTTCAGGTTTAGGTTTGTGAGTTTTAAAGTTTAATTTATATTTCTCACAGTCTTCATTAATGATTGTGTGGGTATTCATAACCACCTTCAGAAAAGCCCTTCAATCGCACTATTGTAGAGTAGTTTTCTAGATCTATTATGCTTTTGCACATGATTTGTGTTTCTAAATAGTTGTTTATTTGACATTTATCACACCAATGCATAATGTGACTCAACCTTCAGCCTTCAATGTTTTGGTGCAAGACTAGTTTCAAAGTGACACATTGTCATGCTGATAGTCGTTGCTTGATAATTTCTAGACTATCAATTCCATGTTGGCCATGTTCTTTCTCAGGACTACACTGTGCAGTTTTTCTTCCATTGCTTAGCATAACATTGCATAATCTCAAATATAATCATAATTGCTAGAATCGACCATCTTCAATTTCAGTGAGTTTCCAAACCTATAATTGTAATTGCTAGCATTGACCATCTTCAATTTCAGTGAGTTGCCAAACCTATAACATGCTATATGCATTACATGACCATGGAAGAAAATGTCTATTGAAGAAGAGATTCATCTTGATGAAGTTTTGTGATCTTCATTATCACCACCGCTAGCATGTTTTCATGAACTCCATATGGTAGTTATTCATAGTTAAGATTTGGGTTTTGAAGGTATATATTTTGGTTGAAATTTTAATTTTAATTCTAACTTGTTGGAAAGAAGGATCAGTTTGGATGTAGGCATAGGAATGGAGAATAGGAATGCAAGCTATTTGAATAAAAACTATTCTTTGGAATGACTATAAGTTCATTTTAGAGGTAAAATATGAATATGTATTCCTATTCCCTATTTCAATTGAGGAACCAAACATAAAATAGAAAGCGTATTCATGATTTTCTATTCCTATTCTCCATTTCAATTGAGGAACCAAACATAAAATAGAAAGCGTATTCAAGATTTTCTATTGCTAGAATATTCCTATTCCCTATTTCAGTTGAGGAACCAAACATAAATAGAAATCATATTCAAAATTTTCTATTTAGCCGAGAGGCTTCTTCAGTCTCATATGAGACCCACTCAAATCGTGCAACATCTGAAATCTGTTTAATTCATCGTTAAAATAAATAAATAAAAAAACTACAATTTTAAGGTCTGTGTAATTCATCATTTAAAAAAAAAATAAATAACGTACAATTTTGGGCAGCCCACGTTTACATCTATCATTTACAGCTGTCATTGTCATCACCAATCATGCCAACTATGTCACATCTCCTGCATTGTGCACTCCCATGCCATTGAAATTTTAATAACCTTAAATTAATTCAAACGCCCACATTTAGAACAGACATATTCTATACCAAAACATTATAAAATATAGCATACATTAAACATAAAAAATACAATGTACATGAGTCAGTATGGCTTCTGCCTAACAACATTCCCATAATGAGCGTAATTGCAAGAGATGAAAATGGAACCATTGTCACATTTAACATGGGCACATCTGAGCTTCTGCGAATTTTTCCACACGACTTTAGTATAATGTCCGCACTCTTTTCCTTGAGCACATGTATTCGAATTATAATCATAATATTGCTTTTCAATCATTCCGATTCATCTGGGAATAGCAATCATAACAAAGCTCGTCTGATTATTATTTTATTGAAGATGCCTGAATAGTCGCAACTATCAAAAACCATTTTTCATAACCGTCTCGTAATATACATTGCATCCATCTGATTGTAATTCGACGTTGTTTGGAAGTCAGAAACTTACAGGGTAAGTGGGATCTTTTAAGATTATCAGCCTTGATTACGAATACAAGCCTTTGAAATTCAAGCATTCTATTATGTCAATCTTGCAAACTGTAATGTTTTGATGAGTTAACTTAGAGTAGCGGGTTGATTTTCAGTTACACAGTATTTGATTTATCTAAATGCGTACTTTGGCACTAACAATCAGCCGGACATAGGAAATTAAGATTTTTTACTGTCTCTCACTTTACCATCATTGTACAACGTAAAGTATCCCTGTACAGGCTATTCAAGTTCATATAAGATTGAAGTTACCGAGAATCGGATGATTATGTTGACTCACCTGATATTCTCTTTACTATTGATTGAAACCCATTTTTGAATAATTATAAATATGTTAGTGGAGATTTTTTGTCAATTTGAGGCCCATAAATGTGTGATTACCAAGACCAAATGCATCCAACATATACCCAACTATGATGTTTGAGATTATCAACCTTGATTACTAATACAAGCCTTCGAAATTCAGGCATTCTATTTTGTCGATCTTGCAAACTATAATGTTTTGATGAGTTAATTTTGAGTAGAGGGTACATTTAACTTTTTTAATGAAGGAAATCGATTCAATTAGTTGCCAAGCATGAAAAATAAAATTAATGTTATTGTGTTTGCATTCTTATAATTCTATGCTATTGTTTGGTTTGAAGCAAGGAATTTTGGGCTGAAGAATTGTTAGGGTGACATAAACAAGTTGACACCAGTTCGCAAGCATCTCAACTAGGTTCCAAATCTGGCTTTCTTTGCACTTATTGAATTACATTTTCTTCTGACTGTGTATGAATGTGTCTGCACTTATTGCATATAAACAATGCTATTCTTCATGTCGGTCAGAGTATTAGAATTGACATGCTATCTTGTGTTCCTTGTACATAATAATGAACTCCTTAATTGTTGGCACATTAGGGTTCTTCGTCTATCGAATTCTCATTTTCCAAGCCTCTTTTTCCATTTTTAGTTTGTGTATCCTATCTACATCCTTCAATAATTGGTTTATAGAGAAATACAACATGGATTCTATCCTTTCCATCATTGTTAATCAGAAAGGGTCGGGCCCTTGTTAGTTTTTACCAATCCTATTGTATTCTAAAATTTCTTCATGGTTGTATTGATCCTGTCATCCACCTTTCTCTCATGCCATACATAGATGACATTAATGCACCTTACATCAATGGCCACAACTGTGTCCATTTTCTTAGACTCAACCATAGCTACCTATAATATATAATTCTTAATATTTATGGTTTTAGTTAAATAAAAAACGTAGGCATTCTTTGTGAACCTTTATATTAAGAACTTGGAGACTTGCCATGTTTGAACCTCATGAATTTGAAGTGAAACTACTACCAAATAAGGGTTTTGGAATGAACGGCTGTTTGATTGTCTGTCAGAGCTCAATATTATTTTCTATTAAAGATGAACATCAGATAATTTAATTATTATATTATTATTACTTTAATTATTAATATTAAATACCAAAACACATATCTTAGTGTCTTTTTAATACATTTTAAATAAGCTATTAAGAACCCTAAATTTATTCATAGGGATAGAATGCAATATGGCCTAATTGCCATGGCAACATGGAAGGACAAAGGGAGTGTTGTAACTATTAACACATGATAATATGATTTAGTTTTGAATAGAATGTACTACAATAGTGTTCCTTAATTTTCTATTCGATGAGTAGGCATGATTCATCGAATGTATATTTTTCCAAAATTACAATATTATCCAACATTCTTAACTTTGTGTGAAGAATGACACCGAAAAATCATATCAAAGTAGAATCTAAGAACTCTGAAATTTTCGACTAGAAAAAAAAGATGTAGAATCACATTGAAATGAAATACAAAAAGAAACATGTACCCTACCAAAGACACAAATATTTTACAAGAAAAAAACTCTCTTGCTGTAGAAAACTTTAGAAGAAAACTCTTGAACTATTGTTAATCATTTGGAACACTATGAGTATATTTACTTGGTTTAAACAATTATAATGTGCTTCCTTATTTACAAAAATTCTACGGAAGTCTTCTTCTTTTCTAACTTATCTTCTCTTAAAATTGACTTCTGGGCAACCATTTAAGCTCACAGATACATGGGGAAATGTCTCCGCTCTTGGATTCCCCCTATTCTCCTCAAAATGGGTTAACATCACCATCACTTTTTTTTCACAATCTGAAAAAGATCAATTACAAACACAAACATCAAGAGCCCCAGAGGAGAGAAAAATTCCATATTTTCCTCTTCATACAATAGAAAATACAATCTTATAGGATTGTACCATAGAAAAAATCAATCTTGTTGCCGTTGCCCATAGAAAGATGTAATCTTTTTCTATTGTACCAGAAAAAAAAAATTAAAAAATTTTAATCCTTCCTGTATTCAAATATTTGAGTCACCTCTTAATGTAGTTGGGTTTATATAAGCAATATGTGTGATAGAAGAATCACAATTTAGATTGAAGTTATGCAACATAAGGAAAGTGGTTTGTCATTGAAATATTTTCGTTTCTTACAAAGAGTATGAATTTACAGAAGATTGCCTCCACTCTAAATGTATTATGAAAGTAATTAAACATTGCAAGAAGTAATAGATGGATGAATAGGAAAGACATGAAAAATATTTGACAAAGTTGTTTGCCAAAAAAGCCTGATGTGTGAAACAGATATAGAAAATCCACAAACTAAATCTTCTCAAATCTTAGAAGAATTACTTGCCAAAAAATACACAAATATGAATATATATATTCATAGTTATTGTAAAACTTTTTCTAAAAATGAATTTATAAAGTTAAAATTTGAACTAGAAATATATAACACACTTTTTCCTTTATTGGTTCTATTATTGTGTTCATATGTATTATAATGATCTTGACAAAAATATTATTTATTATATTAAGGATTAAACTTGAAAGTGGAATGTAATCATGTGAAAAGGAAAAAAATGTTAAATAAAATGATTCAATAATTAATATATATTAAATGGGAATGAAAAGATTTATAAATACTAATAACAACATGGGTGAAGTGTAAAAGTGGGAATAAATATTAATAATTACAAGATATATAATTTTAACATGTTTTATTTCTATTGCTTATATAAACCCAGTGTGAAAATCTTATATATTTTCAAATTAAAAATAATTAAATAAATCAAAAGTAGAAGACAAGATAAGGAATGCAAATTGTGGCTATCGAAGATTTAAGACCCTAAGATTGCACTCTTCAATAGGGTAAGCTTTTGGAAGATTGGAAATTTCTATGGACAAAAAAAAAGTATAAATATTCTTTATTCGAATGTGATATAATTGTTAATTCCAGTCATCCCCTCAAAGAGGTAAAAAAATATTAAATAAAATGATTCAATAATTACTATATATTAAGTGAGAATGAAAAGATAATTTTAATAATTAAGATATCTACATCTTAATAATTAAGATATATAAATAAATTGAAAGTAGAAGACAAGATAAGGAATGCAAATTGTGGCTATCGAAGATAATATGACTAAGTTAAATTAAGGTAAGATTATATGTTAATTATTAAGATATACCTTAAATTAATTCAAACGCCCACATTTAGAATAGACATATTCTATACCAAAACATTATAAAATACATCATACATTATAAAATTTCTATGGACAAAAAAAAAGTATAAATATTTTTTATTCGAATGTGATATAATAGTTAATTCTAGTCATCCCCTCAAAGAGGTAAAAAAATATTAAATAAAATGATTCAATAATTACTATATATCAAGTGAGAATGAAAAGATAATTTTAATAATTAAGATATCTACATCTTAATAATTAAGATATATAAATAAATTGAAAGTAGAAGACAAGATAAGGAATGCAAATTGTGGCTATCGAAGATAATATGACTAAGTTAAATTAAGGTTAGATTATATCTTAATTATTAAGATATACCTTAAATTAATTCAAACGCCCACATTTAGAACAGACATATTCTATACCAAAACATTATAAAATACACAAAACATTATATATTATATCTTTATACATCTTTAAGGAAAAAAGGAAAAATGTTATTACTTAAGGTTAGAAAGAATACATAGATATACATAGATATAGTATATCTTTAATTGATAGATGAATAATTTTCAGCTAGAATTAGCTATAGTTACATGGATGTGTTTAGGTGAGAACAATCATTGTTTTTATTTTTCATTTCAAAAATGTTTATTTTGAATGAAGACTTTAAAAGAAAAGAAATTAAAAAATAAAAATATTTAGAAGTCTCTTTATAAATGTATAATTTCATATGTAATTAAATGGTTATTAATGTACATTGCAATGTAAAAAGTTATCGAAGATTATGATTATTAAACTAGAGAAAATAAATCAAGAAAACTATTTAAATAATTAATTCTTTATCTCTTTTGCAAGATAAAGAATAAATTATGAATGTAAATTTGAAGTATTTAAATTTAGAAATATGTAATATTAGATTGATAAAAGTAGGAAAATAAACAAAGATTACATAGTTTGAAATTGGAGACAATGATTGCTAGATGCATTCAAACTACCTAGAAAATAATTCGTTTTAGACCCAAAATTATTATACATTAAGAATCACATTTTTGAATAAAGAATAAATTAAGAATGTAAATTTGAAGTATTTAAATTTAAAAATATGTTGTATTAGATTGATGGTTGAATTGAGAGATTACATAGTTTGAAATTGGAGACATTGATTGGTAGATGCATTAGGATTTGATTTAAATGTTTAAATTAGAAAATTAATCTAAAATTAATTATTTTGAAGGTTAAGTTGTACAACATGGAATTTCATTACGGGATGAAAGTAGAAGTGTGTTGTTATGACAACAGAGCATGGATCCCTGCAACCATAATAAGATATGTCGCTAGTGCACAGAGGCCTAAGTTCATCATTGAATATGATAATTTTATAATAGATGAATGGACCTGAGAGCATCTTATAGAGGAATTATATACTGAATTTATTCGACCTTCACCTCCAGTTGTTAGCCTACCTGAATATATTTCAGTGGATTTAGTTGTCGACGTGTTCAAGAATAATTGTTGGTTGATAGGTGTTGTTATAGATGTTTTTGAATCTCCTTTAAGTCACCAACAATTTTTTGAAATTTTTTTCCCCAAAACTAAAACTCTTCAAGCATATTCTCATTCCCTCATATGTCGAGCCCATGATTGGGTTAATGGAAGATGGATACTAAAATAGTGGACTTCAACATGACATTGTTTTGTTTGGGTCAAGATCCATATATCTTTGGACCGTAAACTGTATTACGTTTGACATAATATATTCAATTTTTACTAGCTATGGGAATTTATTTCCATGATTTAATCTTTCATTAAAATTTTCGTAAATGTTTAAATTATTTCTCATATAAAAAATAACTATAGATGCAATTATTTTATATTGTCACCACTTTTATTTCCATGCATTGATCTTTGCTTCAACTTCTTCTGGTATTAAATATTTCTTACCTAAAAATAATCAAAAGTGTATTTAATGTTTTTGACATCCACACTTTTATTTTCTTCCATCTAAAAGCATTTCTCATTTGTCTTTTACATTTGTTTGCTTATTTATTTTAATAAAACAATATTTTCAAGTCACATATATTATATTGTTCACCATGAAGTACAAATTTACAAGGAATCTTCGTAAATCTAAGTTTGATTCAGCATATAAGGAGACAGGAGACACAAACTTAGGGTTCATTGATATTATGGAATTTTCAAATAGAATGAGAAGGGGTGAGGGAATGTCTCTTCTCTGGCAGAGATTGGCAAATTAAGGATTGGTTGAAGCAGTTGTGTTCCCAATTTCTCTTCAATCTGTGGAATTGGTTTTGGCACGCGCACAGTATTATGATGTAGATGATAGGACAATTAAAAATTCCTAGGGTGTAATATTGTTGGATAATACACCTAAATTTGTCAGAGAAGCATTCAATATTCCACATCATGACCACTATGCTATTGTTGATATGAAAATTGCCAATGATTACTATTCCCAATCCGATTCAATTGCAAGACGGTTTTTGAATGATAAATTGAAGCAGCAACAAAATAGCAATGTGAAAAAGCTAGCCAGAGGACAAAACAAAGTTGATTTTATAGAAGAGGGTAGAGATTTTATCACTCTATTGAGTAGGGTTTTTGGTTGTCCTCATTCAACTCATTTTGAGAAATGGATGCTTTATTTCATCCACAAAATTTGGAACAAAAAATAATTTGATTGGGCATCCATTATTAGCAACTGTTTGCATGAACAATTAATTGATGTTCTCCATAGCAAAACATTCTATATGACATCATATTTGGTCTATTTTTTGGCCTTGCAAAATATATTTCCAGGAATAAATAAGAATGATAGGTTTGGAGAGGTTCAACCAGGAGTTTACAATTGTTTTCCTTAGTTAGAAATGATTGAAAGTGAAAAGCATTTTTGTATAGTCAACGATGGATTCACTTTCACTATCATAAGAAGACTTCATGATGAAATGGGAAGAAGAATATCCATGGAAATTGGTATATCCAATTTTGAACATTCACCTATGTAAGGGTTTCTGGCTTCCATGGTTATCCATGGAAGTTGCCATGCCACCCTTCCGATAAACTATTGCTTTTGGAGTTGTGTAGACAAATTGTTCAAGTAACAAGACAATTTGGGGACCAATGTTTAGATTTCTTTAATTTTCCAATAACTATTGGTAACTACTCCTATGCTGATCTTGAAATAGCAAAAAGTGCAGAACTTGATGTGGCTCATCTTCGAATTAATACTATTGGCGATGCACGATATAACTTTGATCCAATAGGAAGAATATCTGGAATTGTAAATGGAAGTTACAAACACCAGGCTACTTTAGAGAACCATTGGACAAATTTTGTAAATGAAAAAAAAATAAAAAAGGGACTATTGTAGATTGTCACTAGAGCTCATGCAATCTTGCAATATTCATAATATTCCAGAAGGCCTAAAAGAAGATGGGAATCAGTTGCTTCCATTATATGAAACACAGAATATATCTGGTCTTCCAATTGATCCATGATGAAGGTACACACTGATACCACTTGATGAAGTACCGCTCTGATACCACTTGATGGAGGGCCGCTCTGATACCACTTGATGAAGTACCGCTCTGATACTACTGACGAAGGGCCACACCACCCTTACCAACTCATAACCAAGAATGCAACAATATGAAGACAACGAGATAAAATGCTTCCCAAGTAACCTCCTTGTTTCTAAACCGCAGTCACTAGCTCTACTCACAAACCTAATCCAAGATCCAAGTGTAAACTGCCTCACATTCGACGCTCTATCTATACACTCAGGGAAACTCACTCTTCACTTTCTCCTCTCTTTCAGACCTTCTAGCTTTCACACATTCAATCTTTTCCTTCCAAAGCTTCTACTTCTCAAGCTTCTACTTCTCAAGCTTCTCCTTCTCAAGCTTCTCCTTGAGCTTCCACTTCTCAAGCTACTCCTTGAGCTTTCTTTAGAAATGCTCATATGCCTTGCTTAAATAGGCACTTACCACCCAACGCATGGCTTATCCACAACCTTCTAGAATTCCTCCACAACCTTTTACAACTTCCATAACCTTCTACAATATCCACAACTTTCTACAATATTCATAACTTTCTAGAATTCTACCCACACACCTCGATAAATGGAATGACAACCATTTATTTTTAATTTTTTTCTATTATGCCACCTATGCACCTCGAAAATAGAAATCCTCTTTTTCTTTCTTTTCTCCTTTTTCCCCTTTTTTATTTTTAAAATTATTTTTCCTCTAATTTTTGTCACTTTCTCTCTCCTCCACAAAATTTTTTATTTATTTATTTATTTTTCAATTTTTTTCCCCCAATAATTTTCCCATGCAAGATGCTCCTGCATCAATCCAATAGATTGGTATTCTCATGAAGAAACTTTGATTGAAAGTCGTTCGATGGATGTCATATTACTATCAATAGAGTGGGTCGAAAAGCCATTTACATTACTTCCAATGCACTCGGTATATCACACATTCAAATACATACAAAAAAATTCACAAATGCAATGGATATTGTGAGAGATGATGTCACAGTGGGCCCACCTATGGTTTCACAGGAAGTTCTCGGTGTAAATCAGGATTTTATTATCAATGATGGAAATATAGAGGAGGATGAAGGTAATTCACCTCCTCTTGAAGTGGACATCAATGATGTGACTTATGTTGGTTTGAATAAAGATGAAAATTTTCATGTTCAATCTCCGCAAAATGTTGAAAATACATGCACTTCACCGCATGTTGAATCATATGAACATGTGCAATGTTCTCTATCGCCGATCAAAGACTCTGTATTTCATTCAGATAAGAACAATGATGATGGATTACACATTGCATTTATAGAATGGAGGGATGATTTGGAAATTCTAGGTATTCACATGATTCAAAAGGCAGTCAAACAATATAAAAGTGTCCTTGACAAGGTAATTGTGGCATGGGATATCAATGAAACAATAGTTGGGGAGCTTGATTTCTTAAAAGAGGATATTCCAATTATAAGAAAGGTAAAGACAATGCCTGTTGATCAATTAGTCTCAATTGGTCTAAGTCATAACAAAGCCTCACTCCAAGAATTGTTAAAGGTATGTAATTTGAGAAGATCAACACTAATGAACTGTCATAAAAAATTGCACACAATAAAAAGTTTGCCAGATATATCGATGACTAGGATAAAAAAGTTTATCGAAGGTTTGGGTTGTAATTTGTTTGATAGTTATTTAGCATTGTGTTCCTCTGATCAAATTATTCAACAATTTTCTGAGTCAATGCACAAGAAATTATAGAAAGAGGACATTGATATTATGATGCAAAGAAAAAAAACAATATGTGATTTTCAGTCACAAAGTTCAGATGCTATGGATACTATTCTATATAGATGACAAACAATGTCATCACAATCATATATTCTTTGAGAATACTCCAATTCTGTAATTTATATTTCCACATGTAATGCAATTTTTGTAATTAATATGCAATTTTTGTAAGTTCAGATGCTGTGGATACTATTAGAGGTGTTAAAAACATAGTTAACTCTGTCAACGTTAAGCTCAAGTACCACTTGGGTCCTGACAAGAACCTATTGAGAGAAGTTGTTAGTGCCTTTGCACGACACTATTCTATATAGATGACAAACAATGTCATCACAATCATATATTCTTTGAGAATACTCCAATTCTGTAATTTATATTTCCACATGTAATGCAATTTTTGTAATTAATATGACAATGGCACACAACTTAGTAGTTGTAATGCAATTTTTGTTTTTAGAATAGAGTCCTATTATTTCTTTGATAGAAACATATTAAATATATACATGTCTAGATGTTTTACATAAAATTTTACTATTAAATCATCATTTCATGTGTGACTAATACAACATACTCCTTTTAATGATGAAGTATATTTTTGGCCTGCTTTTATAGTGTAATATTTCAAAGTTATTATGTTTTCCAATAAAAAATGTTATTTATTTTTAAACATAGTATTTAATTTAGAACAAGGGAAATATAGTCTTTTGATTATCTCTTTGAAAGATACAATTAACTATGGAAAGAATTTGATTTTATATCTAAATGAATAAATACAATAAATATTTTCAATTATATTTTAAAAGTTATGTACACTAAGACAATCTAACTTTATGTAAAATACATTAAAATCATATTTGGTTACATAAAATTATGTACTCTTTTATTGTATTTGAATTGGTCTAACAATCAAAGTAAAGAAACATAGTCTAAATAGTACTTTACTTCTCAATTTTTCAGATATGCTACCAAGACGTGCTAATTGTCAATCTGAAGATGAGAGAAGAGAATATAAAAACTATATCAAAGAGAATACAAACGTAGACAAAAAAAGAAGATGGATGATACAGAAATGGAGAAACAACGTCTACTCCATAATGAAAGAGAGAGTGAGAGATATTCTAGAAAAAAAGAAGACATCATGGATACAAAAACAAATCATCAATAGAAATTTCTAAGTAGTACAAGTAATTTAGGCAGTCCAACTCTCTTAGAACAATATAGACCATCTCAAGTTGAAAATGAACAAATTTTGATTACATCCTTTAACTTACATTCTATAGAGAATGAATTGCCTCAAATATCTCAAAATCAAATGGACTATATATCAGGTGAGCATGACAAGATAGATATGCCACTAAGACGTGCTGTTTGTTAGTCTCAAGATGAGAGAAGACAATATAAAAGAGATTATCAAAGAGAATATAGACGTAGAAAAAAAAAAGATGGATGATACAGAAAGGGAGAAACAATGTCTAAACTATAATGAAAGAGAGAGAGAGAGAGATTCTAGAAAAAAAGAAGGCATGATGGGTACAAAAACAAATCAGCAACAAGAATTTCTAAGTAGTACAAGTAATTTAGGTAGTCTAACTATATTAGAACAATATAGACCATCTGAAGTTGAAAATGAACAAATTTTGATTACATCTTTTAACTTTCATTCTATAGAGAATGAAGTGCCTCAAATATCTCAAAATCAAATAGACTATATATCAAGTGAGCAGGATGAGATAGATATGGCACTGAGACGTGCTAGTTGTCAGTCTGAAGATGAGAGAAGAAAATATAAAAGAGAATATCAAAGAGAATATAGACATAGAGAAAAACAAGAGATGGATGATATAGAAAGGGAGAAACAACGTCTACTCCATAATGAAAGAGAGAGAGAGAGATATTCTAGAAAAAAAGAAGATATGATGGGTACATAAACAAATCATCAGCAGAAATTTCTAAGTATTAGAAGTAATTTAGGCAGTCCAACTGTCTCAGAACAATATAGACCATCACAAGTTGAAAATGAACAACTTTTGATTACATCTTTTAACTTTCATTCTATAGAGAACCAAGTGCCTCAAATATCTCACAATCAAATGGACTCCATATCACGGGAGCATGAAAAAATAGATGAAAGCCAAAAAGAAAAGAATTGCAATGACTATATTGTACAAGATAACGAACATAATGTTGGAGACATTGAGCAAAGAATGTTGGAAGGAACACAAAGTGCAAACTTGTCTACAATAAATGTGGTTAGAAGGAATTCTAGGATGCAATATTGTAAAGATTATAGAAAACGATGACAAGATGAAATGAATGAAGCTGCAAAGGAAAATAAATGTCTCATTCGTAATGAACAAGATAGACAACGTGTTGCTAGAAGAAGATCACAACGAATACTAGAAGAAATACAAGTGTGTAATAATGGTTTGACAACTACATCAGTGATTGAAAATGATTGTCCTGCATTGATAGGTGTTGCACAATTGAATTCTATGGTTGAAAACTTCGATAAACAAAATGAAGATGTTGGTTGTGGTATAAATATTGAGAGGAGCAACAATGAAATAATTGGAAATACTTACCAAAACCTTCAAATACTCTTTCGATGTCAATTAGATAATTTGGTTACACCTACAATGTGCTACATGTGTCAGGAGTGTTATGTCGACATTAAAGTTAAGCATACACAAGAAGGTCCAATGTGTAGTAGGTGTCAGCAAGAAAAAGGAAATAACAAATTTTCAACTGATAACAATATGGACCCGGGTTCACAACCACCTGAACTTGCAGATTTGACTTAGGTTGAAGAAATGTTAATTGCACGTGTAAGTCCAATTGTACAAGTGACAGATGCAGTAGGGGGCCAATTTAAATATAAGGGACAGACAATATGTTTCCCTCAAAATATTGAGCATGTATATCAAAGTCTACCATGCCCAATAAAAGACTTGCCTATAATAATAGTTTGAAAAAAAAGATCAACGTCGTACAAACTATGACTTTATAGTTAACAAAAATCGGATCTACCGTGGTCTAAGGTATAAAATTGAGAATGATAAATTTTATGCTGATGTTAATGTGGATACTCATGCATTAGATGAAATTGAAAAAAATATTGATTTTAATATATTCCATCAAATAAAGACTGTTCATGTAGATGTTGAGAGTGATTCAGAAGAAATCATATATTTACAAATTGAGATGGATGAGGCTAATGAAAAAAACATAAATCATTCCACATCAATGGCAACGAGACCACTGAATCTTCAAAAGGAAATGGAACTCATACATGCATGGATTAATAACCCCAACATAGATCCTCTAAGTTTGATTGACTGACCATCAATAGGTACATCTCCAGTTAATGAATATGTTACACTAGGTTTAATAGATATGGTACTTCCAACATTTTTTCCAAATAGAAAATGTGTCTGGTTGGAGCTGCATCTATGATAAGTATACCTTCATGAATATGTGAAGCATCTAATTCAGTATAGGGATCATCGCTTTGGTAGACATCCCCGATTTAGATATTACATGGAAAACATGATAATGAGGCATCGTGCACAAAATTCCAGTTCAGTTTTCATAAAAGGAAATATTGAAGAGTTGCCAATGACCATTGATGAGTTACGCGAACATATGGAAAATTCCTTTGGCACACACCTTGCTAATAGATTGATGTGTTTTGGAACAACCTTAAGAGGTACAAAGTCATATTGGAAAAAAAAGTCAATCAGAATTATACGATTTGTTGAAATAGCTAGGGACCCCCACAATTTTCTTTACACTCAGTGCAGCTGATTTGTATTGGCCCGATCTACATGCACTCATGCCTGGAACTCAACCATCAAATCCAAGGGAGGCTCAGAAGTGGAGGAGACAAAATGTTATTGATTATCCTCATATTGTTGTGCACTACATGCACCTCAGGCATACAATGTTTCGTAAAGAAATTTTGGAGAAAGGCTTCAAAGTTAAAGACTTTTGGTCAAGATTTGAATGGCAACATAGGGGATCTCCACATGCAGGTACTATCTATTTAATTTCTCTTAACAAAACTATTAGAATAAATTATTTATTGCATTCTAACTAATTTCATACCAATTGTAGGTATAATGCTCCTTGGGCAGTAAATATAAATGGATCAAAATTGTATGGGGATGCAGAAAGTGGAGAAAAAAAATTTGAACCTCAAAGGAATGATGATAGATTCAACTTTCATAATCATTACATTTTGCAATTGTGGAGAGCAAATATAGACTGGCAACCTGTTTTGTCAGCACATGCTGTTATTAAGTATATTGCAAAGTATGCATCCAAAGTAGAGAAAAGTTCTGAGACCTACCATCAAACGTTGACACGGTTAGCAAATATAGAGAATCCTAATGAATTTGCATCCAAAGTATACAAAAAACTTTTAACTGAGACTATTATTGAAAGAGATGTTGGAGCTCAGGAAACATGTCACATGCTCCTAGAACTTCCATTGGTGGAATGCAGTAGAAGATTTGTTAATCTAAATGTCTCCCAAAAAATATTTAAACCTATTAAGACAAAGAATGAAGATTTTATTGAAGAGAAGAAAGAATCATTCATAGATTCATATAGAATAAGACCGGTTTCTATGGACTCCATCTCTTTGATTGATGCTTCAAGAGCATGGATATATAATAAAAATAGAAAGAAAGATAATAAGTGGGAGCCTAGAAAAATAGCTGCAATTGTTAGAGTCTATCCAAGGTTTATTTCGATTCCACCATGTGTATCAGACAAGTTTGTTGATTTTTTCTTTTCAGAACTATTTTTATATAAACCATTTCGTGACATTCAAGCTAATATTGGTGATGATAACATAACAATAATTTCAAATTGGGAGTCACTAGATTATGTTCCATGGCATGTTGAACGAAGAGTGGATGTAGAAAGTAGTGATGGTAGCTCTGAATCTGCAAGTGACAACAATGTAATGGGTCCTCCTAACATTATAGAGCATGAATGGGAAATCATCTCATAGATGCATCATGGTCAACTAATGGAGATTTTTGAAGTTGATATGCTAGGAAGAGGGGATATGGACAGGCAACATAATTGGTCAGAGCAATACAAGTCAGATGAATATACTTCAGATGCAATCAATTTTATTGGTAGAATGAGAGAAAGTGGATACACTCCAAATCTCCAGTGTGAACAAGCAATCAATAGCAGTAAATTGGGTGAAAAATAGAAAATGGCATTTGATGTTATTGTGACACACTATAATGGTGGTGATACTATAACACCCCTGTATATGATAATTCAGGGTACAACTGGTACAGGAAAGTCATATTTGATTGGTGCAATCAATAAATTTTTAAAAGAATTTTCATTCCCTGACCATTGTCCACTGTTAATTCTAGCATCAACAGGAGTGGCTGCATACAATATAGGTGGTTCAACTGTACATTCCAAATTGAAGATTCAGGTAAATGATTTTAGACAATTGGAAGGAACACGTTTGACAAGTTTTCAAGAAGAACTAAGTCATATAAGATACATATTAATAGATGAAATGAGCTTTCTTGGGGAGAAGTTGCTTGAGAATATAGACTCTAGACTTCGCCAAGCATTTCCTCAAAATTCCCATCTAAACTTTGGAGGTATTCTTATTTCCAAATTATAATTGATGTACTAGACAAATGAAAAATAAGGATGACTAATTTTTTTATTACTAAATTGCTACTAAATAATTGATATATCTTTTTAGGTATCTCACTAATTTTGGTTGGTGATCTTGGCCAACTCCCTTCTGTAAAAGACAGGGTACCATATGACAGTAGGAGACGTGCAAAAATACTATGGAAAGACTTCAATATTGTGATTACATTGGAAAAAGTTTATAGACAAGAGGGAGAGAATCTAGATCAGAAAAAGTCTTGCCAGTTGGTCACAAATATTAGAGATGCTCAACCAACAATTGACAATTGGAAATTACTAATGTCACGAACAACAGACAATATTCCAAAAAAATTAAATGATGATTTTGACAACAATGTTCATTTATTCTCTACAAATGACAATGTTCACAAACACAATCGAAGAAAACTCCATTCTCTTTGAGAACCACTTGCACGTCTAATTGCTACAAAGTTCTCAAACTATACTTCAATAGATGATAATTGTGCAGATGAACTTGATATTGAATTATTGATTTCAAAGAGATCAAGAGTCATGCTCACATCAAACTTGTGGATAGAAGCAGGCCTTGTAAATGGAGCTTTGGGTTATGTTGAGGAAATAGTCTACAAGCCAGCTACTACACCACCTCAACTACCATTATATGTAATGGTAAAGTTTGATGCCTACTCTGGCTTTCCATTCAATAATGAACACCCTCAAATAGTACCTATTAGTGTTGTACAAAGAGGTTCAACCACTCAAATACCATTGAGACTAGCGTGAGCACTAACAATACATAAATCGCAGGGTTTGACACTTGAAAAAGAAAAAATTGATATCGGACCAAGAGAAAGAACAGGAATGACATTTGTTGCAATTTCTCGTCTAAAGTCACTATAGGGACTAAGGATAATGCCACCATTTTCTTTCGATCGGTATGAGAAAATGAAGTATGGAAAATAGTTAGAAAAAAGAAAAGCTGAGGAAAACAGGTTAAAGGCTTTAGAAATAAAGCATCATGATTGTATAGTTTAATAAGGTCTTTTCTACAACTACTAAATTATATGCATTTCTATATACACATGTTCAAAAAATAGCACATGTTCTATTTGAGAAAAGAATACAAAATTTGACAAAAAATTAATTTAAAAAATATGTTATTACTTTGATGTTCATCGTCTTCAATGCAGGTTGTACTTCCTCTATAATTTCTTTCTTCTTTTATATAACAATGAACAATTGTTAAAGATTTACCAAAAAAATGAAATTGGAATGTTTCATATTCTCATTCAATATTTTATTATTATTGTTAATCAATTATTTTTATCCAAGAAATATTATTTATAGAATAGATAGAATATATAAATGATCTCTTTTAATGCTTTTTCTTTTTAATTTATAGATATTACAAGGAGAAAGAATGTTGAGGTAAAGAACAATTAAATTTGATGACATATATCATAATTTTGATCTTCAAAGAATACACACTCAGAAAAGAACAAATTATTTATCTTGTAAAAGACATCTTCTATAAACAGGGTTGTTAAAATATTATCCACCAGCTCTTCGAAATTTTGGTCACTTCTACCCAGATCCTGATTTTTCACATTTGCTTTGTTGTGAAGAATGTGACCCTGCAGAGCTTTATTCTATTCCTTCATAGATTTGGTTTGAGAAATCTCTTTATCCACTGGACTCTGCAGAGAATGGTCCTATTTGGTTGGAAAAAATGCTTCGATCTCCACAAATAAGTACTCATGGTCTACCAAACTACCATTATCATGGTCAAATTTTTAGATTGCAGTTTGGTAGATTACAGAACATCTTATGGAATCAAGTTGTAGTAGATAGATGGGGACCTCAAGGGGTCTTCTTGACTCTACCAATCCATGAAAGAACAAGGAAGATTGTTGCAGAGAAAATACCAACATGGACACAAACTACTTGTGATTTTCAAAGAATAAGGCAAATATTTACAAACACATGGTGTTTGTGATGTAAAACTTATGAACATCTATATTGGTTCGATATTTTAGATCCCATAGAATCTGTTTCATTTCAACGAAATATTGTTCAATTTGATGATGATAGTGATTCTAATTAGAATATTTATCTCTCTATTACTTTCCAAGAACAATGTAACTTTTGATGTTACTATAAAATTTATGAACATTTCAACTATCTTTATATGGATTATACATAAAGTTTATTATGAATATTACAGTTTACATTCACATTTTAGCCATGTCTATTTGATTTTTCCAATTATATGATGTATATCCTTTTTGGTGTAATAATTTGATATTTGGTAAACTTAGCATTTTTTTTTTTCACATTTAATAATTAAATAGATGTTTTCAATTGTTGTTGAATTTGTTATTAATTATTGAAAATTCATAGGTTGCATTAATTATGAAAAAAAAATTCATTATCTTTTGAGTTTACATATGTTATCTTTTCAATTCACCTATGTTATACATTACATTCATTTTTCACAAATATACATTTTAGACTTATTTTTCCTTGATCGATGTCTCAAACTCAATATGGTTATTATTTTTCAAATAGAATAAGTACTATGTTTATATACAAATGCATATTATTTAACAATTCTAGGAAATACCTTATTAAACTATACAATCATTATGCTTTAATTCTAAATCTTGTAGCCTTTTTTCTTCACCATTTCAGTTGACATATGTTATCTTTTGTGTTGTCCTATGTTATACATTACAATCATTATATATATATATATATTACAAATTTCTTTTCTTTCATCTATGTCTCAAGCTCTATATGAATATTATTTTCCTATTTTTGTATTATATATTTGTTTCCTTCTTTAATTGATAAGTAATAATAGAATCTGATTCTGTCTTCAAATATTTTGATGTTCAAGAACGATTACAAAATGGATTTATCGGACAATGAATCTGAAATTATTGCACCAAGTCCCATTGTTTCTTTAAACTTAGATGGTTCACCTCAAACACCAATCGATAAATGTGAAAAGTCTGTGCTACAATGTTGTTACCAAATGATTCAACATTTTGAATCTACAACTTTGTCAATAGATTATGTTTCAGCTAATAATATTTTGCGAATGCAAATTGTTGTCGATAAGATATGGGAGATGTTTAATCGAGTCTCTCAATTTCCAGAATATTTGGAGGAAGTCCAACGCGATCATAATGAGAACGAAGGTCATAACACTATGCTCATTGATGACTATTTTATAAGGTCATTGCATCATAACAATTAGTTTGTATCATAACTTTTTATGTTGGTTTTGTTTACATATATGTTTATAGCTAGGATCCATACCTGATAGAAAAGACCATAATATTGAATTTTTGTTTTGCGACATATGTTACACTTTCATTTCTATACAACTTGACACATGTATGTTTTTTCTTTTATTTCATCATTAGTAATTTTTATAGTTGGTAGTAGTGTACTGAAGAGATATAAATTATAAAGTATAACTAAAAAATAATCATAGTATTGTTTACAAAATATAAATATCTAAACTTTGTATACATTACAACCACTAAGTTGTGTGTCATTGTCATATTTTAAAAATGAAAAAAATAGAGCAAAAAAAAGGAGATTGGGTGAGAAAGCATTTACCAACCATCCAAACCAGGTTCAAAATCTTGCATTGTGTTCACTTAATATTTTGTTGGCATTTTTATCTGTGTCTTTAATTTGAATATATATTTAGAAATATAATGTTGTGGTTTTCATTATGACAAAATAGAATGTTTTGGTTTTCATAACAACAAAATATAATGTTTTGGTTTGCATTACAACAAAATATAATGTTTTGGTTCTCATTTTTTTAACACACTACAATGGACACATTATATTTTGGTTTTCAGTACAACAAAATATAATGTTTTGGGGGTTAGAAAAAAAGATACATGAGAGAGACGTAGGGAGACTGTGATAATATTAAAGGGTGGAGGGGGAATGCGGGGAGGGGGAAAAGGGGGGGCAGAGAGAGAGAGAGAGAGAGAGAGAGAGAGAGAGAGAGAGAGAGAGAGAGAGAGAGAGAGAGAGGTTTCATAGAAATGGAGAAAGCAAAGAAAGGGAATACATAAGAAAATAAAATAAGTAAAGAATCAAAAAGGTGAATCTATGTTGTACGGTGGGAGAGACAGAGAGAGCGAGAGTGAGGTAGGTTGGGGGTAATTACAAAAATACAAGGTATCATAAGATAAAATATCACTAATAGGAAAATAAATGAGGTATAGTGAAAAAGAAAATAAAAATGACATAAAATAGATAGGCATGGTGAGAGACAAAGAGAGGGGGGGTGGGATGGGGTGGGGCTTAGGTTAGGGCATGAGTTAGATAGTAAAAGCGAGGGTTAGAAATAAAGGTGGTGATATTGTAACACCAGCTTTATTAAACTAATTAATTAATTAATTAATTAAATATTAAAACCTAAAAAATGATAATGAATCCTAAACATTACTCTAAATCAACTAAAACCCATATCCTTAACACTAAATTCATTTTAACCCTAACTATAAACCTAAAAAAAACTCAATCTCTAAACCCACTTAGAAGCCTTGACATTTTTTACTATTAAACTATCCAGTAGTACAACCCTAAACAAACATTAAATTAGACCTATTTCACAAATTTAAAATTTTTTCTTATACATAATAGAATTATACAAATTCATCTTATAATATATATATATATGTATGTATGTATGTATATAAAAACCTAAAAAATAATAATGAATCCTAAATATTTCTCTAAATCAACTAAAACCCATATCCTTAACACTAAATTCATTTTATCCCTAACTATAAACCTCAAAAAAACTCAATATCTAAACCCACTCAGAAGCCTTAACATTTTTTACTATTAAACTATCCAGTAGTACAAGCCTAAACCTACATTAAATTAGACCTATTTCACAAATTTAAAAATTTGTCTTATACATAATAGAATACATAAAGATAGGGAATACATAAGAAAATAAAATAATTAAAGAATCAAAAAGGTAAATCTATGCTGTAGGGTGGGAGAGAGAGAGAGAGAGAGAGAGAGAGAGAGAGAGAGAGAGAGAGAGAGAGAGAGAGAGAGAGAGAGAGGGTGGGTTGAGCTTACAACATGAGTTAGATAGTGAAAGAGGGGGTTACAAATAAGAATACATGAGAGAGGCATAGAGGGAGTATGTGATAATATCAAGGGGTGAGGGGGAGGGAGGGAGGGAGGGAGGGAGGGAGGGAGGGAGAGAGAGAGAGAGAGAGAGAGAGAGAGAGAGAGAGAGAGATGAGGTAAATATATTGGATAAATAAGGGGAGAGGGGGAAGAGAGAGAGAGAGAGAGAGAGAGAGAGATGAGGTAAATATGTTGGATAAATAAGGGGTGAGAGATAGTGAGATGAGGTAGAGGAGAGAATGAATGATAATGATTACTTGAAAGAGAGACACACACATGAGATTAAATGGGAGAATAAATAGTCACAATCTCTAGGGGACAAAGTGTTAGAGGGTAATTACAAAAATACAAGGTATCATAAGATAAAATATCACTAATAGGAAAATAAATGAGGTATAGTGAAAAAGAAAATAAAAATGACATAAAATAGATAGGCATGGTGAGAGACAGAGATAGGGGGGGGTGGGATGGGGTGGGGCTTAGCTTAGGGCATGCGTTAGATACTAAAAGAGGGGGTTAGAAATAAAGGTGGTGATACTGTAACACCACTTTTATTAAATTATATATATATATAAACCTAAAAAATGATAATGAATCCTAAACATTACTCTAAATCAACTAAAACCCATATCCTTAACACTAAATTCATTTTAACCCTAACTATAAACCTCAAAAAAACTCAATCTCTAAACCCACTTAGAAGCCTTCACATTTTTTACTGGTAAACTATCCAATAGTACAACCCTAAACCTACATTAAATTAGACCTATTTTACAAATTTAAAAATTCGTCTTATACATAATAAAATTATACAAATTCATCTTATATATATATATTTTAAAACCTTAAAAATAATAATGAATCCTAAATATTACTCTAAATCAACTAAAACCCATATCCTTAACACTAAATTCATTTTTACCCTAACTATAAACCTCAAAAAAACTCAATCTCTAAACCCACTCAGAAGCCTTGACATTTTTTACTATTAAACTATCCAGTAGTAAAACCCTAAACCTACATTAAATTAGACCTATATCACAAATTTAAAAATTTGTCTTATACATAATAGAATTATACAAATTCATATTATAAAAATTTATATAGTAATATAATAAATATTAGAACTGTATATTTTCAACATCCCCTCCGGATGCTACTAGCTATATACATATTATATATTTATATAATATATATAGAAAAAGCAGAGAGATATCGAGGCTTTAATTTACTAAAAAAATATATATCCATATAAAAAATTAAAACCTTGATGTCTCTCAGCTTTTTCTATATATATATATATATATATATATATATATATATATATATATAATATGTATATAGCTAGTCCTATTCTAGCAACCATTAGACCAAGGTTTTAGAGAGAGTGTGCACATAGGTTTGGGGAGAGAGAGTGAATTTTGACCTCTACAAACATTTGACCATAAACTTTCCAATTTGTGCTCTTCAAAATCCCAACTCCAACTTCCTAATCTTAATCTTTTCTAAAAGTTTTGGTTTTAATTTTTGCCTTTTGAATTATATATTTTCAAATAACCCGTAAACTTTAAAACACCATAACTTTTGACTCCCAACTTCGATTTGGAAAATATTAAGTGTAGCATGGGTGAAACCATTAGGAATCCCATCAGTTAGACTTTTTAAAGCTCAAAGTTAAATGTTCCCTTTCTCATTTTAACTATATTTTTAAAATTTGGACAGGTAGAGTAACAAGCTTGGAGGTTGTTGTGCTATAACTATAAATAGTGAACTTAACTTAACTGATGATTAAATATTTTAGTTTAATCAATCACAAGTCTTGTTTTTCTTATGTTTGAAAAATATTTACATTAAGTAAAGTATAAAAGCAATAAGCTATGCATTATCATAATGATAATTTATATTATTATAGTAAATTTATATTTTTATGAAATTATAATAATTATTAATAAATATTTTTTAGATTTAAGATTTTCATGTGTTAAAATTTTGAAGTTTGTAGTTTTAAACTTTTCATAATTTTAAAAATCATAAAACCACCTTTTTATCAAATTTCTTAAAAATAATAATTGTGAAATTTTCTTTTATCAAATAAATATAATTTTACTCTTATAAAAAATATATTTAATTTTTAATTTATTAAAAAATTGTATAGAGACTGGGCGAGTCTTTCATTTGGGAGGACTTGAATTGAGAGCAATACAATTATTTATTTTAAACATAAGATTATTCTTTTCAAAATGTACGATTGTTATATAAAATAGCATAAAATTATTTTGATAAATTTAATTATTTAATTTATATTAGTAAAATTCTAGAGAATATATATATTTACGCCGAGAGGCGTTCTATACAGCCACAGCACGGCAGTTACAATGTCAATAAAAAAGAAAATGCCAGCTGTGGGCTGCGGAGTAAGGCAGCAAGATCGCCTGTCAGGGGCAGTTACTGCCGCCCCTGACATGCATGTCAGAGGTGGCAGTAACTGCCGTTGACAGGCAGTCTTGCAGCCACATAAAACAACGCCACATGGGGTGGCGGGGGTGATGGCCTGTCACCCCATTTTATTTTATTTTTTAATATTTTTTTTTCAACAAAACAGATAACGTGGTAGGTTAATGTATTTTTTTTTTAATATATTTTTTTTGAAAAAAATAGATAACGACATGTAGACACATTTTTTTAAAAATTTCGTTGTGTAATATTGTCTTATTGGCATTTTTTAGTAATTAATTTGGATTTTGTAGAGGAGTGGAGGAGTGGAGATGTGGAATTTGAAGAGTTCCTTTAGTGGAAATTGAATAGTTTTTTCGTGGGAGATGAAGAGTTTTTTCTCTGATTATAAAACACTCATATCCTCTCATTTTTGCTCTTCATTCGTAGAAGAACATATTTGCAGAAGACAGGGTTTGAGTAAAGCTTTCATTGCTCTTGAGAGGTAGAGCAAACTTTTTTGGGAAGAAGAAAGGGAGATACATCATTTAGAAAAGCATTTTACATTTGAAGATCAACAAGGAGATCCAAAAAGAAAAGTAAACTTTTTGTTAAATTTTTTTTCCCTATTAAGTTTTATTTTGCATTTTGATTATTATCTCCATTTAGAATAGTAGTTACACTATTTACATTTAGTTGTAATTTATTTGTTATATGACATTTCTTAATTTTTACATTGTTCTATACAAAATTACATTTGCATGTTTCATGCATTATTGTTTTTCATATTTTTCAATGTATTTTTTAGATTAATCTTGTATTTATTTTCCATAATATTTCATATGGATGGCAATGCCGCCATATCAATATATTTTATTTTTAAAAAAAGTGATTATAAATTTAATGATTACTATTTTCATTTGCAAAAGTAGTTTGATTTATAATAGTTTTTTATTAAGATTAGTATATTAATATTCTGAATTAGATTACTATTTTGCTTAAAATAGTTTTGTACTTTACATTTAGATTATAATTAATCATAACATATTAATATTTGAAAAGTGGATGGCAATGCCACCATTTTTCAAATATTTTATTAAAATGCCAGTTTATTTATTTTTAAATATAAAAACTTAATTTTATAATTTTAATTTTGTTACTTGAAAATTAGAGTAGCCATATATTTTATTTTAATTTATGCTTATTTTTTTCATGCAATTTTTAAATAATAAATATTAACTTTTAGGCATCAATCTTTAAAGAATGGAAGGCAATGCCGCCATTTTTTAAATATTATAATAGTAAGCAATTTATTATAATGTTAACTATATCTCAACATATTTCTAATGTTTTCATTAAGAGTAGTATATTGATTTAGAGTATCATTCTAAATTAGATTACTATTTCAATTATAACAGTTTTGTAATTTACATTTAGACTAAAATTAATCTTTACATATTAACATTTGAAAAGTGGATGGCAATGCCGCCATTTTCCAAATATTTTATTAAAATACCAATTTATTTATTTTTAAATAAGAAAAATGAGACTTATACTTTTAATTTTGTTGCATAACCATATATTTATTTTAATTTATGTTTCTTTTTTATATGCAATTTTAAAAGAACAAATATTAAATTTTAGGCATTAATCTTTATACTGACACATTAGAATGTAAATCACTGATATTATTTTTATACTAGCTATGGTGAGACCTAGGTTAAATTTTGAATCAGAGGAGGCAAGAAGAGAATACCAAAGGCAATATCAAAGAGAATACCGTAGATGTCAACACCAACAACAACAACAACAAACAGAAAATGAAAGAGAACAACAAAGAATAACATTAAATCAAAGAAACGAGCAAAGTTATGGTAGAAGAAGGTCTGAAGTGTCAGTTGCACAACTAGAGAATGATGAAAGAGAGCACATAAATGTACAAAGAAACAATCGTCAACGTACTTCTGAGAGGGTCCTTCGAGATGTACAAACATCTGAAGTACAACATGTTGAAGTGCTACATTATGTGATCATCATTGTCAACTATTATGCTGTTATTCTTATTATGCACATTGATACTCCATATTCCACAGTTAATGAAAACTATAATTGGATATGCTCAATTTGACATGAAAACCTTATTATTTGTACATTTTAATGGTTGCAAGTTCGATTAGGCTGATATTTCATTTTACTAATTCTCTAATTTGTAAATTTAACTATGATCATCACTTGGGTCCTCAAATTAAGGTTATAATATTAATTCTAATCATAAAGACATTGTCCAATTGAAATAAATCATAATGTTTTTGCTTCATGACTTTCAACCAATACATTGCTACTCGATATTTCAAATCTATGTTTGTCTATTCTTCAGTATCCATGAATGGTCATAATATTACCATGTTTCAATACTCAAAGTTTCATTACAAATTTTAGTACAATTTGGTTTTTATATTCATTCTCTCCATACTTGATTGTACTAAGTGACCTGTTCTATTTTTTCAAAACCATTATTCATTTAAAATTTATATACCTCTCATTAAGTATACATTTGTTCTTCTTTTTTTATTCGTGATGATGCTATCTAAATTGTTTTCCATCATTTTTTCAGGCATGGAAGCCTCTAATACACAATCAAGCATTGTCGACACTAGCCCAACTTCTTCTGTATAGTCAAATGATTTTTTTGAGACAGAGTTTCAGAAGTGTGCACGCATAATTAAATAGTGTTGTACAACTATGGTAGAAGCACTTTAGAATGCAGCTTTATCTATTGATCATGTACAAGAGATAGAGATAATGGAGATGGAAGATGTTGCCAAATATGTACGCAACACATCTACAAAAGTAGATGCGTTTCCATCCATGATGAAAGAGGTCTATGATGATCATATTACAAACAAAGGTCGTAATACAATTTTAATATCTGAAGAATATGTGATGTACTTACATCATTATGGAGAGCTATACACATGGTCCATATGATGATTTCACATTTTTCAAATCTTCACTTATTACTTTATCCAGATAATTGTACTAGGAGATATTATTCTCCTTCCATCTATGTATCGAAATAATAAATAAACGATTTAACTTTTTATCTCAAATTCTTCTCAAATATACTTCTAAATATTTGAAATGCTTTTTGTTGACCTTTGTTTTTGTATTATTAAAGATTTTACATGAGATATATCATTAATATGTTGATCATTAAATTATGTATAAAATTGATGTGTTATTTCTAACTATTAACCCACTCTAAAGCATAATATTCATTTTATACTCATTTTAAGTGTAATCATTACCTCAATAATGTTTAGTACTCCTTCATTCTACACTATTCATGCTAAGTATAATTAACATTAATTAATTGTATATTTATAAATGTAACTAATAAAGTTATAAAACTACATAAGGAACATTTTAATCCTTATATTGTTCTATTATGCTAATAGGCATGTGTAAGGAGAACGAGCTACCCTCCTAAATGTAATTCTAAACATAACAATAACTGTAACTTTGACCGTGGTCCTACTTCTCCCCTAACTCTAATCCTAACCATAATTCTAATGCTTTGTCTACCCCTAACTCAAACTATAACCCTAACTCAGATTCTAACCATAAACCTAATCCTAACCCTAACCCCTACCCTAACCTTTTATGTACCCTTATCTCTAACCCTAATTGTAATGCTAAACTTAACCTTGACCCTATCTCTAACCCTAACCTTAACCCTAACCCCAATCCTAACCCTAACCTTAACCCTAACTCTAATCCTAAGACTAACACTAACCCTACCCCTACCCCTAACTCTAACTCTAAATATAATTCTACCATAATTATAATATAACCCTAACCCTAACCCTAACTTTAATGCTGATTGAAACCCTAACCCTAACCCTAACCTTAATTCTAAACTTAACCTTGACTCAAACTCGTATCTTAACCTTAACCCTGATGTAACTCAATATGTAAAACTAACACTAACCATAACCCTAAATCTAATCCTTTATCTACCCCTTTCTCTAACTCCAACCATAATCATAACCATAACCGAAACCCTGCCGTACCCCAAACTCTAACCGTGAATCTAACTCTACCATAATTGTACTTTAATATTAGCCCTAGCCCTAACCCTAAATCTATCCTTAAAGTTGACTCAAAACTCTAACGTTAACCCTAACTCTAACATTAACCCTAATCATAATATTTAATCTTTTTAAAACTCTAACCCTAACCCTAACCCTGACTGTAACCCTCCCCCTACCTCTAATTGTAGCCCTAAATCTAACTCTACCATAATTGGACTTTAACTCTAACCCTAGCAATTATTTTAACCCTAATCATAATATTAAATGTCTTTGTAACTCCAACCCTAACCCTAACCCTAACTATAAGCCTACCTCTACTTCTAATTGTGGTCCTAAATCTAACTCTACCATAATTGGACTTTAACTCTACCCCTAAAAATTATTTTAACCCTAAAGCTAACTCTAACCCTAACCCTTTCTATACACCTATCTCCAACCCTAACCCTAACTCTAATTCCAACCCTAACACTAACACTGACCCTAATCCTTAACCCAATCATACCCCTAACTCTAATTCTAACTATAAATCTAACTCTACCATAATTAGACTCTAATCCTAACCGTATCCCTTTGTTTAATCTTCACTAAAACCCTAACTCTAACCTTAACCCTGACTCAAAACTCTAACTCTAACCTTAACCCTAACTCAAAACTCTAACTTTAACCTTAACGCTTACTTTAATCTTGACAAAAATCCTAACCCTAACTCTAACCTTAACCCTAATTCAAAACTCTAATTCTAAACCTAACCCTAACTCTAACCCTAACAATAGTCATAATTGTAAAATAACCCTAACCACAACTCTAACTCTATTTGTAACTCTAATCCTGACCCTAACTTTGGCTCTAATTGTAACCCTAACACTAATTCTAATTAAAATCCTAACCCTAACCCTAATTTAAATATTAATGCTAACCCTAACCTTTACTTTAGTCTTCATTAAAACCTTAACCCTAACTCTAACCTTAACCCTGATTCAAAACTCTAATTCTAAACCTAACCCTAACTCTAACCCTAAAAATAGTCATAATCCTAAAATAGCCCTTGCCCTAGCCCTAACCATAACTCTAACTCTAATTGTAACTCTAATCTTGACCCTAACTCTAGCTCTAATTGTAAACCTAACCCTAATTTAAATCTTAATGCTAACCCTAACCCTATTTCTAACCCTAACCATAACCATAACCCTACTCTTAAATATAACAATTTACCTAATAATATCCTTAAAATAAGATTGAATCAAAGTGATGCAAATAAACAATATATATAGAATTTAAAAAAAAAATGTTGAAGAATGATTTTATACTAAGTTTATATGACTACAATTTTATAGTAAGTTTATACAACTAAATTTAAAAAGAAAAAAATAAATCAATACTAACCAGATCAAAAAAAGAAAAATTAAAAAATAATTTATCTGTTGCGCCGCGACTGCTACTAGCTTATATATACCTATATATATATTACGCCGAGAGTAATCGTTCTTGAGGCACCTATTTTTTTTTCATAAATTCCAATTATAAAATAACCTTGGGATTAAATAAAAATAGGCGCCTTGAGAACGATTACTCTTGGCTATATATATATATATATATATATATATATATATATATATATATATATATATATATATAGGTATATATAAGCTAATTTTAAGAATAATTTTAATTAAAATTACAAAAAATTATATTACAAATTTTTAAATAGTTATATTAAATATTTACCATCAGCACAATTAAAAAAAAATTCTTGTGAACATTTTTAACTTTTATAAGAAAACAACACTATTTTAATATTCTTGTACAAAGAGTTGTACCAGTTGGGCAGCCCTGTTATAATAATCATCATATACAAGAAAATAGACTAAACCTGAGGGATATTCTCGTCTCGTCTCTTATAAATATATGAGAATACGTCCTTTACCATTGTATGGAGTGTTTGTAATTGATAATTTCAAGCCGGCTTAAACATTGCAAAAAACAGTAAGCGTTACCCACAAAGCCATTTACGTAATTAACTCTTCTATTTGCTTGTTTATAAATACATTTATGTCTTAAGTCTTTCTTCCATATAATTAATTACATTTGGAGATTTTGAGTTGCAGAGACAATGGGAAAGGTGCTAAGTGTGAAAAATTTAACTATTGCAGTCATTGATTATTAATCTCCTATCATAAACGATTATTAAACCGCTGAAAATAACTTCTCAGCTAATATCGAAAAATAACACAACTGCAACTTCACTTATAAAATACGGAAAGAAATGCACAACACAATATTTTTGGACAAATTGTCCCTGGAAAAACTCCTAAGAGAAAACCATTCTACAGATGAGAAATTATATTAAACTTTAGCAAATCAAGAGATACAAAATTCCTTGCCTCTCACTGGGAGAACTCCGACAACCTCCTAATTTATCCCTCTGATATTCCCCACTGCTATTCCCGCGCTAACATTGCGCCCTTGCTAACACTACAAGACTATTTGCTAACACTGCAAACGTTTTTCCAAAACTTCATATTCTCCAAATGCGCCCTAGACCCCCTTTTATACTACTCTCGTTGGTAAACCAATGGCCGAGATTGATTTACAATTGATGGTAGAGATATAAAACAACTTACCAACCCTAACAAAATTGGTTTCTAGTTGCTTCTAAAAGAAGTCAATTATTTAATAAATAATTGTCCTTGCTCTAACCAATTTGTTAGCAAAAACAATTAGATACTAAATAATAGCATATAGACAAACAGCTGTCCAAGCTAACAAAACTAACACTAAGTGTGTCTGTGCTGCTTCTGCTGATCATAGCTGTCTTCATTTCTGGTACAATTGAAATTCTTGTTCCTTATATTAATCTCAATTGAAAAAAACATACAGAAAAGAAATAGCCATAGAATATATGTTCAATAAGAAGGTTCAATCATTCAATGACATCACTTTCATAAAAGGAAAAATAGTAGTCAATTTCTTCGCCAAAATTATTTTTATAGTTATTTATTGTAATTAATTATTTTTATGTGTTAAAGCGAATTTGAATTCAATATTTTTCACATAAGAAACTCACAAATTAAAATTGTATTGTAGACTCTTCCTTATTTCCAAATTCAATTTATATCCATCTTTATAAAAACAATATTTTTGTAAAATATAAATATACTGGTTAATCTGTGAACAAAAATTTCTGATAACTGGATTTTGTACATGATTACAAGTGGTGTATGCGGCTGATGAAGGGATGTGTGGAGCAGAGAGTAAAAAATACAAAGGTAAATGCGTGGAAGCCAAGTGCAAAAGTACATGCGTTAACGATGAAAAGCAACTTGGTGGATTTTGCGATGCGAATGGAACGGAAGGATCCGCTTGTTTCTGCTATCATAACTGTACTTAGTTACAGGAAGGGATGATAATGGGAGTGTTATAAATAAACGAATGATATCATTATAATCATTCCAATAGCAAAGAGAGTATTGCACCAGTATGTAATTTCATTTGTAGATTGCAGATGTTAAACTCATTTTGAGGGGAAAGAGGTTTTATTACGTTTTGTGTGGGTTTAATTATAATCTTGTAATAAATCTTTCTATTTTCATTTTCAATATGTTTTTTTACTTTATTTTGTTATGGGAATTAAACAGATTCTACTGAAGCAATTTTGTTGATTATATTTGATGAACATATATAGTTTGAAGTGGTAAATATTAATGAGTTAATTAATATGTAAGTTTTTGTATTTCTATGAAGTTTTGTTCAATTTATATAGGTCAGTGAGTCAATATAAGAGGATTCATTGCATAATGAAAATTTCAATTGCGAAGGTTACAAATTATAATTACTATAATGGGTTTAGCTTTGTGGAATTATAAGGGGTTTGGCCTCTCGTCTAAAAGTTTCATCGAAAATAGAGGCCAAATGTACTAGTGTTTCCTTAGTAATTGTGATTGTCCTCTCCTCAGATGATCTAACCAAATTATGAAATAGTGTTCAAACACTTCTTTTCATTTTGATGAAAACAACCCTAAGAATCTTCCATGGAGATCTTTGCTAATTCTTTCCTCATTGGCACTCTGAATGAAATAGAAATAGATACTTGATCAAGCCTTGCTATCACATTACCTTATGAAGTTTTAATGGCTCTAGAATTCGGATCATATGCTTTCATACATTCCAAAACTAATTTGGTACACTAAACTACAAGTGGATGGCCTCCTGCATGAGCTAGCTCACTGTCCAATATTAGCTATGCTAAAGGTGATCTATCTTATTTTCTCACTGCCTGCCATAAATATGCAATATCAATGTGTCCCATTTGTGTGTCTGATATCTTGGGGAGCATGCTTTTAAATATTGCAGAGGCTCCTTTCCTTGGAAATTGTATTTCATTGTTTTTCCTACCTAATTTATCATTTTGATGACTATTAGTATGTTTTTCCAAAACTCCAGTCATAATATTTATGACAGATCTTTTATGTACATACCTTGTTGTCACTCACTGTCAAGGTTTGCCTTGCACTCTATGCACATGCTTGTGATCTAGTCATCTACATATGGGTCTTTGATTCAATTGTCTATATCAGATCATTTGGAAATCATAGGCTTTGGTTTTCTATCAATCTTTCTTTTTCCTTATCTCTTCTCTCATTTTTTGATGAACAATTTAATTTTCTTCTACCACAATGAATTATGCTTTGGATAGCAAGGACATTTGTACATTCAGGTATTCATTGTGATCGATCAAGGTTTTTATTCAAATAATTTGTGTGCATGTGATCATCTAGTTTTGTTTCTTAAGCAATACATCTATCAGACGCCCTATCAAACAATTCACTTGCTTCACTCTTCTAAGTGATCAAGGTTTTTAGTCAAACAATTTGTGTGCATGAGATCATCTAGTTTTGTTTCTTTAGCAATACATCCATCAGACATCCTGTTAAACAATTCACTTGCTTCACCCTTCTAAGTGCACATAGAGATGCGTGCCTTAGGTATGATTCCATATTTGCATGAGTATGCACCAAAGCCACTCAAACCAAATATCTGAGAATGTGGCTATCCTCCTTCCAAATTGCACCATTGACTAAATTTCAAAAAAATGAAAACACAATCATTTAAAAAAAAAAAAAAATCAGCATTTGATCTTTCATGATTTGTATATTTTATGATAAAAGTCAACAATTTTTTTGAGAAAGTTTCGTTGTATTTTTGTAAATTTGAAAAAAATCATGGTAATTATTCTGTTATCTGTTCATTGTTGTTGTTATTATGTTATTATGCATTTCTTGAGATCTTTGCAATAGTTAGTTGAATTTGCATAATTGTCCCCTCAAAGATTAGTGTACGAAGTGATTTCGTGCACCTTAGCTTCCTTACAATTGGTATCAGAGCCTAGCCAATTTTGGTTCTATTTGTTGGGTACATGGTTTTCTGAGCTAATCAAGGTTTGAGTGGGAGCTTGTGTAGAGGTTTTTATTTCTGTGTTGCAAGATTGCAAAGATGGAAAGCACATCAGGGAGGATTGACATAGAGAAGTTTTTAGGCATAAACTTTAAAATGTGGAAGCTGAAGATGGAAGATCTATTGATTGATCAGGATCTATGGGATGCACTTGATGAAAAGAAGATGAGGTCCACAGATCCAACTTTAGCCACAGAGTATGATGTGAGAGATAGAAAAGCTAAAAGTCTCATAAGATTGTGTTTTGTAGGCTCTATACTGATTAATGTCCATGAAGAACCTACCACAAAGAAGCTTTGGAAGAAGCTAACTGAGATCTATCAAATGAAATCACTTGTGAACAAGATTTTATTGAGGAAGAAGTTGTATTCTTTGAGAATGGAATAAGGTGGACAATTTTTAGAGCATCTTGAAAGTTTTAATATCTTGGTGATTTAGTTGACCTCAGTTAGGGTGTGGATGGATGAAGAAGAAAAGTGAAAAATATTGCTATGTTCATTGCTAGACTCATGGGATGGCCTTATCATGGCCATAGAGAGCATTTCAATTGTCTTGAAGATGGAAGACATTGTTGGTTCTCTACTTTTTGAAGATATGAGAAGGAAGGTCTCTCTGAATGCCAAAGAGACTTTGAGTGTTCGAGGAAGACCAAAGGAAAGATGTAAGAATGAGAAGCAGCATGGCCATTCTAAGTCCAAGAATAAGGGGAGATCAAAATCTTATGGTAAGTCCAAGACAATCTGCTAGAATTGTGGCAAACCTAAACACTTTCGAAAGGACTGCAACAAGGAAAAGAAAAAGAAGAAGAAGCAAGATTCTGATTTTGAGTCCAAGAAGGAAGATGGAGATGATTTCATTGTAGCCCTGGCCACTCATGCAGGTGAAAATGCATGGTTGATAGACTCAGCGACATCTTTTCAATGACTCCTAATAGAAATTGGTTAAGTAAATATGAAAAGTTTGATGGTGGTAAGGTGTATTTGGGTGATAACTTAGTTTTTGATATTGTTGGTTGTGGAAGTATTTGTGTGAAATTTTCTGATGGTGAAATTCAAACATACAAATTTCAATGAATTCACTTTATATTAAACAACATGTCAAATTATAATCAAATTTGTATCTATACATCAACAAACAATGTTTAAAAAGGATTGCACTAACCTTTTCTATACAAAGAATATTCAAAAAGTCTTTAAATCGCATATCCATGATTGAATTTGGTGTTTGCTACCTTCAAAAAGTCTTCAAATAGTGTTTGCTATGTTGAAACCCATGATTTTTTTTAGAATATCAGAATACACATAGACCAAAAGCAAAGAATGGATGAAATGGGCCCCAAAGTTTCTTTTTGACCATTTTTGAGTGATTTCACATAGTGCATATGCACTATAGCATGTATGCACTATAAAGTGCATATGCACTATACTATGTACGCACTATGTAAAAACACATCCCCCTCTCTCTCCCTACTCTCTCTCTCCCCCTACTCTCTCTCCCCTACTCTCTCTCTATCCCACCAACTCTCTCTCCCTACTCTCCCATCCCCTATTCTCTCTCAGTCTCTCTCTCTCCTCTCCCATCCCCTACTCTCTCTCTCAATCTCCCTCTCCCATCGCCTACTCTCTCTCACTCTCCCTCTCCTACTCCCTCTCCCATCGCCTACTCTCTCCCATCCCCTACTCTCTCTCTCTCTCTCCCCTCTCCCATCCCCTACTCTCTCTCACTCTCCCTCTCCCACCGCCTACTCTCTCTCTCTCACCCTCTCTCCTCTCCCATCCCCTACTATCTAGATCTCTCACACACACTCCCATCCTCCTTCTCCCATTGCCTACTCTCTCTCTCTCTCTCTCTATCTCTCTCTCTCTCTCTCTCTCTCTCTCTCTCTCTCTCTCTCTCTCTCTCTCTCCCCCTCCCCCCATCTCCCTACTCTCTCTCACACTCTCTTCCATCCCTTTCTCTCACTCTCTCTCCCATCCCATTCTCTCTCTCTGCCACCTCCTACTCTCTCTCCCATCCCCTACTCTCTCTTACACATACTCCCCCATCCCCCCTCTCTCTCCCTCCCCCACTCCCTCTCCCACCACCTTGTCTCTCTCTCTCCCATATGCTATTCTCTCTCTCTCTTGGGCTACTCTCTCTCTCTCCCCTTTCCCATCCCCTAAACTCTCTTTTATAGATACACACTCCCATCCCCCTCTCTCTCTCCTCTCCCTTCCTCTACTCTCTAGATCTCTCACACACACTCCCATCCCCCCTCTCTCTCTTCTCTCCCATCACCTACTCTCTAGATCTGTCAGACACACTCCCATCCCCCTCTCTCTATCTCCCTCTCCCTACTCTCTCTCACACTCTCTCCCATACCCTACTCTCACTCTCTCTCTCCCATCCCATTCTCTCTTTTTTCCACCTCCTACTCTCTCCCATCCTCTACTCTCTCTTACACACACTCCCATCCCCCCTCTCTCTCCCTCTCCCACTCCCTCTCCCACCACCTAGTCTGTCTCTCTCTTCCATTTGCTACTCTCTCTCTCTCTTGGGCTACTCTCTCTCCCCCCTCTCCCATCCCCTAAACTCTCTCTTTTACAAATACACACTCACATCCCCCCTCTCTCTCTCCTCTCCCATCCCCTACTCTCTAGATCTCTCTCACACAAACTCCCATCCCCCCTCTCTCTCCTACTCTCTCTCTCTCCCCCTCTCTGTTCTCTCTCTCCCATCCCATACTCTTATTCTCTCTCTCTCTCTCTCTCTCTCTCTCTCTCTCTCTCTCTCTCTCTCTCTCTCCCATCCCCATCACCTACTCTCTCTCACACTCTCTCGCATCCTTTCACTCTATCTCTCCCATCCCATACTCTCTCTTTGTGCCAACCCCTACTCTCTCTCTCTATCTCTCACCCTCTCCCATCCTTTCACTCTATCTCTCCCATTTCGTACTCTCTCTCTGCCACCCCCTACTCTCTCTCACACTCTGACACTCTCTCCCATCCCCTACTCTCTCTCTTTCATAGAAACACACATTCCCATCCCCCCTCTCTCTCTTCTCTCCCATCCCCTACTCTCTAGATCTGTCACACACACTCCCATTCCCCTCTCTATATCTCCCTCTCCCTCTCCCTACTCTCTCTCACATTCTCTCCCATCCCCTACTCTCTCTCACACTCTCTCCCATCCTTTACTCTCACTCTCTCCCTCTCCCATCCCCTACTATCTCTCTTTCATAGACACACACACTCTTATCCCCCCACTCTCTTCTCTCCCATCCCCTACTCTCTAGATCTATCACACACACTCCCATCCCCCCATCTCTCTCCCTCTCCTTCTCCCACTCCCTCTCCTACTGCATAATATATCTCTCAAGTTCTCTCTCTCTCTCTCTCTCTCTCTCCCTCTCTACTCTCTCTCTCCCATCCCTTACTCTCACTCTCTCTCCCATCCCCTACTCTGTCTCACACTCTCCCATCCCATACTCTCACTTTGTCTCTCCCATCCCGTACGAGTTCTCTTTGCCACCACCTACTCTCTCTCTCACTCTCACACTCTCTCCCATCCCCTACTCTCTCTCTCTCTCTCTTACACACATTCCCATTCCCCCTCTCTCTCCCTCTCCCACAACCTAATCTCTCTCCCCCATCCCCTACTCTCTCTCCCCTCTCCCATCCCCTATTCTCTCTCTTTCACAGACACATACACTCCCATCCCCTTCTCTCTCTCCTCTCCCATCCCCTACTCTCTAGATTTGTCACACACACTCCCATCCCCCCCTCTCTCTCCCTCTCTAATTTATCTCTCCCATCCCCTACTCTCACTCTCTCTTCCATCCCCTATGCTCTCTCACACTCTCTCCCATCCCCTACTCTCTCTCTCTCTCTCTCTCTCTCCCATCTCGTACGAGCTCTGTTTATGACCCCGTACTCTCTCTCACACTCTCACACTCTCTCTCATTCCCTACTATGTCTCTCTTACACACATTCACATTCCCCCCCTCTCTCTCGCACTCTCTCTCCCATTCCCTACTTTGTCTCTCTTACACACACTCCCATTCCCACTTTCTCTCCCTCCCACTCCCTCTCCCACTTCCTACTATCTCTCTCTCTCTCTCACTATCTCCCTCTCTACTCTCTCTCTCTCATCCCCTACTCTCACTCTCTCTCTACCACCCCTACTCTCTCTCACACTCTCACACTCTCTCCCATCCCCTACTCTCTCTCTTACACACACTCCCATCCCCCCTCTCTCTCCCTCTCCCACTCCCTCTCCCATTGCCTACTCTCTTTCTCTCCCATCCCTTGCTCTCTTTCTATCTCTCTCCCCTCTCCCATTCCCTACTCTCTCTCTTTCACACATGCACACCCATCCCCCCTCTTTCCTCTCTCATCCCCTACTTTGTCTCTCACTCGCTCTCCATCTCCCACTCATTCTCCCACCACCTACTCTCTCTCTCTCTCTCTCTCTCTCTCTCTCTCTCTCTCACCCTCACCCTCACTCTCTCCCTCTCTACTCTCTCTCTGCTACCCACTACTCTCTCTCACGTCTTCACACTCTCTCCTATCCCCTACTCTCTCTCTCTCTCTTACACACATTTCCATCCCCCCTCTCTCTCCCTCTGCCACTCCCTCTCCCATTGCCTACTCTCTCTCCCATCCCCTACTTTCTTTCTCGAGCTACTCTCTCTCCCCTCTTTCCCATTCCTTACTCTCTCTCTTTCACACACATGCACTTCCATTCTCCTCTCTCTCGCTCTCCCTCTCCCACTCTATCTCCCACTGCCTACTCTCTCTCCCCCTCATCCCATACTCTCAATCTCTCTCTCCCCATCCCCTACTCTCAATCTCTCTCTCGCACCCTGTACTTTCTCTTTGCCACCCCTACTCTCTCTCACACTTCCTCTCTCTCTCTCATCCCCTACTTTAAATCTCTCTCCCCCATGCCGTACTCTCTCTTTGCCACCCGTACTCTCTCTCTCACACTTCCTCTCTCTCCCATCCCGTACTCTCTCTACCACCCCTACTCTTTCTCACTTCCTCTCTCTCCCATCCCCTACTTTCTCTCCTCTCTCTCTCTCTCTCTCTCTCTCTCTCTCTCATACACACATAGAGCCATCCCCCCTAGTCTCTCTTGCTCTTTCTTTGCATCTCTTCTTCCTTGTCTATGCACTATTTAGGTCTCAATAGTGCATGTGCACTATAGTGCGCACGTGTTGTTGAGACCAAAATTCAAATGCTTTTAATAATGCATGCACCCTATAGTGTGCACACACTATAGGGTGTACACGCTATTCAAAGCTTTCCATTAAAATCAAGCCTAAGGTTTGGTTTTGCCTTAGAGATCCAACCCAAAGGTTTGGAGTTTATAAACAGGTCTGAGACATGTTTTGTTGCAAACATACAAAAAATGATTGATTTTCATTGTGTGCTCTCCTTCAAGATTCCTCATGGTTGGGCATCGATAAGATCACGTTACATGACATTGTAGGTCTCTGTGTTAGCTATATAACTATATAATTTATTTTTAATTTGAACTATTTCAAGCCTTTAATCTATAATTTCTTTTGAATGTATGTTCATTTTTTGTCAAAAACCACCATGTACTAATTGGGCTGTAGATTTTAGCTCGTTCATCAAATTTTGCAACAACTTAGTTTTTTTCAAACTAGACTCCATTCTACACACTTTGAAATTTTTTTTTTTGATTTTAGATTAGTTTTCAATTATTTCTAGGGGGAGCACATATATATTTCACATTTTTGGGATGTGTCTAGTTAAAAAATTCATAAAAAAAAAATATTTTTTTTTATAAAATTACCCAGAAAATCTAGGATAAACGAGATAGTGTTTAGTAACTTTTGACTAGGGTGATTAAAGAATTTCAAACAAAAAAAAAAATTTTTAGGGGGGCCACTCTTTGTACCGTGTTATTTTTTTCTTGGAATAAACAATACCACTTTCTGTCGGCCCCTTTTTAGAGGACCTAAAACTAAACCAATTTGAAAAAAAAATAGTAGTTTAGAAACTAGATTCAAAGGACTACGATTTTTGTTTTTATCATATCTTAAAATTTTGATTGTAACTATCTTAGAGTTCTTGTTAAACTTTAGAAATTACTAATTTTAGGAAAAAGGTGTCCACTTATACCCCATTTTTGGCACCACAACTTGGTGCAGTTACCCAATTAAGATTTTTTTTTACAAAAAAAATTACTTAACCAATTAGGGACATCATCCTAACATTAACACTAAGTGAGAAAAGTATGATTTTTCATTTTGGGACACCTGTGAAGACATGAAGGCTGACATAACAAAATAATATGGTATAAAGGAAAGATTTGTACAAACAAAGTTGTGTGCTAGTATTATAATTATGATGAAATCATTTTGTGATAAAAATTTGATGTTGAGAGAAGTAAGAGGTAGTATATGTGAAGATTATATAGTGAGCTACAAAGGTCAAATCAAATATTGAAGATATCAACATTGGCAAGAGGTTTTTATATCTATAACTTTTGTGTACAAAACTTTATTGTATATATTGCATGTTTGGGTAATGGGATCATCTTGCATATATTTTGTAATTGTAATAACACATCCTAATAGGGTTGAGGCTTTAACAAGGTCTAGTCCTCTAACAAGGATCAAGACACTATAAAAATGTAACAAACTCTTAATAGGGTCAATATCTTTCACGAGATACTTTTGATTAGTGGATCACTTTGTGGGTACCTTCCCCACTAGGGTTCTCCCTTGTCTAGGGTTTTCCTAGTTAAAAAATTGTTAGTGTAAATAATTAATTATTAATACAATTTACTTAAGATAATGCATTATTTTATTATTAATTATATAAACACCTAGGAGTATGCGTGGTTATATGAGTTGTCTTGTTGACAATACAGGAGTTTGCATATTCATCTCAGTTGTCATGTAGACAACACAGTTGTTTGCACTCTAATTGAGCACATGGTGTCTACAACATCTCTTTATGAGATACACCTATGTAAGTTTATTCTCTCATCATCACACTAACTTTTGTGCTCAATGGAGGATAATCCACTCTTGGTAGACATGTGCTTAGTTGTGAGGCTTATCACTTTGCTAACTCCTAGTTAGTCTAGAGGCCTTTATATATAGGCACTTCTAGCGTGTAATCACACATATGATATTCTCATTATATATTCTGATCCATCCATTATTGTTCCATATTGTACTAGTGTTTGAGCTTCTTGATCTTGGTGTTATTTTTCCCTAAGAAAAATTCTTACATGGTATCAGAGCTAAGGGAGCTTCTCTTCACATAGCCATTAGAGACCAATTTTGCTTCATCTCTCGAAGGACTATGATTCAGATCTGGAGTATCTATAGTTATTGGGAGCATCTAGAGCCAAAGAAGACCTCACCATTGAATTTGGAGGATTGATTCAGTGAATTTTGACTATAAATTTTCCTACCCTTGGCCATAATCAAATTTGAGGCAAATTTATTCTGCAAACCAGAACCTAAAGGCCCAATTTGAAAAATTGGTATGATCTCTTTAGATCAATACAATTAATTTTTTAGATCTAAATACTTTTAAATCTCTGCATTTTTATTTTTTGGATTTGCATTTTATTTCTGAAATTCTACAAAAAACTGGCTTTTTAGGCTAGTAGGAGAGATTCTTTTGCAAGAAAAGATTAGAGCTTGTTGGTGCAAATCATATATTGGCATCATATTCAAAAGGTAAAAAAACTCTCAAATCAACTTTTGATTCATCAAAATAAGACATTTGAGGTGAAATCTAGAGTCAATTGATTTTTGGAGGTGCCACAGTGGCAATTTAGGAAAAATAATTACAGAGGTGATTTTAAAACAACAATATCTCCCTCACACAGACTCCTTTTTCTGAGCAATTTTTTTTGTTTTGTTGTAGAAATTCATGATCTACAGATTGGTGCAAGATGTTTGAGATCTATATTCCTAATTTTTTTTGTAAATCACAAATCCTAATTTTTTCAACATCAAAGATTTAGTTTAGACTTATCTGGACACATATTTAGGTTCCATTTTTCTGAAAGTGAATAATTTTTTGTTTACTTTCTAGATCTACAATTAGATTATAGGATTATGTGGATAGAAATATCACTTTCAAAAATAGGTACCTTTTTGCATTGTATTGCTTTGATTAAACTTAAAATTTTTTGTATATTTGAGCTACATTGCTAAGTACTAGATTTGAACTCCAAGAGGAGGTTGTAAACAACAAAATTAGAAGTCCACTTTTGTCCATTTTGACAAGTGGCATATTGTAAATGCACTATATATTAAGTTCCTAAAGCATTCATATGTTGGGGGGGGGGGGGGGGGGGGGGTGTGGTTGTTCTTTGATTGAGTGAAAAGGGGTGGGGGTGTCTTGTGTTCTTGTGTCTCCTTGATATTGTGCTATTTCTTTTGCATTATGGGTTCTTTTTCTAAGTTAACACCACATAGTTATGCTACTTGGAAAGAAAAGATAAAGGAACCATTAGTTGAAAAAGGTTTACTACATTTTGACACCATCAAAGGCTATCTTACCCAAGTAGACATGTATAGGGCACAACTTAAGGATTGTGGTGAATCCATGAAGGATGGAAAGTTGATCAAACATGTGATGACTCATCTTCTTCCTGAATATGCAACTTTTGTTTCAAGTTACAATACTCACAAATTAACAATGGATAGTGCCTTCACTAAGCCTTCATTCGAGTCATTTTCAAGAATGTTGATCCTAGAACATTAAAATTTAGTGAGTATGGGAATTATCTAGTCTTGAAAGACCAAAGCCTTGGTAGCCAATCAAGGAAATCAAGCTGGTAAAAATTCCAACAAGAAGCAAAAGTAGTGGAAGGCTAAGCCACAAGATGACATACAACAATCTTCCTCTACGCAACAATCTTCCTTTACACAACAATCTTCTTTACAACAAGGCAAGTCTTTTTCCAAAAACAATTAGAAGGGAAAAAAATTCAACAAAAGGGAGAAGAAAACTTGTGCGTATTGTAAGAAGAAGGGTCATGATCAACATGACTCTAAGGATAAGAAAATTGATGAGTTTCTAAACTTGATGAAGAAACATTAAATATATGTACCAAATGCCTATAAGGATAAGGAATCTTCAACCACTTCAAAAGGTAAGGGACAAGCTTTTGTCACAAGTACAAACAATTTTGAGAAATGGGTTCTTGATTCAGGAGCTACAGATCATATGGGTGCTTCAAGGGAGCATTTTTCCTCTTTGAAACCATCAAATATACCTTACATCTATGTGGGAAATGACACTCAAGTGGAAGTTAGAGGAAAAGTAAATGTTAAGTTGGACAATGGAGTCTTCAAGGATGTTCTTCATGTTCCCAACCTTAGCACCAACCTTCTTTTGATCTACCAAATAACTCACTATGGATGTGGCAAAAAAGTGGAATTCCTTCTTGATTCGATTGCGAAAAATATAAAGGATGATTCTATGATGGCAATTGAAAAGGCTAATCATGAGACAAGATTTTATTCTTTTTCTCATTTTTTGCCTAAGTCCACTACCCTTGCCTTGTTGACCCACTCAAATTCACAAAGTAAACTATGACATGAGAGATTTGGACATATCAATTACCACTATCTTCAACAACTTAGCAACAAGGATATGGTCATAAGTCTACCTCAAGTCAAGTATTTAGAGGGTGTATGTAGAGGTTGTGAAGTAGGCAAGCATCCCAAAGAGAAGTTTGATAAGGGGAAGTCTTGGAGAGCTACTATTGTTCTCACCTTCATTGATGATTTTTCATGCTACACTTGGGACTTCTTTCTTGCTCATAAGAGTGAAGTGTCTGATAAGTTTATCACCTTGAAAGCTCCAATTGAGAAGCAATCAGGGAAATCCATCAAGATTCTATGAACATATAATGGAAGGGAATATGTGAACTCAAAGCTTATAGACTTTTGTACTCATGAAGTTATTGATCTTCAACATTTAGTTGCATACACTCCACAACAAAATGGTGTTGCTGAATAGAAGAATAGAACCCTTAAGGAGATGACCACTTGTATGCTACAACATAACTCTCTAGATCAAGTTTTTTGGGTAGAAGCCATGTGTTGTGCCCATTACATCCAAAATAGAAGTCCCCATAAGGCCTTATATGGAATTACACCTTTTGAGGCTTCGTGTGGTAGAAAACCAAGTGTAAAACACTTTAAAGTTTTTGGTTGTCTAGCATGGGCAAGGATACCTCCACAAAGACAGAAGGCATTGGAACCTCAAAGAGAACCTCATATATTTTTTGGATATCATGACCACATTAAGGCATAAAAAGTCATGGATCTAGAGACAGATGAAATATTCTTTGAGAGGAGTGTTCACTTTGAAGAAACTTGTCCAAGTTTGGCTCCTTCAACTCCTCCTTCCTCCGTCATGGAAAGTGATGACAGTGATGATAGTGACTTGGAAGATGATATTCCTTCAACTTTGACTTGTAGGACACCACCTTTATAGGGTCCAAAAATAGTTGAGGATATTCCTTCTTCTTCTTCTACTAGACCTCATTGGGCACAACAAACACTTGATTCAGTAGGTTCATTGGTGGGGAATCTTTCAAATACTAGGAGGACAAGGTCACAACACAAATCATTTCCACATGCAAATATTGCCATTGCTTCTGATCTAAAGTAATTTAAGGAAGCATCAGGGGTTGTTGAATAGGACAAGGCTATGGAGGAAGAATATAACTCTTTAATGAAAAACAACACTTGGGACTTAGTTCCTCTTCCTATGGGAAGAAAGTTGGTTCAATGTAAGTGGAACTATCAAACCAAGTTTTTAGTGGATGGAAGTATGGATAAGTATAAGGCTAGACTTGTTGCCAAAGGTTTCTCATAGGTTCTTGGTATTGACTATACTAAGACCTTTGTAATAGTAGCTAAGATGAACTCCATTCGTTTGACACTAGCTATTGCTACAACTCATGGTTGAGTTGTACATTAGATGGATGTGAATAGTGCCTTCTTGAATGGTGATCTTCTTGAGGAGATTTATATGGAGTAGCCACAGGGTTTCATATAGGTTTCTACTTTGGTTTGCAAGTTGAAAAGGTCTATCTATGGCCTTAAGTAGACTCCTTGGGCTTGGTATGCCAAGATGGATTCCTTCCTACTCTTAGCAAGATTCACCAGGTGTCATTCAGATTCCAATGTCTACATTCGTTAGAGGGATGACTCACACTTGATACTTGTGATTTATCTAGGTAACTTGATCATTATAGGAAGTAATTCATCCATCATTGCAGTCAAGACTTCTTTGCAAGATAGATTTTCTATGACATACTTGGGTCTACTTCATTATTTCCTTGGTATTGAGATCACAGAGTCTTCAGCTGGGATCACACTTTCTCAACCCAAGTATGCTCTTGATTTACTTTCTCACTTTCACATGAGTGACTACAATCCTGCTCCTACTTCCTTTATTTCAGGTGTTAAGTTAGAGGTCAAGTGTTCCTCTCTACTTGTTGATGCTACATTATATAGATAGTTGGTTGGGAGTCTCATTTACTTGACACATACACGCCCTGGCATAGCTTTTGTAGCTGGCATAGTTTCTCACTTCATGTAAGGTCCACATGAGCTTCATTGGAAGGCTTCCAAATGCATCTTGCACTACATACATGGTACACATACACATGGGATACACTATGTAGCAGGTACTAGACTTCAGTTGGTTGGTTGTACAGACTTAGACTATGTATGGGATCTTGATTCTCGCAAGTCTACTTCAAGTTACATGTTTTATCTTGGTTTCAACCCTGTTTATTGGCAGAGTAAGAAGAAAAATACTATTGCTCTTTCTTCAAAATTATAGAGAATGTCAATATGAAGAGGTTAATCTCACAATAACATAGTGCTCTAGATAATGTGAGAGATAATTAATCATAGATCAATAAAAGTTACATATTCTAGTTTCTTTTGGCAGGCAAATGGTGGACAGGACAATATATTCTTTTAGCGCTCCATGGATCAAACTTGAATAAAGGAGAACCGAACAAAGAAAGATGAATAACATTTAAAAGTGGTTACTTTCTTGGGAAGAGAAGTGGTCTCTTTCAATGCTCGTATGTATTGTCCCAAGAACATGATTTTGAATAAGCTCAATGAAATTAATGAAGACTAGAAATGGATGAATGTGCCCCTATATGGTTTCATGTGACAAGTAATATTTCTAGTTGTTTAGTTTTTGTTTCTAATTGAATTCATTTCTTGTGAATTTCTTTCAAACTATCTCTAAGACTGGATATTATTTTCTTATTAGGTTTGTGCCCTGTCCTAATTGACTAAATCATAACAAATACTTGGAAAGAAAATATCACATAATAACAACTTACCATGTTTTGAAAGATAACTTGATAAATTATAAATTAAGTACAATTTAAATATCATAAAAAAACTAAGTACTTGAAACTAGAGATTTCCATTATAAATATGCTTTTAGAATGCTAGACATATATCTTCTAATAATACAAGATAACATTAGCAATTAAATAATTATATTAGGAAACAATCAAAGCTAAAGTGAAATTATTTAAGATTCATTACTTATAACTTTAAGTTATTAAGATTTAAACTTAATGTAGATAATGAAAATCTAACCATTTGAACTTTTTATAATATTATTATTAGTATACTTGTTGTAGGGAATGCATTATTGCATTCTCTTCTCCACAATTAATCAATTACTATATTATTTTACATCAATCAACAATAACTATTTTTTCTTTAATCTAATATGACTCTTATTTATTAATTTTCTATGTTATATTATTTATTTATCTTGAATAGATTGATTGAATTGATTTTGTGTTATAGGAGTCCTTTTCTTTAGGCTCCTCCATATTGCATTTTTTTGGACCAAATTTTAGGCAACCATAATTAGTAATATAACTGCATCCATTAAAACTATATACTTATATAAATAAATCTACTAATATATCACAATGAATTTTATCATATAAAAATATAGATTTTAATTATATATTATTTTATATTTTGATTTTTTTTAATGGTTTTTTTTTGGGTAAGCACTGCAATTATTGGGTAGCTCGCTTTATTAAGAAATACATCTGCTGAAATACTCCAGCTCCGAGAAAATGTGTTTCTTCCATATCCTTCCTAAGAACTATTAGAAATAATAATTTCTACTCTAAACCGTCATTAAATGTTTCTAGAAGTTTAGGTTTAGGTTAGGTTTAGGTTGTCGGCTATAGTAGTTTCTAGAATCTTGTAGATTATTGTCTTGTCGGCAAATGTCAGAGATTTCTAGAGAATGTAAACTTGCCTATAAAAGGAGTGCTGTGTATTCATTTATAATCAATCAAGAAAAAGATAATCAAATATTGTGCTGCAGCACATTTATTGCATTTTATATTTTACTGTGCCTCTACCCACCTAACAAGTGGTATCGGAGCCAAGTTTAGAGCCAAGTTAAGAAGAGGTGTTTGAAGGATTGTACGTAAGGAGGACTATAGCATGGAAAGTTATTGTGAGATCAATAAGTTTCTTATTGCCCTATTTAGGGTTTGTTATATCTGTGACTATTGTTTATAAGTATTTGTCGAGCATGGCTTCAGGGAGTTTTCAGGCTTCAATTCCTATGTTCTTTGGAAAGAATTATGATGATTGGGCTTTTAGAATGAAGCTTATATTTGATTCCTATGAGCTATTAGATATAATCTTAACTGGTTATGCTAAACCTGTAGATGAGTCTACTTTAAATGCTGAGCAAAAGAAAAAGCTTGATGAGAATAGGCAGAAGAGTAAGAAAGCTTTGCAAATTATTGGACAAGCTCTGGATGACTCAGTTCTTGGAAAAATTAAGCCAGCTGTTACACCCAAGCAAGCTTGGGACATTCTTGAGACTTCATATCAAGGTACAAGTAAGGTAAAGATTGTCAAATTGCAAGCACTTAGAAGAGAATTTGAGAATTTACAAATGAAGGAGTTTGACTCTGTAGAAAAATTTTCAAATCATGTTATAAATTTGGTTAATCAAGTAAGGATGAATGGTGATGAGCTTTCTGACCAAAAAGTTGTAGAAAATATTTTAAGAAGTTTGCCTCCTAAATTTGATAATGTTGTGGTTGCAATTGAAGAATCTAAGGATTTAACAACATTGTCTATAGATGAGGTTTTTGGATCCTTGTATAATCATGAAGACAAGTTGAACAAGCATAATGGTAATTCAGTGGAGAATGCATTCAAAACACAAATGACATTTGGTAGAGGAAGAGGAAATGCTGGATTTAGAGGAAGAGGAAGAGGCAGAAATAATTTTCAAAAAGAAGAACGGAGTCTAGGTTCAAGAGAAAGAAGAAATCAACACTCAAGGGGAAGCTATAACCATCAGACATCACAAAGGTATGATAAATCAAATGTTCAATGTTATTACTGCAAGAAGTTTGGACATTTTGCAAATGAGTGTCGGAAAAAACAAGTTGATATCAGTAAGCAAAATGTAAATTTTTTTAAGAGTAATTCTAAGTCATTGTTCATTACTTGTAATATAGCTCAAAAGAGCACAAATGATTTCTGGTTTTTAGATAGTGGTTGTAGCAATCATATGACAGGCAATGAAGAGTTTTTTGAAAGTTAAGATAGATCAATTAAATCTGAAGTGAAGTTAGGAAATAATGAGATAGTGGAAGTGAGTGGAAAAGGCACAATCAATGTTATAACAAAGCAAGGTAAGAAATCTATTTCTGATGTATACTTTGTACCTAGTTTGAAACATAATCTTATAAGTGTGGGGCAGTTTAGTCAAAAAGGTTATAGAGTTATTTTTGAGAAAAATTTGTGCACTATATTTGATATGCCTCCTAGTAAAATGGTGATTGCAAGGGTAGAAATGACAAATAATAGAATGTTTCCACTTTGGATGAAGAGCAATATGACTGATGAAGTTGCAGCAAGTTTCAAGGTAGCAAGTCAAGATCAAACATGGATATGGCACTTGAGGTATGGTCACCTAAATCTCAAAGGGTTATCTTTATTGCAAAGAAAGGCAATGGTAAGAGGCTTACGCCCAATTGAAGCATCATTAAGTCCATGTAAAAGTTGTATTTTGGTCAAACATCACAGAGAAAGTTTTCCAAAAGGGATGTCATATAGAGCAAGGGTACCTTTAGAAATTGTACATTCAAATATATGTGGTCCAATGAAGATGTAATTCACACCTTTGTCATCCAAATTCTACCTTTTCTCTTTAGGCACATGTGCATATGCAACACATCCAAACACCCTTAGGTGTTCAATTGTCCATCTTCCTCGTGACCATGCTTCCATTGAAATTTTATCTCAAACTGCCTTTGTAAGACACCTATTAATTAGGTAAACTGCTATTGCCACAGCTTCTCCCCAAAATTCAGTTGGGAGACTTTTCTCTTTCATCATGCTTCTTGCCATTTCAGCAATGGTCCTATTATTTCTTTTAGCCACTCCATTTTGCTGTGGTGTGTAGCTAGTTGTGAGCTCTTTCTTTATGCCATGTTTCCTGCAAAAATTTATAAAAGAATTGGAGACTCCCCTCCTCTATCTGATCTTAGGACGTTGATATAATGTCCACATTCTCTTTCAGCCCGGGCTTTAAATTCTACACATTTATCAAATGCTTCAGATTTATTCTTTATAAAATATACCCATGTCCTATGATTGAAATCATCAATGAATGTCATGAAATAAGTACTCCCCCCAATGGAAGTAACTTGCATAGGACCGACTAGGTCAATATGCACTAACTTTAATGGATATCTAGCCCTCCTAGAATTTACAGAATTAAAGGGAAGCCTATGTTGCTTACCCAAAATACAAGCCTCACACTTGTCATAAGAATTTCGTACATGTGGCAAACCATCTACCATTCTTTTATTTGACCATAAATTTAAACTAGCATAGCCAAGATGACCATACCTAAGATGCCACAACCGTGAAGGGTCTTCAATCACACTCCTTAGAGCTGATTGTGTGGGAGGTATAGCACCAACTTGAGAGGAGAAACATGTCTCTATCTTCAAGGGAAACATTCTATTCTTTGTTATTTGAACTGCTGCAAGTAAGTTCTTGCTCCCATCCTTTTCATGAATGACACATCTGTCATTTTCCATTAGCACTTTGTATCCATTTTGAATGAGCTAACCAATGCTCATAAAATTGTTCTTCATACCAGGGGAGAAATACACATTTTGTATTTCCTTCTTCTCACCTTTCTTGATGCAGACCATAATAGATCCTTTGCCCACAACTGGTAGGGTTCCATTGTTACCCATCTTAATTTTTGATTTGAAACTCTTGTCAATGAATGAAAACAAAGTTTCATTGCCACTCATGTGGTTGCTACATCCATTGTCAAGGTACCAAACCTTAGGGATTCCTTCTTCACCAACATTACACATGTTGAAGGCAGTAGCATTATTTCCACTTCCCATGTTAACATCAACCACATTTGCTTGTCCTGATTGATCACTTTGCTTCTTCCAGCATTCACTTGCATAATGCCCATATTTATGACAGTAGTAGCATTCTACATTACTCTTATTTGAGTTGTATTTTTTCTTACCTCCTCTTGAAGTATTTTGTGAGCTACTTGCTCCATCTGCTCTTCCTGAGCTTTCTGCCGCAACATTTCTTTGTCCTCCATTTCCTCGGCCTCTACCTCTGGAGTTTCTGCCGGAGCGATTTCTTCCTCTCCCCCTTCCTCTTGGATTTTTCTGAGCCTTGAATGCTTGCTCTTGGGAAGATGAAGAAGTAGATCTATTGATCCTATGCTCATGGGTTTGAAGTGTACAGATCCTATTTTGAGATACACTTTACTTTCCTCAATTTATACTTTTACAACAATACCTCTTTAATGCTTTTCTGCAAGTTTCTAATGACTACATTCACTTCCAGTTCTTCCTCCTTGAAATTCCTTCTATTTCATTCTCTCCAAATATGCCATGCTACCATAGATGCTCAACACAACAATAAAATACCCCATTTAGAGCCTCTCCTCTTAGTGGCCAAGATAAAAGGAAATCCAAGAGATTTTGATTCCTTGTTGTCTATAACCGTTGCATCCTGAAACCATTCCCAACGAATTTGGACAAAGGGATACCATAGTAACAAGTGGTCCACTATTTATGCTACTTGTTTATATAGTATACACCTGCTAGGGCCAACAATACCTATAGACATCAATCTATCTCCTGTCAAAATCCTCCCATGGAGAGAGACCCAAAGAAATGCTCCTGCTTTAGGCAAAGAAAATTTACTCCATCACAACTGAGATGGCCATTTGGCTTCCAAAATCCTCTTCCTTTGTGATGCATAGCCCAATTTCACACTATATTCTAGACTTGGTTGCACTCCAAAAGAGTTTCTACACATGGTTCCTTACTTCTAAGTGATCCCAATTGATTCCTTGTGATACTTTGGGTGGGAGCTTCTCACTTTGTTTGTGGTTGGTTGCGGCGGGCGAGAATAGATAGAAACCAGCCAGCTATGCAGGGTGGGCCCTTACTATTCTATTCTATGGGCAGAATATTCGTCGTCAATGGCATTGCCCATCTTCTTCTTCAGTTACACAAAATCTTCTCTTTTTTAATCTTCTTCTTCAGTCACATAGAATCTTCTCTTTTTAAATCTTCTTCTTCAGTCACGTAGAATCTTCTCTTTTTTAATCTTTTTCTTCAGTCACATAGAATCTTCTCTTTTTAAAGATCTCTATAAGATGGAGAACCATGAAATATTGGTTTCCAAATAGCTTGAAAATTTGGACCCAAGTTAGGCTCAAAATAGTCACATACCAAGCTTCCCATATTCTCTTCTACTTCTTTTATCAAATCCTTATCCCAAATTACATCAACTAGAACCTCCACCCCACTTCAGGAATGCCACCAAAATTTTATTGTTCTTCCATTCCCTATCTTCCAAGACAAAAAATTAGTAATCAACCTCTTACATTCCGAAAGGAAATTCCAAGTTGGGGAACCCACCTTGGAATCAACCACTACAAATATTCTATCTGGCCCAAAAGAGTCTAAATACTTATGCCTAAAATTTTTATGTCATAGCTTTGAAGGTTGGTGGTAAAATTTTCAAGATAACTTAACCCGAAGAGCCAAGTCTTTGAAACCCCATCTTCCTCAATCCTACCCCCCTTCTTCCTTAGCAGGACATGTTGTATACCAGTTAATAAGAGAAATACATGTCTTTTACCCTTTAAACCTTTCAATTTTTTTTTAAAGAACACTCTCTAAACTATACGATCACAAAGTCTAAAACAAGACATAAATAATATTGGGATGATAGATATAACAGATTCAATCTTTAGAATTCTACCAACTTGGGATAACCATTTATTCTTTGATAGTGTTGATTTGGTTATGCACTTGTTGATAGTTTCCTCCCACATTTTTTTGTAGGAGTTCCCTTCGTATAATGGGAAGCCCAAATTTTTCATAGGGTCGAAGGCTCCAATTTGGAAACCCAAGATACTTGCTATCTTAATTTGACTGATCTTACAAGTGTTAATGAATAAGATTCTTGAATTTTCCTAATTTATGCTTTGGCTAGACCCTATTTCATAGTCATTCAGCAAAACAATGATGTTGCTAGCTTCTAATTATATGGCTTCTCCAAACATAATGGTATTATCTGCAAACTAAGAATGAGAGACTGGAGACATGTCTTTGTGAACCACAAGTCCCTTCCATAATCTCAAGGAACACCTCTTCCTTATAGTCCTACCTAAAACTTCTACTAAAATCACAAAAATAGAAGGAGATATCTGGTCCCCTTGCCTCAAACCATTAGTAGCATTGAAGAAACCACAAACAGATCCATTAACATTAAAGAATAGCTTACTAAAATAGAAGGTGGTTGATACAAGAGATCCATTTAGTGCTAAAGCCAAACCTCTGTAACACACTAAATAGAAAATTCTAGTTGATTCTATCATATACCTTGCTAACATCCAATTTCACTAATATATCTCTCTTCTTTTCAAAGTGTAGAGAATGTGTCACCTCGGAAGCAAAATCACACTATTTGAGATTTCCCTACTTGGTGTGAAGCCATTTTTCTTTTCTGAGATCAGTTTAGGAAGCTGTCCTTTCAACTTTGTTTGCAAATGCTTTGGGCAATACTTTGTAGATGGAATTACAAAGAGAAATATGATGCAAGTCTAGCAAGTTCTCACAATGGCTCTTCTTTGAAATCAATGCAATCAAGGAGTTATAATATATACATGTTATAAATAAGTATAATAATTTAACATATATTATATAATCTCTATAATATAATAGTACTATATTAATATATGCATTATAGTTTAGTATTTTAAAATTAAATTAAATATATATTACATTTTCTAATATAATCTTATTAGTTACAATTTTTGTACAATATAATTTAAAACTACTTATTGCTCAAATATTTATTATATTAAAATTATAATATATACATGTTAATAATAAGCATTATAATTTAAAATATATTATTATATAATCTTTATTGTATAATAGTAGTATATTATGTATACAACATAATTTAATATTTTAAAATAGAACTAAATATATATTTCAATATATCTTATATTTTCTATTAAAATTATTATTTACAAATTATTTTTTACAATATAATTTAAAATTACTAACAACAAGATACAATCGTTGTTTATGTTTTCAAATAAAATGAATTCAAGATAACATTAACATTATATAATAATTTGAAGATTTTCAATAAAAGTTAAATATAAGAATATTTAAGAACAGTCAATGGGACAATAAGCATTTATTAATTGAATTATTTTTCTCCACAAAGAAAATAATTTTAAGATAACATTAACATTAGATGACAATTTGGTAAGTTTCAAGAAAAGTTAAATAGTGAGATTTTTAAGGATCATTGTTAGACAACAAAAGTCTAACCACTTCAATTATTTTATATTTTCATTATTGTTTATGTTTTCAATGAGCATAATTTTAAACTGATATTAACATTTAGATATCAATATTTATATTCTTAATAGATGTTAAAAAAAAGGAATCTGTAAGAATCAACCATTGGACAATAAGAATTGTTTTATTTTTCATTATTGTTATGGCTTAAGATAAAATAATTCATGATAACATTAACATTTAGATAACAATTTAAAAAGTATCAATAATAGTTAAAAGAAATGCATACAAGAAAATAAGAAATACCTAACCACTTATTATATATTCTCATTATTCTTATGACTTCATATAAAATAAAACATTCAGATAAGAATTGGAAAGTTTTCATTAAATTTGAAAAAAATGAGTATGCAAGCTTCACGACATATAACTGACCTTAGACCCCAATTTTTTAAAAAAAAATTTAAAATTACAATTAAAAATATTCTTATCTTTAAACATTTGTGTCCAAATAAAACAAATAATTCTTAAACAAATAAAATAACTCTAAATTGATGCGGTCTCCCAGATTTGGGAGAGATATATTGAATCCTAATTCTGTATTCTAAATTTTTACATATGCCGAATACTTTTGGAGTCATAGCAGAAACAAGCCGGACCTATTGAGCTCCAATGGCAAGCTCCCCTATGGGCCGCCTCATACCTTTTACATACATTATGACATTTATAAGAAATTAAGCATGGCCCTGTAAAAGTAGTGCTGAATCTACCACAACTATCTTCTGCAGTATCATTCTCTTGTAATCCTGTACATAAAAACATAATAATCAATAAGTATTCTATGCAGAAATCTATCAAATTAAGGTTGGTTCTTGAGGAAGAAAAATGAAAAGAAAATTTCGAATTAAATTGTTTTTAATTGCAACATTTCGAATAGAAAGAATGAATTTTAGATGATTGTTTTGTATGCAATTGCAATGTTTCAAACAATATTTATGATAAGATAGTAAACTATATTGGTCTATAATACAGATTTAAAGCTTATATCTTTAATGGATTAATGGATACTAGATCAATGTTGTTTCTGAGTTAATTTGTGTTGAATTGTAATTTGGCAAGAAAGAAAGAAGAATAAATAGTAGGTCAATTCTAGCTGTAAAATTCTATATCATATTTTAAGATCTGTTGTCAAAATAATAAACAACATTGATTTATAATATAGATTATAAGAATCTTATATGTTAAAAAAAGGAATAACAGATCAATGTTTCAATGTTTTTTATTAAGACAAAAAAAGGGTCTTGAATTCAAAGGAAAAAAAACAATCATTAGATAACAATGCAAAGAGTCATTACAGTCCAATGCAAAGAGTCATTACAATCCAATGCACCACCTTCTAACAAAATCATCAAAAACAACAATTGTTCAAAGTAAGATAACTACTAAACCACAAAATATTTAACCAATGTAATATGCTACTGATAATATCAACAGAGTAACTACATAAACAAAGCCTATAAATATCACCCCTGTTTCAAGTAAATCAATGCAATTTCTGAACTAAATTGTATTTAACTATACATTCAAAAAAATAAAACTCAATATTGACTGCTCAATTAGTATAAAATTTGAAACCATATTCCATAATCTATCATTAAAAAATAATAAACCATAATAATCTCCATCATAAGTTTAACTTTTAATATATCTTTAAGAGAATGAACATAACAAAAACAAAGACGGCTGGCAGCAACAGAAGTAGCGCAGTCATAGCCTTGTTCATCTTGTCTGCAACTCCAAATCTCCAGATGTAATCTATTCACTTTACAACTATTCCTAAAAAGATTCAATAAAGAAGCGCGGTGGATGAAAGATTCAATGTATTGTCTGTTATATATGGCCAAGTTGGCAATAAACAAGAGAACGTTATCCAAATTTGGATGTCAATTTTCTCGTGGCTACCGCCTGTTTTCAATCCAAATTTGGACGTTAATTTTCTCGTGGCTATCGCCTGTTTTTTATTGACCAACGTGTCTTAGAAGTTGGTTGAATGTTCTTCCATGAATCTCTTACTGGATTTTTAAAAATTTTCTGTTAAGAACAACAACGACAAATCTGAAATATATTATAAACAAACTTTCATTTCTATTTTTTAAATTTGAATCTAGAAAAATTAAAAATAAAATAAAATTATTTTACATTTATTTAGATAAAAATCAATAGAATGGAATAATATTTTGTAAATAAAATAGAACTGGTATAACTATATTTATAAAAATCTATATAATATAAGTTATTTGTTAATTCAAATTTAGAAATTTAACAATAACAATCTTTTAACATAAAAACTTTTTAAAATAATCTAGATATTACTATTATAACAACTTTTAATTATATGCATGATAGCATAGGTACTACCACATTAATAAAAACAGTTGTGTCAATTTTATTGACAAAAAGCATTGCATAAAGTTGATCTATATGTATATTTAATGAATGACATATGTGAATTCAAGATGAATTTATTTTATTTCTTTGGCTGCCCCTTCTTTGACAACCTAAAACCAAAAACTTTAATCGATTCCTTTTATTAACATGTATGTTGGAATTTAATGCAATGGCCGTTTGTCCCTGGAGCCAAACACCCACCTACCATCCTTGACGACTTGCACAACAGTCATAAACAATGAATGTGGTAGGTGAGTTTTGAAATCTGAAAAGAAGGGGGAAATGTTTTTGAAAATATAACAAAAGGAATGTTTTAGATTCATTCAGAGTATTCAGTTGAAGAGATCAGAGAGTTGTAGAGCAGAGAAAAAAGATAGAAGTTGATCGATAGATCAGTCATTGTAGAGACAGAAGGAATCGTTGTCATGCCTGCAATTTACATGTGTTTCCCTTATTTCACTCTGTAAGTTCGTTATTGTTTGGATTTGTCCTGTTGAAGCAATGATTGTTTCAGGCACCATTGTATGCAGCCATTAGAGCTGCAAGTTTAAAGTTTTGACGTATTGAAGTTGTTCAAGTTTTAGGATTATTTTATAATTTTCTGGTTGAAGCCGAATGCTCCCAGATTTTGTAATATTTTTAATCAAAGTTGTATAGAAAGCAAGAGTCCATACTTGAATCCATTGTTCTTCTTCTATTCATTGCATTTGAGAAGTTTGTTTAGAAGCTTCAAGCTTTGGATCTCTGGTTTTTAATGTTGGAAACATTCATGTTGAAATTTCTCCAAGTTATATTTTTTAAAGTTTGAGTCGAGTTCACTCGGCATCCATTGTTGCTGAGCATTGCCCTTTGTGTGCCGAGCTTACTTGACTTCTTCTTGTGCTGAGCTAACTTAGCACCTACTACTTGTCACTCGGCACATTCACATGCCGAGCAAACTGCCACTCGGGACCTTTAGCTCGGCACCCTCCTGCCACTCAACTCCTTAAGGTGCCGAGCAAAACTGGCACTCGGCAATAGTTAGTGCCGAGCAAAATTTTTTTAAGTTGTGATTTATTTCTCACATGGTATCAGACCTTTGAGGCCCCACATCCAAAGTGAGTTAGGGTATTTTTTCTTTGGGATATTTAACATGGCAGGAGATGCAGGAAAGATATGGTAGCAACCACCACCATTCAATGGACAAAATTATGATACATGGGCAAAGAAGATGAAGACCATAATGGTTGCAAATGATTTATGAGAGTTTGTGATTAATGGGTTCAATGATGTGACAGATCCAACTTAGTATGCTGCTCTCACAAATGCATAGAAGACTCAACTGAAAGAGTCAAGGAAAAAGGATGCAAAGGCATTAAGTCTTATTGAGGCAGCAATGACAGAAACTGTTTTTTCCAAGATTGTAGCAGCAAATTATGCAAAAGAAGCATGGGATATCCTTGAGATGAACTTTAAGGGGACTAATAAAGTTTATACTGTAAAGCTATAGAATATAAGGAGGGAGTTTGAGAACTTTGAGATGAAGGAAAATGAATCAGTTGCAGATTTCAGTTCAAGTACCTCCAATGTGATTAACCAACTAAAGTCAAATGGAGAAGACTATCAAGAGTAGAGGATAGTGGAAAAGATATTGAGGAGTTTACCTCATAAATATGACAACTTGGTCATGACCATAGAAGAGGCAAAAGACCTTATTGTTTTGACAATGGATGAGTTGATGGGTATTCTTCAAACCCATGAGCATAGGATCAATAAATCTACATCTTCTTCTTCCCAAGAGCAAGAATTCAAGGCTCAATCAAATCCAAGAGGAAGGGAGAGAGGAAGAAATGGCTTGGGTAGAAACTCCAGAGGCCGAGGCCGAAAAATGGAGGACAAAGAAATGCAGCAGTAGAAAGCTCAAGAAGAGAAGATGGAGCAAGTAGCTCTCAAAATACTTCAAGAGGAAGTAAGAAGAATTACAAATCAAATAGGAGTAATATAGAATGCTACTACTGTCATAAATATGGGCATTACGCAAGTGAATGCTGGAAGAAGCAAAATGATCAGTCAGGACAAGCAAATGTTGCTGATGTGAACATGGAAAGTGGAAACAATGCCACTGCCTTCATCATGTGTAATGTTGGTGAAGAAGGAAGCCCTGAGGTTTGGTACCTCAACAGTTGATGTAGCAAACACATGAATGGTAATGAAACCTTGTTTTCATTCATTGACATGATTTTTAAATCTGAGATTAAAAATGGGTAACAATGGAACCCTACCAATAGTGAGCAAAGGGTCTATTATGGTCCGCACCAAGCAAGGTGAGAAGAAGGAAGTACAAAATGTGTATTTTTCCTCTGGTATGAAGCACAATTTGATGAACATTGGTCAACTCATTCAAAATGGATACAAAGTGCTGATGGAGAATGACATGTGTGTCATTCATGAAAGTGATGGGAGCAATAATCTACTTGTAGCAGTTCAAATGACAAAGAATTGAATGTTTCCCTTGAGGATAGAGACATCTTTCTCATCTGAAGTTGGTTTTTCACCTCACACACAATCAATTCTAAGGAGTGTGATTGAAGATCCTTCATGGTTGTGGCATCTCAGGTATGGTCATCTTGGCTATGCTAGTTTAAATTTGTTGTCAAATAAAAGAATGGTAGAAGATTTGCCATGAAAGGGAATTCATGGGACAAGTGTGAGGCTTGTATTTTGGGTAAGCAACATAGGCTTTCCTTTAATTCTAAAAATTCTAGGAGGGCTAGATATCCATTAGAGTTAGTGCATACTGACCTAGTCGGTCCTATCCAAGTTACTTCCATTGGCAGGAGTACTTATTTCATGACATTTATTGATGATTTTAGTCGTAGGACATGAGTTTATTTTTTGAAATCTAAATCTAAAGAATTTGATAAGTTTCTTGAGTTCAAAGCCCAAGCTAAAAGAGAATGTGGACACTATATCAAAGTCTTAAGATCAGATAGAGGAGGGGAGTATACCTCCAATTCTTTTGTAAGTTTTTGCAGGAAACATGGAATAAATAAAGAGCTCATAGCTAGCTATACACCATAGTAGAATGGAGTGGCTGAAAGAAAGAATAGGACCATTGTTGAAATGGCAAGGAGCATGATGTAAGAGAAAAGTCTCCCACCTGAATTTTGGAGAGAGGCTATGGCAACAACAGTTTACCTAATTAATAGGTGTCCTACAAAGGCAGTTCATGATAGAATTCTAATGGAAGCATGGTCATGAGGAAGATGGATAGTTGAACACCTAAGGGTGTTTGGATGTGTTGCATATGCACATGTGCCTAAAGGGAAAAGGCAGAAATTGGATGACAAAGGTGTGAAGCGCATCTTCACAGGGTATAGATCAGAATCAAAAGCATAAAGATTGTATGACCCATTGAACAAAAAGATGATTCTCTCAAGAGATGTGGAATTTCTTGAAAATTAGTCATGGTATGGACTAACTGATGAATCACTGAGCACCTCAAGTAAAGTACCAATTATGAGTGAAGAAGATGCTGATGAACAACAAGAAGGAGCAAATAGAAGAAGAGGCAAGCAGCTTTAATCATTACTGAGCTTGTCTAGGAATGACCAAGTGTCAGTACCGAGTAACAACAAAGATGAAGCTGATCAGCAAAGCAGTAGTAGTGAAGATTTTGATCTCACACTCTCCTCCCTGTTACCAAGAAAAACCAGGAGTCTTAGGGAGATATACCAAGATGAAAGGTATAAAGATTATGATGAGAGTGTTAATTTTGCATTATTTTCTCATAGTGATCCAATATATTTTGAAGAAGCTGTGAAGGAGAAGAAATGGTGCAAAGCCATAGATGAGGAGATAGATGCTATCGAAAGGAATGAGACATGGGAGCTAACCGAATTGCCTCCAAAAAGGCAAGTGATTGGAGTGAAATGGGTCTACAAGACCAAATACAATGTTGAAGGCAAGATTGATAGGCATAAGGCAAGGCTAGTAGTCAATGGGTATAAACAATAGTATGGCAGAGATTATGATGAGACATATGCCTCGGTTGCAAGAATGGAAACCATGCGTGCTGTTATAGCAATTGCAGCTCAACACAAATGGAAGGTATACCAAATGGATGTGAAGTCTGCCTTCCTAAATGGTATATTAAAAGAAGAAGTATATGTGGAGCAGCCACCTGATTATGAAGTTTTAGGTGAAGAAAACAAAGTATATAGATTGAAGAGAGCTCTTTATGGGCTCAAGCAAGCTCCACAGACATGGTATAGTAGGATTGACTCATATTTGATGAGCAATGGCTTTAGCAAAAACAATGGTGAGCCTACTCTCTATGTCAAGGCAGCAAATGGAAATGTGTTGATTATTTTCATGTATGTAGATGATTTAATTTTTACTGGTAATGACAAGGTTCTAATTGGTGAGTTCAAAGAGGTTATGAAAAATGAGTTTGAAATGACAGAACTAGGTCTCTTGAAATACTTTCTAGGCATAGAAGTAAAACAAATGCATGATGACATCTTCATCTCTCAAGAAAAATATGCAAGTTAGATCTTGGAGAGATTTAAAATACAAAACTGTAAGGCAGCCCCCACACCAACAACAGTAGGTCTGAAGTTGAGCAAGGAAGACTATAGCAAGAGAGTGGATCTGACACTATACAAGAGCATGGTTGGAAGTTTAATGTATTTGACTGCAACTCGGCTAGACTTGATGCAGGTAGTAAGTCTGATTTTTAGATTTATTGAAACACCAAAGGATTCACATTGGCAAGTGGGAAAGAGGATCCTAAGGTATGTGAAAGGTACCAAGGGTTTTGGAATTTTTTATACTGCAGGAAATAAATTTAAGTTGGTAGGATATACAGATAGTGATTGGGCCGAAAGTATAGATGATAGGAAGAGCACTTTCGGATATGTATTTCATATCGGATTGGGTGCAATTTCATGGGCATCCAAGAAGTAACCTATTGTTGTTCAATCTATAGTAGAGGTTGAATACTTAGCAGCATGCCAAGCTATTTGGTTAAGGAGGATCTTGTCAAATTTGAATGAAAGGCAAGAGGATGGAACCACAATTTATTGTGACAATGTTTCCTCAATTGCATTGTCCAAGAATCTAGTCTTCCATGGTAGAAGCAATCATATTGAGATCATATATCACTTCATCAGAGAGTTGGTGGAGAATGTGGATATCAAGATAGAATTTTGTAAGTCTGAGCAGCAGCTAGAAGACATTTTCACAAAGCCATTAGGCATTGGAACTTTTGTACAACTAAGAGAGTGTCTTGGTGTAGTTGATGTGGATTAGTAGTGATCCTTATTTTTGTTTGGCTCGGGACAAAGGGGGAGTGTTGGAATTTAATGCAATGGCCATTTGTCCCTGGAGCCAAATGCCCACCTACCATCTCTAACAACCTACACAACAGTCATAAACAATGAATGCAGTAGGTGAGTTTTGAAATCTAAAAAGAAGGGGGAAATGTTTTTAAAAATATGACAAAAAGAATGTTTTAGATTCATTCAGAGTATTCAGTTGAAGAGATCAAAGAGTTGCAGAGCAAAGAAAGAAGATAGAAAGTTGTTGCAGGGATAGAAGGAATCGTTGTCATGCCTACAGTTTACACGTGTTTCCTCTGTTTCACTCTATAAGTTTGTTATTGTTTGGATTTGTCCTATTGAAGCAGTGATTGCTCCAAGCACAATTGTATGCAGCCATTAGAGCTGCAAGTTTAAGGTTTTGATGTATTGAATTTGTTCAAGTTTTAGGGTTATTTTAGGGTTTTCTGGTTGAAACTTAATGCTCCCAAATTTTGTAATATTTTTAATCAAAGTTGTATAGAAAGTAAGTAGGCATACTTGAATCCATTGTTCTTCTTCTATTCATTGCATTTGAAAAGTTTGTTTAGAAGCTTCAAGCTTTCACTCTCTGATTTTTAATGGTGGAAACATTCACGTTAAAATTTCTCTAAGTTATATTTTTTTTAGTTTGAGCCGAGCTCACTCGGAAACCATTGTTGTTGAGCATTCCCCTTTGTGTGCCAAGCTTACTCAACTTCTTCTTCTGCCGACCCGACTCAACACCTACTGCCTGTCACTCAGCACACTTCATGTGCCAAACTGCCCCTTGGGTCCTTCAGGTGCCAAGCTCACTCGACACCCTCTTGCCACTCGACTCCTTAAGGTGCCGAGAAAAACTGACACTCAACAATAGTTAGTGCCGAGTGAAATTTTTTCAAGTTGTGATTTATTTCTCACAGTGTTGTCCTCTCCATCTCATTTGTTTCCCTCGTCTTTAGATTTAAGAGGGTTTCATATAACTCTTTAAGCATTTTTCTGTAGAAGGATAATATTGGTTTCCAATGTGAGGAATATATTAAAATTTAATTTAATACTCACAACCCTAAACCTAAAATTTTACTCGGCACTTAAAAGTTGCTTTGCACATGAAGGTGTTGAGTGCCAGTTTTATTCCGCACTTGAAGGTGCCGAGTGACAGATTGCTCGGCACTTGATGGTGTCAAGTTGCAGGTTGCTCGACACTTGGTGGTGTCGAGTGACAGGCAATAGGTGCTGAGTTAGCTCGACACTCAAAAAAAGAATACTCGACAACAATGGATGCCATTTAAGCTCGGCTCCAAAGGAAATGCTCGGCAACAATAGACGCCGAGTGAGCTCGGCTCCAACTAAGAAAGAGGATGCCGAGTGTTCTGTTCAACTGAAAAATTATAACTTAAGAAATTCCAATGTGAATGCTTTCACCATTAAAACCAAAGAGCCAAAGCTTTAAGCTTTCAAACAAATTACTCAAATGCAACATACAAGGGAAGAGCAATGGATTCAAGTATGGCTGCTTGCCTTCTATTCAATTTTTGATTTAAACTATTATAAAATTTGGGAGCATTCGGCTTCAACCAAAAAATCCTAAAACAACCCTAAAATGGTAAAACTTCAAAATTCAATAAAATTTAAACGTAAAACTCTAATGGCTGCATACAATGGTGCTTGGGGAAATCACTACTTCAACAAGACAAATCCAAACAACAACTTACAAAGAGAACAGGGGAAACATGTGCAACTACGGGCACAAACTTTTTTTTTCTTCCTTCTTCTTCTCTACTCTCCTCTACAACTTCTGATCTACTTGATCTTCTTGAACTCTACAAATGAATCAATAAACATTCCTTTTGTCACATTCCATTTTCCCCCTCTTTTTTTGATTTGAAAAATCTCACCTACCCATATTTATGTTTCTGTCTGTTCTGGACGTCAAGGGGGTAGGTGAGCATTTGGCTCCAGGGAGAAAACGTATGTTGCATTTAAATATTCCAACACTCCCCCTTTATCCTGAGCCAAACAAGCAAGGATCACTACTGATCCACATCAACTACATCAACACACTCTCTTAGGTGTAGAAAACTTGCTATGCCTAATGGCTTTGTGAAAATGTCTGCTAGCTACTGCTCAGACTTGCAAAATTCCATCTTGATATCCCCATTCTCCACCTACTCTCAGATGAAGTGATATCTGATCTCTATGTGTTTGCTTCTCCCATGGAAGACTGGATTCTTAGACAATGCAATTGATGAGATGTCATCACAATAAATTATGATTCCAACCTCTTGCCTTTCATTAAAATCTGTCAAGATCCTCCTTAGCCAAATTGCTTGACATGCTGCTGCATTTGCTGCTATGTATTCATCCTCTATTGTAGATTGAGCAACAATAGGTTGCTTCTTGGATGCCCATGAAATTGCACTCGATCCCATATGAAACATGTATCAGGAAGTGCTCTTCCTATCATCTATACTTCTAGCCCAATCACTATCCGTGTAACCAACCAACTTTAAATCATCATTTGTAGTATACAAAATCCCAAATCCCTTGGTACCTTTCACATACCTTAGGATCCTTTTTTCTACTTGCTAATGGGAATCCTTTGGTGTTTCCATAAATATGGAAATCAGACTTATTGCATGCATTAGGTCTGGCTGAGTTGCAGTCAAATACATTAGACTTCCAACCATACTCTTGTATAGTGTTGGATTCACTCTCTTGCTAGAGTCTTCCTTGCTCAACTTTAGACCTATTGCTGTTGGTGTGGGGGCTGCCTTACTATTCTGCATTTTAAATCTCTCCAAGATCTAGCCCGCGTACTTTTCTTGAGAGATGAAGATGCCATCATGCATTTGTTTTACTTCTATGCCTAGAAAGTATTTCAAGAGACCTAGGTCTGTCATTTCAAATTCACTTTTCATGGCCTCTTTAAACTCACCAATTTGAGCCTTATCATTACTAGTAAAAATCAAGTCATCTACATACAAGACAACAATCAATACATTACCATCTACTGCCTTGATGTAAAGAGTGGGCTCACCATTGCTTTTGCTAAAGCCATTGCTAATCAAATATGAGTCAATCCTACTGTACCATGCCCTTGGAGCTTGCTTGATCCCATAAAGAGCTCTATTCAATCTATATACTTTATTCTCTTCACCTGCAACTTCACAACCAGGTGGCTGGTCCACATACACTTATTCTTTCAATAGACCATTTAGGAAGGTGGACTTCACATCCTTTTGAAATACCTTCCACTTGTGCTGGGCTGCAATTGCTATGACAACATGCACGGTTTCCATTCTTGCAACAGGGGCATATGTCTCATCATAGTCTCTTCGATACTGTTGTTTGTAGCCCTTGACTACCAGCCTTGCCTTATGCCTATCAATCTTGCCTTCAGCATTGCATTTGGTCTTTGTAGACCCATTTCACTCCAATCACATGCTTCTTGGGAGGCAATTCAGTTAGCTCCCATGTCTCATTCCTTTCTATAGCATCTATTTCCTCATCCATGGCCTTACACCATTTCTTCTCCTTAATAGCTTCTTCAAAATATATAGGATCACTATGAGAAAATAATGCAAAATTAACACTCTCATCATAATATTCATACCTTTCATCTTGGTATATCTCCCTAAGACTCTTAGTCTTTCTTGGTAACAGGGAGGAGAGTGTGGGATTATAATCTTCACTGCTGCTGCATTGCCGACCAGCTCAATCTTCACTATTACTCGACACTTCCTAGAGGAGCTTGACAGTGACTAAACCTACTTCTTTTTTTCTTCTATTTGATCCTTCTTTCTGTTCATCAGTATCTTCTTCACTCATAATTGGCACTTTACTTGATGTGCTCGGTGACTCATCAGATGAACCATACCAACACTTGTCATTTTCCATTAGCACTTTGTATCCATTTTGAATGAGCTAACCAATGCTCATCAAATTATTCTTCATACCAGGGGCGAAATACACATTTTGTATTTCCTTCTTCTCACCTTTCTTGGTGCGGACCATGATAGATCCTTTGCTCATAACTGGTAGGGTTCCATTGTTACCCATCTTAATTTCTGATTTGAAACTCTTGTCAATGAATGAAAACAAAATTTAATTGCCACTCATGTGGTTGCTACATCCATTGTCAAGGTACCAAACCTCAGGGCTTCCTTTTTCATTAACATTACACATGATGAAGGCAATGGCATTATTTCCACTTCTCATGTTAACATCAGCCACATTTGCTTGTCCTGACTGATCACTTTTCTTCTTCTAGCATTCACTTGCATAATGCCCATATTTATGATAGTAGTAGTATTCTACATTACTCTTATTTGAGTTGTAGTTTTTCTTACCTCATCTTGACGTATTTTGTGAGCTACTTGCTCCATCTGCTCTTCCTGAGCTTTCTGGCACAACATTTTTTTGTCCTCCATTCCCTTGGCCTCTACCTCTGGAGTTTTTGCCTGAGCCATTTCTTCCTCTCCCCCTTCCTCTTGGATTTTCCTGAGCCTTGAATGCTTTCTCTTGGGAAGATGAAGAAGTAGATCTATTGATCCTATGCTCATGGGTTTGAAGTGTACCCATCAACTCATCCATTGTCAAAACAGTGAGGTCTTTTGCCTCTTCTATGGTCATGACCAAATTGTCATATTTATGAGGTAAACTTCTCAATATCTTTTCCAAGTTATCCTCTAATCTTGATAGTCTTCTCCATTTGACTTCAGTTGGTTAATGACATTGGAGGTTCTTGAACGGAAGTCTACAACTGATTCATTTTCTTTCATTTGAAAGTTCTCAAACTCCCTCCTTATGTTCTGTAGCTTTACTGTATAGACTTTATTAGTCCCCTTGAAGTTCATCTCAAGGATATCCCATGCTTCCTTTGCGTAATTTGCTACTACGATCTTTGAGAATATTGTCTCTTTCATTGCTGCTTCAATAAGACTTAATGCTTTTGCATCTTTCCTCCTTGACTCTTTCAAATGAGTCTTTTGTGCATTTGTGAGGGCAGCATACTGAGTTGGATCAGTTACATCATTGAATCCACTAACTAAAAACTCCCACAAATCATTTGCAACCATAATGGTTTTCATCTTCTTTGCCCATGTATCATAATTTTTCTCATTGAAGAGTGGTGGCTACTACCATATCTTTCCTGCATCTCCTACCATGTCAAATATCCCAAGAAAAACAAATGCCCTAACTCACTGTGGATGTGGGGCCTCAAAGCTCTGATACCATGTGAGAAATATATTAAAATTTAATTTAATACTCACAATTCTACACCTAAAATTTTACTTGGCACTTAAAAGTTGCTTGGCACATGAAGGTGCCAAGTGCCAGTTTTACTCGGCACTTGAAGGTGCCAAGTGATAGATTACTTGGCACTTGATGGTGCTGAGTGGTAGGTTGCTCGACACTTGATGGTGCCGAGTGATAGGCAACAGGTGCTGAGTTAGCTCGGCACTCAAAGAAATAATACTCGGCAACAATGGATGCCAAGTAAGCTCGACTCCAAAGGAAATGCTCGACAACAATAGATGCCGAGTGAGCTCGGCTCCAACTGAGAAAGAGGATGCCGAGTGTTCTGATCAACTGTAAAATTATAACTTAAGAAATTCCAATGTGAATGCTTTCACCATTAAAACCAGAGAGCCAAAGCTTTAAGCTTTCAAACAAATTACTCAAATGCAACATAAAAGGGAAGAGCAATAGATTCAAGTATGTCTTCTTGCCTTCTATTCAATCTTTGATTTAAACTATTACAAAATTTGGGAGCATTCGGCTTCAACTAGAAAACCCTAAAACAACTTTAAACTGGTAAAACTTCAAACTTTAATAAACTTTAAACATGCAACTCTAATGGCTGCATACAATGGTGCCTGGGGCAATCACTTCTTCAACAAGACAAATTCAAACAACAACTTACAAAGAGAATAGGGGAAATATGTGCAACTGCAAGCACACACTTCTTCTCTTCTTCCTTCTTCTACTCTGCTCTCCTCTGCAACTTCTAATCTGCTTGATTTGCTTGAACTCTACAAATGAGTGAATAAACATTCCTTTTGTCACATTCCTTTTTACCCCTCTTTTTCTAACTTGAAAAATCTCACCTACTCGTATTAATGTTTCTATCTGTTCTGGACGTCAGGGGGGTAGGTGAGCGTTTAGCTCTAGGGAGAAAATGTACACTGCATTTAAATATTCCAACAGCCAAAAGAAGCCATGTCTACCAGTTGAAGAGGAGGAAAAAAAAGGATTACGCTCTCTAGTTGAAATCTACACATTTATCAAGCTAAATTTTGAAGCCTAATTGCATGGCACTTAGCAAGATTTTAAAATCTACTCAGATGAGATTCTGACAAAGCATTGAAAGAAGAAAAATCTTTATAGAAGTTCACCTTTATTTCTTTTTCTGATATCTATAAATTAGATGTTTTAGTTGCTTTCTGTGGTGGATTGTAGTCTTCTTCATAATTGACATTGTTTCGTTCCATCTATGTTGTGTACAACCGGTCATGTAATCTGTTGAAACCATAGAATAGGGGCACTATTGAAACCATCGAATATGGGCATCATAATTTATGGACTTGTTCTTGATTGAGGCAAGACACGATTGTGTATGCAGTTTTTATTTTTATTTTGAGAGGCATAATATAGGAGAACTCCACTATAAGAGTCCAGCAAATGTAATGGTGTAAGAAATTTTTTTTACACCAGCTGTCGCACTCCAGTACACCATCTGCCACTCAGATGCTCCATTACACCAGCTATCACTCCATATTGCAGTACAATTGCCAGGGCATCAAGAAGAAATATGCACTACTGGAAATAGCAATGCGATACAAATGGAAACAAAAAAAAAAGAGATTTCAATCATCTGTTGCCCTTTCAAAATGTTCCACAACTTACTCTTTAATAAAATTCTTTGTTTATGTTGGAGTTTCCTATGTCGCGAAGAATGTCGTTGGCTCAAGGTTGGGAATGTGCGGAGCACTGCTGCTGCTTTTTATGGAAGAAAAGTTGTGATGAACTGATCGGGCAGTGTTTTATTGATGAAGAAATGCTCATAGATTCGGAGATTAACCGAAGGAATTTGGCAAAGCTCTGAGAGGGATATTGTGTTGTGTAGAAAACATGCAGCTTTGAGGAGTCTTGGGAGGGGAATAATTACAAGAAGCCCTGCCTATAATTTCTCATTGTACAAGCAGATGAGCTAAGGATTTCTCTTTCATTTGTTAGGTTATGTGTTTCTTTGCAGAAATTCTTTGATGGAAAGATTTTCAGGTTTCATGTTATAATTTGTCAAGCATTCGGAGATCCTATTATTGGGATGATTCAAATGAAATAAAATAAAGATTAGTTCATTTGTTGTCCTAAATTTGATGGGTGTATTCATAATAATCTACATTGTAAAATATAAATAAAATTGAATGGGGAGATTTCATTCAAATTGTCAAAGTTTTTGTATAATATTACTATGAAAGTTTACAGACTAGATATTTTCCTTTTTTGAGTGATAGAATGCTAGTTTTGTATAGAATTTATATACTTTTATTTAGAATTACATAAACTATTGTGTTTCAGATGTAAATGATTCCTAAAGAACTAGATATTTTTCCCTTTTTGAGTGATAGAATGCTGGTTTTGTATAGAATTTATATACTTTTATTCAGAATTACATAAACTATTGTGTTTCAAATGTAAATGATTGCTAAAGAAAAACTTGTAGAAATGAATCACACCCTAGAAATGTGCATTGAAATGATTTTTAGTTGTTCATCAGATAATAAATGCATGTTGTTTTTATTCAACTATGTTTATTTTGTTAGGAATTAATTTAGCATTATCAATTGTATTAGATCTTGAAAGTTCCGATTATTATTATTAGAAATTTATGAAAGAATTAGAATTTATATGTGAAATGCTATCTATACATTTTGAGAAAATTTAGAAAGATTAAATATATTTGAAAAATTATAAATTTTTTTTATTATTTTCAATATATCTACTATAGAAATATTCTATTTCTAAAAAATTATTATAGAAAGATTAAATATATCTAAAAAGTTATTAAAAAATTATAGAAATGTTATACTTGAATCTAGATGTAAGTTTTAGGATTTATGTTCTATAATATATGTTTAATTTTCATTGAATAATACTAAATAATTATATTTTTAAAATAAAATATATATTTTAATGTTGAAAAATAATTTTGAAGAATTAATTCAATTTAGCAGATTTTTATAAAAAATCATTAAACTTAAATTAAAAGATATTAGACATTTTAAAATATTTATATGACAAGAAACATATTAAGTAGGAACTCAAAGAATAAAAAATACAAATTAAGATTTATGTGATTTAATTAATTTGAGTTCATAAGAATAATGAAATTTAGGTTTAGGGCTTGAGTTGTGTTGTTAAGGGTTAGATTACAGGAAGATCAATTTTACAATAAAGTTTTAGATGAATTCATATTTTTAATTTAAAAAAAGAAATAGTCAGAGTGCAATATGTAAAACTCAGCCCTAATAGTAATCCTAATCATTAAATTTCAACCCTAATCCTATTTCCTAAACCTAATAAAACCATAATCTTAAACACAATAGGTAAAATATTATCATAATCCTAAACTCTAACCTTAATCAAAATTGTAACATGAGTAACCCTAACCCTAATACTAAATGTTAAGCCATAACCCTAATTCTAACTCATCTTATCATAATCCTAAACTCTAACCTTAATCAAAATTGTAACATGAGTAACCCTAACCCTAATACTAAATGTTAAGCCATAACCCTAATTCTAACTCCAAATACTAAGCTTAATGCTTGAACTCCAACCCTAACCATAATACTAATAACAATGTAAAGTATACTTAAATCTTAATCAAAAGCCTAGATACTAAATACTTAAATTCTGCCTCTTAAACTTCAATGCTAAACAATAGTCCTAAATACTAAACTTGGTCATAATCCTAATTGCAAAACCCTAATCATAAATAATAACCCCTAATCTTATAGACCTAAATGCTAAATCCCAACATTAAATAGTAAATCATAATACTTGATCCCTAACCTTAACAATAAGGCTAACCATGTCAAATGAATGTCCTAACCCTAATTGTACCCAAAACCCTAAATCCTAAATGATAAACCCCATTCCTAAACCTAATTGCTAAACCATAATCCTCAACGCACAACCCTAAATCATAAATCCTAAACTAAAAATTAATACTATTTACCCTACTTATAAATGTTAAGCCATAGTCCTAACTTTAATTATAAATATTGAAACTACGTGTTAAAACCATAATCCTAAATCTTATACCTAATACAAATTCTAACCCTCTTAACCATACTTCTAACAATGATGTAAACCCATACCCTAACTCTAATTATAACCATAAATAATAAATGTTAAAACATGACCATAAATACTAAACCCTAATCTTTACACTAGTCCTGACCTAATCATAAATGGTAAACCCTTATCCTAGATGCTAAGCCCCAACCCTTATCCTAAATTATAAGCCCTAATCATAATCCTATCCATAAATTTTAACCCTAATACAAACCCTAACCCTAAAAATAGTACTAATAGCAATGTCTACCCATATCCTAACCCTATAAATAATACTAATAGCAATGTAAACCCATACCCTAACCCTAATCATAACTATAACCCTAAATCCTAAATGCTAAAGCCTAACACTAACCCTAATTGATAAAAATTAATGTGTAGTCCTAACCTCCAACCTTGATCCTAACCCTAATTGTGGTCACAATCCTAAATCATAGTCCTAACCATAATCCTAACTCTAACCCTAAACTTTAACTAAAATAATTATCCAAACCCAAACCCTAACCATTATCAAACCCTAACCTAACCATTAACCATTATTTTTATGTAAGGTGAACCCTTACCCTAATCATAATCCTACTAGAAACTAAGCCCTAACCTAATTCTAAACCTAAAGCTCAATCCTAATTCTAACCCTTATAATAATCCTAATCCTAACCCTAATATTAAGCTCTTTTAACCATAAACCAGAAAAGAAAAACATGACTAGCCATAATTAAGCTTTTATAGGCTCCAAAGATATACTTGACTCAAAGATAATAAAAAATTGGGTGACCTAATATCAATTAAACCCTAACCCTTGTACACTAAACTAATTGAACTATAACCCTAATTTTGAAACTAATTGAACCTTGACTTATATATAATTCAAACAAGATTATCCTAATTGTAAAGTATATTATTAAGTTTAAGATACAAACATATGAAATCTATCTTATATCCTAAATGATAGTATCAAATTTAATATATAAACATATATGAATCCAAATACTAACCCTAATCTACCCAACTTTAAATTGAACCTACAACTTAACCCTAGCCCTTTATAGAATGAAATTACAACCCTAATTTTTAACTCTAATCACAACTCTGATGTAAACTCTAACCCTAATGATAATCCTTATCCCAATACCTTAATTATAACCCCAACCCTTATCATGATAATACTAACATTAGGCAAACCCTCATTCTAACCATAATGCTAGATCCAACCCTAATCCTATACATTAATTATATTAGAAATCTAATTATAACCCTAATCAAATTTATTTGTTCAATGTGGTATGTGCGGTGCCAATGCTACTAGCTAATATATAATCTATATGTAAAATATGCCGAGATGCATTAAAAAAATTCAACTCCTTGATGCATCTCGGCATATTTTACATGTAGAGTATATATTAACTAGTTTTAATTATTTATTTATCTATCCTACCATATGTTGCATCAACATTGTGAACTTAGCAGAAAGGAATAAATGAGAACATTGTGGGCACATTGGTCCAACATCAACAAATTTAACTATACATGCATTGTCAGTTGTGTGATTACTACCTCAATGTATTAGTAACAAAATAGTTTAGATTATGATAAAATTATTCCTTGAAAAGAAAAGTATTGAATTCTTAAACAATATTTAATGATTCCTGAATGATAGATACCTAAGGAGTGGATACTGCCGAATTAGATGTTGTTTAACTTAACATGATTGTGTAGATAGTGCATATGGAAAATTCATTTTTAAATTCTAAATTTAATATGTACATATACTTTGTGATTTTCCTTTGAAGCATTAGACTTCTTAATGGGGACTTCTTAGTGGGTGGCTATAATTTGGCTAATAAGGATGGATAGGAATGGATATAGTTTGCTTTGTTTCTTTTTATCTACGAATTATTTGATTAGAAATTGATACATTAGTTTTGCTTCATTCTATTAGAAAATTGGGTTAAAATACTTTAATCAAAGTTCTTTATATTGTATATATGTAAATATGCTATTTATGTGTGTGATTAGGCTACTTAGACATATGTGAAAAGTGGTATATTTCACAATTGCGCTAATCCATCTGATCCTCTTGTTTTGAGTTTCTAGGCTTCTTTCACTAGGATCAGGGCATTGTTTGTGTCAAAAAGACCCTAGGGGAGATCAACACACTGTACTTGGTGTGGTAAAAGTGTTTGGGCCACACTCCAGTCTCAGATAGTAGATGGACAATGTATGACAACTGAGGAGATCGAGACTTGTAGATGGACATGTGTCTGAAGCAAATTGATCAATACTTCTCATGTAATGTTATTGAAATACATATTTTATTTGGACAAATTGATGTAACCATGTAGATGGTATTGATGTATCCAAATTGTATATTTTACAATCAAATGTGTGGTTATATTGTTCATGTCATTGATGTATGAGGTGTATGTCAACATCATTGAATTGACATCATAGATGCTTATTTAATGAGTAATTATTGTTAGTCGCTAATTTTGGTTAATGACATGGATGTTTGACTATTCAACTAGAGTTTCTCTTGTGTTTTCCCACACTTTTTGCAATTTGATGATGTGGCAATTTCTTAGTAGGAATGTGATCTTACCTGTAGCCACAAGTTGTGATGAACCAAGATTCAAGTTTTAGTGGGAGAAAAGACGCTTGAACAAATAAAAGTTGAAAGGTTAGATGGACAAAATTATGCATTGTAGAAAATGTAGATAAAGGATTCTTTATACTAAAATGATCTATGACAACCATTAAAAGGTAAGGCTAAGAAACCTGTAGCCATGTTCAATGAAGATTGTGACATTTTCCAATGAAGGTTGTGACATTTTAGATAGAAAATAACTAGGAGCAATTTGGTTGAGCTTGTATCGATCTATGAAATTTAATACATCTAAAGGAGAACCAACTGTTGAATTAATGACTATATTGAATAAATTTTATGAAAAATCTTTGCATCCTATAAAGTTTTTGTTATCAAGGGGTGAAGAAATACTAAGGAAAAGCATGGGTGAGATGCCAACATGTAATGCTCTTATTACAGTGGACAAACGCATATTGAGAGAAAGAGGAAGGAATCTAAGTGATCATGATAGATCACAAGAAAGGTCAAATCCTAGAAGTAGAGAGAATTGGATGTTGGTTTTGTGGTAAACTAGGACATGCCAAAAATAATTGTTGCATATAAGAAATTTTGGAAAAAAATAAAGAAGAGGAAGCCAATGTAACATTTTAAGATGATACATGTATTCTTATCCTAATTGCTGAAAAAACTTCAGATCATGTTTGAGTGCTTGATTTAGGAGCATCATTTCATGTGACTCCACATAATGAGTATTTTTTAAAGCCTACAAATTGGTGATCTAGGTAAGCCTTTTTATTTTATTTTAATGATAATGAATTAGGAGATGTGCTATTGAAATTCCAAAATGGTAATAGTTGGTTGTTAACAAAGGTCAGTATGTTACCCAACTCAAATACAATTTGATTTTAGACGGGAAACTTGGTTTTGAAGGGTGTGAAGTCGAGTTTGAATTAAGGCAATGGAAGGTTAAGAAGGGAAATTTAGTTATTTTTTCGGGTAGTAAAATAGGTAGCATGTAAGTAGTAGAGAGTTGCAGTAGAATGGAAGTTATTCATCTCATGTAGATTCATTCTATGTCACAGTCATGACCTTATGTTGAAGAACCTTACGAAAACATGATAAAAGTTAGTAGAGAGTTGCAGTAGAATGCGAGTTATTCATCCCATATAGACTCATTCTATGTCACTATCACAACCTTTTGTTGGAGAACATCATAAAAATATGATAAGAGTAGAAAATGAATTTAAAAAAAAGAAATATTAAATAAAAATAAAATGCAAAGTGAGACAATTATTTATTTGAATTTATAGATTTTAATTTTTCAAAAGATGTACTGAGTTGATTTTTTCATAGCGAAGAGAGAAGACTAAAGAATCTCTAGAACTCTCAGAAGACGTATCGAAATAAGGTCTAGATGGAAGTTCTAGAAAGAAGTCCCAAACCATAGGAGTGAAAATTCTATGTATAAACGAACATGCTTCCTACAGCCTATGGATGATATGGAATGCTCTGTGTTTTATAATCTTAATAAACAGTATGCATTCGTTGGGTTCAAGTAGAAAGGATAGAAGCAAAAGGGTATATAGAGAATCCTCTATATTCAAAGTGTTTAGGCCCAACAAAGGAAGATTGAGCCCAAACTTTGGCAAGATGAGAAAATATTTAGAACCAAAAAGTTGTTATTGTGCAGTTGACACAAGATAGGGAGGATTATGCATCACATCACTATCAATGCATTGGAAATAACCTTCAATGCCCCCTACTCATGTTGGATGAGGATGTGAATACCCATAACACATTGATGGTCATGCAGCAAGTGAAAACATGGTTGGAGGAACTATTGAATAAAAACCTAATGGTTGTGGTACTCTAAACACAAATCAAATTTGTGTTTGGGGTGGAGTTTGTGTGGTTGGTAGAAAGCAACTTCAACAAGCCACAAACCTACAAGTATTTTAGGATTTGCAATAGTGTGCATGGTAATGAGCTTGATGATAAGTATTAATTTGAAGGGGAGGCTAAAATGACATAATAATGTTTATTTTGGGGCAATAATAGAGTCTCTTCCATATCATTATGAGAACATTAATGTAGATATTGTAGTTAAAAGGAGAATAAGAGATGAAATGAAAGAGCTTATGTCAGATAATCTAGACGACACAAATAGGTTTAGGAGTTCTATTTTCATTGTTTTTAGCATAAAAAATAGTTATAAGTGTTTTTAATTTAGATTTAGCCTAGAGAAGATTAATTACAAGTATTTGTGAATATTTCTTAGCAATATTAAAACATGTGATTTTAGAGACTAAATATTTGTTGAAATGAAGAAGGGAAGCCATGAATAATATTGCACATGGCATTATGGATGGGTTTAAAGTGGGAGATTATTAAAGGTGAAATCTATCCATCCTTCAATTTTTTCCCTCCAATTTTTTTTTCTCTTCATATTTCAGATAATGTTGTTTTTTTTTCCCTATATAATGATGTTGATTGTTGCATTGTAATGTGGATAGTTGTATTTGTAGAACAATGATTAATAAAATTATTTTTCTATTTGAAGAGTGGATTATAAACTTGTATTGTTCTTTTGAATCTATTTTTTTAATTTTTTGTACAATATTTAAACAATAGACATGTGGAAACTATTCAAGAATATCATATGAACAAACATGCTTTAAGAAATAATTTGAAGTTTGTTATCATATCAACCATTATTTTTATGACAATAATGCCTTCATTGGAATCTCATTAAAATGTATCCTATGCCTCTTATAGCATGTTGATCATTTTAAATTAATATATACCAATAGTAAAATAAATAATTTTGTGGTTTGGTAAGTCCATTCTATTGCATTTTACCAATTCAAATTTTATGATTTGATTCTTGGCTAAAGATTCGGTAAGGCATCTTTGTAATTTAGATTTTCTTTTCTTTTCTGCTAAGTTCTCTTACATTCATCATTAGTGAAATATTTTGAGATTGTTTATATATTGCAATTAAACTTGTAGGCTTAAGGAGAAAAGCCATTGGGCCCAAGAATAGAGTTTGAAGGTAGATTAATAATATATTTCTAGATATCTCTAGCTACTTTTCTTTTTTCATAAACAAACAATTTTGTAGAGATGCACAATAAGGTAATCTCAAATAATGTAAAATAGAAGACCTCATAAAAAGAGGCCAAAAATCATGACATAAATAAAGATGGTTCAATATATTCTAGAGTAAGAATATTTAAAAATATTAAAAGTCATGAAGGGGATGGCTTAAATTGTTGCTCTGAAGTTCAACTCTTCATTTCCTCTTCTTTGACTTTAGGTTTCTTATTTGACTCTTCATCTTCTCTTGAAAACTACCATATAAATATGATGGAAAAGCCTAATATAATCAAATTGTAAGTTGCAATGACTAAATAAAAGATTAGCTTTTCTCTTCAGTGAGGACATAGGCATATTTATGGTGAACCATGATAAATCTTGTCTCTTTTCTCTATTTTATGGTTTTCCATTTTGACTTCTAATTTTAACAATCATTATCAGAGCATATAACTTCTTGGAAAACAAACTAGACTATAAGAGCCTTGAGAAAAAAAAGAAAGTATGTTGAATAGGATGCTACAGTGGAGAGGAATAAGTGTTTAAGTGCTCAACCTGATGAAGAAAGAGAAATATTTGAGATTTCCAATCAAGATTTTTTTGTTGGAGATAAATAATTATTTATCTACTATATTAATTAAAACATTTTGGAGGAAGACAAAAAAAAGGTTTGATGAAAACTATTGGAGTTTTTCATGGTAGACATTGATGATGCACCATTTGGTTTTAGAGAGGCATAATCTATGCTGAATCAAATTTTGAAATGAAATTTCCTATTTGATAATCAAAGGACAAGTTGATTATGGAAGCTTGAGATCTACAAAGAATTTGAGCTTGTTCATATAAAAATAGTTTCAAGGTTTTGAATTTCCTTTACACAAGTTGGGGTTTGGAAGTAGTGACATCTTTAGAAAGCCATAGCATGTAAGATCTAAGAGAGAAAAAATGATCAAAGTGGTGCGAAGAAAAAAATGAATACTGTTGAAAATGAACTTTATATTTTCTTTCAAAATAAGTTATTTTTAAATTATACTTTCTTTCAAAATAAATTATTTTAAAAATGCTTATAGACAAGTTACATAACTCTTTGCAACACTAAAAGATCAATGATCCCATCATAAAGAAGAATCAATATCTATAGTGCTAAAAGTACAAATATGGGATAGTAGAAAGATTTCCAAATGAAATTATTGAGTATGTTCTCAGAGTGATATCTAGGCATTGCTGAGTGGAACAAATTGATATATGTAAAGTTGACAAAATGATTATAGAGGCATCCAAACAATTTTTTCCAAAGTTTGGTTATCAAGATCCTCGTGTTAGACTTCATATTGGCATTGGAGCTACCTTTTTGAGAGAAGATGTGTAGATTTTTCATCCTTTTGTTTGGTATTTTTATGTAGAGTCTAATGATGGGTACAAACATAGAGGTATTTGTGGGCCTATGTTATTTTCATTGTGGTAAAAATTTCACTAATGATAATATTGATAACTATTTTGTTTGATTTGTCTTATTGGGGAGAAATTGTAACTTCAGTTTTAGGTATAACTATTAAGTTTGATGTGTGGTATCATTTTTTCAGATTTTTTTTTTGATATCATAAATATTTTTGTGTCACATTGCATTGGAAGTTTTTTTTTGGAAGTAAGATTTATTGTTTATCATGAGATTGTTTCTTCTATGTGATTCGAGATGTTTGTTATTTTGTCATGATGAGCTCTTGATTCTAGATTAGAGCATTGACATGATATATGTTCTCCTCATAGGTCATGTTCTTTAGAGCATGAGGTTTTTTATTTATTTGTGGAGATCAAGCTATCATGTTGGATTATAAGGTAATCCACTCGTGTAGTAGGAGTGTTTAATGATTTTTCTTTGTTAGTGCTCTTGGTATTGAGTACATTGGCTGATTGACCATAGAGATGCTCTTGAAAATTGAGAGGCTTGGATGAGGCTACAATTCTCTTGCATTACATGGCATTCTTTTAGATGGTTTCTCTTTAGAGGTTTTATCATGGAGTCTTAGGATCTTATACACCAAGATGGTGTCCAAAAAAGTGGACACCATGAAAAAAAGTCTAAAGTACACATTGTAGACACCTAAAAACCTTTAGAAAATAAAATATTTTTATTTTCTGAAAAAGTCCTGATGACATCATCATTTATTAATTATTTATTTAATTAATTAATTAATTAATTTTTATGCCATTAAATCCCTTTATCTTAATTAAAAATATTTAATTAAGGAATCCCTCCCAAAAATGTTTAAATCTTATTTAAACATTATTTCCTTATTTATTAATTATTTAATTAATAAATTGACCAAAAATCCTAAAATAAATAAATAAATTATTTTTTGCCCAAAACTTGGCCAATTTCCTTAAGACCACTAACCTCTTCCAAAATTTTCTAATCCTTCTTTAATTTTAATTAAAGGCTAATCCCATCATTTCCTACCCCTAATCCCAACTCAAAATATTTAATTAAGATTAAATATTAATCCTCATGTTTATTAAAAAAGTTTTAATAAATATCTCCTCAACGCAAACCCTTGAAATAAATAAAACTTTATTTATTTCCTAAAAATCTAATTTATCCTCATCCTAAGAAGTTCTAGACTCTTCTAGAAAGTCTTCATCCTCATCCTAAGAAATTCTAGACTATTCTAAAAAGTCTTTATCCTCATCCAAAGTCTAGACTCTTCTAGAAGATGTCTTTAAACCTAATCCTAATCCCCTCCTAACCTTGTCACATTCCCTAAACATGGGTTAAAACTTACTAACCCAAGCCAAAGTTAACAAATATCTCCTCCTTCACCCACCCTCATTAAATGCCATCCACTTGCCTATCCCTAAGCTAATCCTAAACCATCCTAATCCATCCTTTAATCATTTGCACAAGCCTAAACAAGCTTAAAACCTTCCTAATCAAGTCTAAGTCGAAATTGCTCTCATCACCCTCAAAATATCTCAACCATAAAACTTTATGAAGTCCACTAGGCCATAAATGACTCTTACAAGCCCTTTTATTGCTCTTACAAGTCATTATGAGGGTCTTTATGAAGATTTTATCCCTTGAGCCTCCTTTGTTGACTCATCCTTCCCCTTTCCTCCATCCTCTCACCATGTGACATGTGTCACTCCTTGATTGGTTGTAAGGAAGCACAATCCATGTGCTCTCCTCTCATGCAATCTGAGCCCTCCATAAGCTTTTTCCCATCCTTGCATCTTAGCCCTCAATCCTTCAAACCTCTTGCCTATAAATTGGATCCTTCCCCTTTGCAAAATAACACAATCCATGAAGTAAAGTTATAATGCTATTTTGAGAGCCAAATCCATACTAAAGCCATCTATCCACACCAAAAATCCACAATCATCCATTGAAGCCTTTGGAAGCATATTGAGCATACATCCTATCCATTTAGATAAAGCTACTCAACAAGAGAGCTTCTTATTGAGAGAGTCCATTAATGGCTCATATTCTCAATTGAGAGCTCATCTTAGTCTATCTTGAAGTTTATGAATTTTGTTTAGTTTGTAGAAGCTTTATTTAAATTTGGTTTCTATTAGCATACTAACATTACTCATATACATTTTGGCACGCCCGGTGGGACCCCACATGGGTCATCTTCATTAGCTTTTTTAGTCAAGTTTTGTATGTCATTTGCTAATTTTGGCTAATTTTTCTTGTTTTTGTGATTGGTAGGATTGTATAAATTGGTTTTGTAGGTCCACATGAGCATTAAGAAGACAAAGAAACTCATAGTCAATCTCATAGTGTTTGCAAATTTTTCAAGCTTATAGGTGGACAAAGCACTTGGAATTTTTCTTCCTCTTCTTGTCTATATTCTTCTTATTCCATCTACTTCTTCTTCTTCTTCTTGTAGGAGATCTTGGCCATTTTTTTTTTTAAGGAAGCAAAATCGTACACACTTCTTTTTAGTGCTTAAAATGAACCCCCAAATCATACTTAAATCCATTGAAAAATTAAAAATTTGCAAAAAAGAAAAAATATTTTAACAAGTGAAACTAAACCAATCTAATCATTTGCATCCTTGCAACATCAAAGTTTTAGATGCATTCATGCAAAATTAGGAACACTTCATTTTTGGGAATTTAAAAAGAACTTCAAGTTTCCATTTCAAAAGGTTCAAAATCAACACTAAGTGCATACTAAAGTTCTTTTAAAAAATCTCATGAAAACTAAGAGTCCTAAATGGTTGCCAAAAATTGTCCTAAAAGCTTTGTTATTTGTTCCAAACAAATGTCTTATTGAAAAATCTTGAATGTTTCTTAGGTTTTTCATGCATCAAAACAATCTAGGAATATCATTTTTGGGCTTAAAACATGCAAACTAGAACACAAAATCTTGAATGAAAACCAAAGTCCAAAGTGTCATTTTCACTTTTGAGTCCAAAAAAATCTTGAATGATCTAAGGTTAAAACAAAGCACTTCAAAGTTCTTAAAAAAACACACAAAATCTCAATCTTGAATGCTCAAAAGAAAACACTTGAATGTTTAACCACTTGTCCTTGAATGCATGTTGCTAAAATCACTCTTGAATGCCATGGATTAAAATCAAATTTTCCTTGAATGCATGATTAAAACAACAAATCCAATCTTGAATTCTAAGGATCAATTAACCATTGCAATATCAAACACTTCATTTGGAGCTTCTAAAAATTGAACAAAACAAATCTCTTTTCCACATGCAATCTAGGTAAAGTTTGATTTTTGGACATTTAAGAAACCTTGTTAAGTTAAAATAAAAATTTTCAAAAATCAATTTGAGTAGTTCCTTGGACTCACCTCTTTTCTAATCACCCATCAAATATTAACCATTGGTTGCAATCTCAGCGCCATTTATGGGGATGGGTCTACTTGAAAAAGGTGTTAAATGTTCCACAATCTAACTCACTCACTTGGTCTTTGAATGTTTGCTTTAACTTTATCAAAATTCTTAAATGATCAAAAATCTAGATTAAATCGATCACAATTCAAGTTTGGGCACTAAAAATGAACAACAACTGACGTGGAGAGCCTTCGGGCGCGCGCTTGAAATTGAATCTCACACACTTTTGTTTTGGGCTTAAAACAAACTCACACTCAATCTTGAATGCCTTAAAGAAAATTAATCGATACTTGACGTGGAGGGCCTCTGGGCGCACGAGTTTGCTTTTGTTGACCCTAACTCTTCTTATTGTTCGCATTCTTCGATCGATTTACTTTTGTTGGCGCTTCAAGTTGGAATAAACATTGTATCTTAAACATGAGTGCTTGCAAAGTCTAGATGAGAAAACTTAAGCGCCAGTTGGTAAAAGAACAAGCATTTTTTTTAGCCCAAGGTCATCCAAGTCTTCTCTCCCCTTGTCGTCTTTCGAGGCCATCTTGGGTGCATAAGATTAGGATCCAAAACCTTGTTTCTTTTTAGGAGGCCTACTTGGGGATTTCATCACCCCTTGGATGATCTCAACTCCAGCGTTCTGGCGGAGTATAAGAATCAGAAGGTGAATCGAAAGACACCTCTCTTGGGATCAAGATTTTTTCACTCGGGCTAAGCCTCAAGGAACTTTATACCCTTGAAAAGTGAAAGAGGAGAAGTGGGTTACCGCTCCTCTCGGCTGTGTGACATCTTTTTGATCTCATCTACGGATTTGGGCCTTACGTACCTTGGGTATATCGAGGACTCCTTAGCTAAACCAACTATCAGCCTTGTAGACAACCATCTAGGATGTTAATGTGTTTGAGGTGACTGATTGAAACATTTGTAGAACATACACACTCCTTGGCGCAAGTGTCACTTTCTGAGAATCAAAAACTTCTATCTGGTTGTTTCTATCTATTGCTTGATCTTTTATTTGTTGAATGAATGTTTTCCAAACTTGGTCAATCCTAGCTTAGGGCATACTTAGCATAGTCACTGCCTATTCTAGAAGTTGAACGAGTTGAAGCAAAACAACCAAGATCTCTCAAAGCCAAGCAGATTCAGGAATTGATGTCAGAGCAACCCAAACCCAAACAGAAGTTCCACAAAGTTAAACTCAAACCATCTCTAGCATACCAAGAACTTTCAGCCAAGAGAAAAGAAATAACACCAAGCCCACGAATTGCCAAACTCCACAAAGCAGAGGACAAAGCTACCGACGAAGCACTTCAAGAGGCCTGGTTAGAGCGCACCATCAAATTTAGCCAAAATCTAGGAGTTAATCCTGCTTATGCCTTACCAACAAGGCATGATTTCTATGATTAGACCCCCTTGTTTCTCCACATCCTCTTGGATAAGCTTCACTTTAGAGTCATCTTTGTAGAAAATCCAGCCATCTTAGGTTATCCCCTTAAGCATTATTAGCTCATCCATCTCATTTAGAATCAAACCATCTAGCCAGCAATCCAAAATCTGCACATCTAAGCTTTCAAATTTGTTGTCACTTTTGCCAAAAGTTTGCCACTCCTAAAATCTTCCAAATCCATCAATCTCACCAAGGTTATCCCTTTGACAGAGCTTTGTCTAGGGTAATCCAGCTTTGTCACTTGTTATCCCTCATCACCTTGAGCTAAAGGTTGGGATCCACAAGTGGTCAATCTCGTGTTCTTACTAAAGGATCATCAGTCTATCCTTAAGTTGACACAATCACCACCAAGCTTGCACATAGGAAAGCAGACCTTTCGCACTTTGGCAACATATCTTTGAAGTTAGAATCTCCAACCCAATCCTCCTTAGGTTTTGTCATATAGATTTGCCTTAACCTAGGAAATCATTTGCATAGAGAAGCCTTCCCCCTTTTGCATCCATCAGCATTATTGCATCTCATCCCTAGGAGCATTTTTCATGCCACCCGTCACTCGCTTAGCCAAGAAGAAAGAAAAAATGGAGCCCTATCATTTGGATCGAACAACCTCACCCCCCTTGAGCACTCAGCCATCCTTCAGCCCAGAGAAAGCTATGCCATCATGTACTGACATTGAAGCTTTCATGAACCAACCAGGAAATGCAGTATTGGTAAATGCCATTATAGACAAGAACAAAGAGACAATCATGGCTAATTTTCGAAGGGAAAATGTAGGAACCTTTGACTTTGGAAGACCCCCTCCATTATCAGATCCATCTCACCCATTGTTTGGGCAGCTACCACCACCCATAGGCTCTTATGATCCAAATTATCCTCAATATATGCCAAAAGAAGAGCCTCCAGCCAATCCATATGATCCAACAGACCCAAACAAACCATCATCCACCCAAGTTGAAATCTCCATGCCGCAAGCCAACCTAGCCACCACCACTCCATCCTTGGTTCATATCTCTCCGCTCCAAACCCCCTTTACCCAAAACAGCTCACCGTTCACCCCCTTTACTATTGCTACTGCTGCTCCCCAACCCAGCCTTCCAAATCCACCCATCTCCCAAATCAGTGCTAGCATCTTTGGCCAACCTCAGCAATATACAACAGGTATGCCACCCATGGGGCCAAGTAATCAACCTTTCATCACCCCCAGCTTGTTCACTGCAGCCCAAAGCACAATCCCATCATTTCCATTAGGTCTTGGGAGCTCAATACCATTAGCCACAAATCTACAAGCTACTACCCTCACTCCACAAAGCTATCAAATCCCACAAGCTACTACCAATTTTCTACCAAGCTCCCAAGTGACCCCAGCCCCTGCCACCACTCTACCAAGCTTCCAAATCCAACCTCAAAGCTATCAAATCCCACCAGTTCCATTCCCAAGCTTTCAATTCCCACCACCTCCACCACCAACTAATCCATTACCTCCAATTACCAACTACTTTTCAATGCCACTTTTAGGAGGTAATCCACCACCCCAGCCAACCACCAATTATTTGCAGATACCATCCCAAATGGGGGCACAACCCACATATATTGGTCAAACCCCACAAGCCCCCCGATCCTTTCCCCAAGCCTCTCAACCATCTTATACCTTACCTCCACAAAGCAATCCATTTATCCCACAACCAGCTTATGTTCCTCAATCCCAACCTCAAATCCCATATCAACAGCAAGCCTCGCAGCACATGCAGCAATATGCGCCACCTCCCCCTCAGCAACCTGTCATCCACCATGTAGCTGCCCAAACAATGTACAATCCCTATCAGCAAATCCCTCATAGCCATCCATATTCAGTGGCCCCATCTAGCACATACCTACCTCAAGGCACCCCTACATTGGGGGCACCCCAGCCATCACCTATCAATTCAGAATGGGAGCAAATGAAGATAGCTCTGAAAGCCATCCAAGAAGGGAATGATCCGAAGACATTCAAGTTTGAGAATGTGTGTCCTTACCCATTTGACAGAGCCATTACCATGACACCATTTCCCAAACACTTTGAGGTACCCAAATTTGACAAATTCAGAGGAAAAGGAGACCCTGTCACACATATCAAAGAATTTTACATGCACTGCCAGGACGTAGCATAAAATGATGTCTTCCTCTTGCACCTTTTTCCCAAAAGCTTGGCTGGACCAGCTCTTGAATGGTTTTATAGAATCCCCTATGGCACAATTAAAAACTTTGCTAAATTATCTGAGGCATTTGTAGCCCAATATGCCCATCTTGTTGAAACAGAGCTATCAATAGTTGATCTTGTCCACACCAAGCAAAGAGGTGGAGAAAGCCTTGCCGAATACCTGCAAAGATGGCAAACCCTTACCACCGGCATATCCTGCACCTTGCCAGAACGCCATGTGGTGAAAATGTTTATTGATAATGCCCATCCTAGCTTGGCTCACCACATGACCATGAACTGTTTGCATACCTACAAAGATATCAAAGAGAAAGGAATGATCCTTGAGCAAGGACTCATTAAAGATGGTGTGGTCAAGATTTACAAGGAAGCCAACCAAAATCAATCACATTCCAATGACAAGTCTAGGTATTGGAACAAAAACAAGCACGTTGCAACAGATGGCGTCACTGACACTAGACATGTGAATATTGTTGGTCCTTCTCACAACCAGTCCAACCCACCATATCAACCAAACAATCAACAAGCTATCAACTACCAACAAAAGAATAACCAAAGCTATCAAAACCACAATCCAAGACCCAACTTCCAAGGGTCTAGCAATCAAGCTAATGCCATCAATGTAGCTACAGGACAAAAGCCTAGATTCCAACCTACACCTAGAAACTATACACCCCTTGGTGAGCCATTGGATGTCATTTTTGAGAAATTAGTCAAGGAAAACCTCATCAAATTTCCTCCTACCCAGCAAATTGACCCAAGCCAATCCAAAGCTGCATGGTACAAAGATAATGAGTACTGCAAATTTCATAGGGTAAAAGGTCACACTACCCTCAGATGCATGAAACTGAAAGACTATGTGCAAAACCTCATTGATCGGAAGGAAATCACTGTTGGTGCCCAAACCTCTCCCAATGCAGGCTTACAGATCTATCAAAATGCTTTTCCTCCACACCACAACCAAAATCTTGGAAAAGCACCTATCCAAACCAAAAACAACAACACCAACAACCGTTAGCCAAACCAACAGCATGGGAAGAACAATGACCACACTTCATCCTATATAGACTATGGTAGCCTTATAGGTTGTATATCTGAGAAAGAGCCTTCTGTCAATGTTATCTATATCCAAGGATCAAACAATGAGTGTGCAGTCACCACTCGAAGAGCGCAATTTAACATCGTAGGCCCACCCATTCCACTAGCACCACCAGCTCCATCAAAAAGCAAGTACAATATCTTGGAACACCTTGGGAACATGCCAGCCCAAATCTCCATTTTAGACCTTCTTCGCACTAGTCCTGTGTACAAGAACATCCTTGACAGTGCTCTCATAGAATCCCGTGTCCCTTCTGATATCAATGCTACTGATTTTCGTAATCTTGTTGGACACCTCTCATCCTCATGTGCCCTTTCGTTCAAACCCACCAACATACCCATGGTCGAGCCAGATCACACCCTTCCGCTTCGCATAGCCATCATGGTATCCAACTTTGTTGTGAAAAGAGTAATGATAGATAATGGATCAGCCTTGAATATTTGCACCCTAAAATTCATAAAACAAGCTGGGAATACTGAGGCAGATATCATCAGTGAGGTTATCACCATCAAAGCTTATGACAACTTGGAAAGAACCACATAAGGAACTATTTTGCTGCCAATCAAGGTTGGGCCAGTCATCCAAGAGACACTCTACCATGTTATTGATCTAAACCTACCATTTAACATCCTCCTTGGTCACCCATCGCCAGCTCATCCCACACTTATAATGACCCAGAAACCATCCTCGCCTCTACCCTGTCTACCGTGAAGATCAATAACAAAGGTTGTGGAGAGTATAGTCTGTCAGATGCATTTGCTGTCGGGGCACTCCCACTTGATCCACATGCCCATGGATGATCGACATATCACAAAGCTAAGGAGATTCCACCTCCTCGATATAAACAGTTTGGCCCAACAACCTTTATATCCTCGAAAATCCCTCTTCATGAGGAGCTCACTCCAGATATCAACAAATGGTTACATAAGGATGCACCTCAAAGAAATCAAGCACGCCTTGATCACTTCAGCCAAAAGTATCCCCAAGAACATAAGCTCATCACTGACAAATGGAACTATCAAGGTGGTGGTCTAGGACCAGAAGAAAGAGGCATGTAGTGCCCCATCGACGCACATAAGTGGGAATCAAAGTCAGGTCTTGGCTTTGGCATACCCACAACTGGGGGCACCAATAAGAATGGTCACGCTTTTTCGAACATTCACTGCAACCTTGTCAAAATCGAAGACATTCCTGAGGAAGTTGAAAAGAGAGCCTACGACGATATCCTAGACCAAATCTCCCTCGGAGACTCTGTTCTCCAAGAACTATCCATCCACCTCATTGACCTACCACTCACCCATCCACAACTCATAGATTGGGACCAACCAAGTGTCATACACATCGATGAGTTCACATCAAAGGAGGCACTTCTAAGATTCATGGGAGCTGAAACTCCTCACAAGAAAACAAAGCCAGATTCTGCCTATATCTACAAGCTAGATCCCAAGGGGTATTTTGGAGAAAATCCCCAACCTAGTTCCGATACACCCAAAATTGGAACTAAGGTGAATCTGAGACTAGCTAAGGCAACGAAGAGAACCCCTCAGCAAGAAAATCCAGAGCCACAAGAAGAACATGAGGATTTAGCATTGCCTCCTCAAGATAATCGACCAGAGGTGTCTTCTATTCTAATTGAGGATACTCGAGAAGTCAACATTGGTTCTTCAGAGATCCCCAGACTTGTTCACATTGCTGCATCCCTATCACAAGACCAAGTTGACCTCCTCTTTGAGGTCTTAAGAGAGAACATTGGCCGATTTGCATGGTCATATCAGGACATGCCAGGACTTGATCCAAAGCTTGTAGTTCATCATCTTGCAGTTGATCCAAAGATCAAGCCCGTCAGACAAAAGCTTAGAAAAATGCACCCCAAGGTGGCATTATTGGTCAAAGCTGAATTAGAAAGAATGTTAGCTGCTAAGGTTATCCGACCTATTGACTACTCAGAGTGGATCTCCAACATGGTCCCTATCACTAAACCTTCTGGTGACATCAGAATCTACACTAATTTTAGAGATCTTAACAAAGCTTGTCCAAAAGATGATTTTCCCTTGCCCAACATAGATATGATTGTAGATCTTACAACTGGACATGAAATTTTGTCCCTCATGGATGGATTTTCTGGGTATAATCAAATCAAGATTGTAGAAGAGGATCAACATAAGACAACATTCACTAGCCCTTGGGGAACCTTTTGCTACAACATGATGCCTTTTGGCCTAAAGAATGCTGGGGCTACCTATCAAAGAGCTATGACATCCGTTTTTCATGATCTCATCCATAGCATTTTGGAGGATTATGTGGATGATATCTTGGTCAAGTCTCATACCTTCATGGATCATCTTGCTGACTTGGAGAAAGTCTTTGATAGGTTAGCCAAATATCATCTCATGCTGAATCCCAAGAAATGTGTCTTTGGGGTCACATCTGGCAAGCTTCTAGGCTTCATAGTTTCTAAACGAGGTATAGAGATCGACCCCAAGAAGGTCAAGGCTATCTTAGACATGCCTCCTCCCCAGACACTGCGACAGCTTCGCTCTCTTTAAGGAAAGCTCCAATCTATTCGGCGCTTCATCTCCCAGCTTGCAGATAAGTGTACACCATTTTCACATTTACTAAAGAAGGATGAGAACTTCAAGTGGGATCCTTTATGTCAGCGCAGCTTCGACCATCTCAAGCAGTATCTCATCAATCCCCCTATCTTGGTTCCACCAATTCCTGGTCATCCCCTAATTTTGTACATATCAGCAACACCTACTGCTCTAGGGGCACTTCTAGCACATCTTGATGACTACAACAGAGAAAGAGCCATCTACTACATTAGTAGAACCTTAGTTGGTTATGAACTCAATTACACTCCTATGGAAAAAGCTTGTTTGGCAGTTGTCTTCTCAACTCAAAAGCTTCGCCATTACATGCTAAGTCATACCATCCAACTAGTCTCCAAGATTGACCCTCTCAAGTATATGCTCTCTAGAACAACACTTACAGGCCGTTTGGCCAAATGGGTTATGCTCCTTAGTGAATTTGACATCCAGTATGTGGATAGAAAGGCAATAAAAGGGCAAGCTATAACAGATCACCTAGCTGATGCACCTCTAATAGATGCTTATCCGTTGATCACAGAATTTCCAGATGAGCATATCTGTCTAATTGAAGAACAACCCCCATGGAAACTTTATTTTGATGGCTCATACACATCTCATGGATCAAGGGCAGGAAAATTGTTGGTCACACCTCAAGGAGATTACATTCCAAAAGCCTTCAAGCTACAATTCCCTAGCACCAACAATATAGTTGAATATGAGGCCCTCATTGCAGGATTAAAGATAGCTGCATAATGGAACATTTTTGAGCTACAAATCTTTGGCGATTCTTAGCTCATCATCAAGCAATCCCTAAATGAATATCAAACCAAAGATGAAAAGCTATTACCCTACAAAGAGCTAGTTGATCAGCTAACCCAACATTTTACAAAGCTTCAGTTTACACAAGTGCCTCGAATACAGAACAAAGCAGCAGATGCTATGGCTACTATAGGCTCGCTCTTGGAAATTCCCCAAGCAGCTACACAGTATGAGTTTTTAGTGGAGCAACTCCTCACACCCACCTATGCGAATGAGGATTCAAACTGTGTTTGTATCTTGGTTGGTCCCCAATCCCCTTGGTACCATGAGATTCACGCTTACCTTAACGATGGTATCATATCCCCTCACCTCACACGTACCCAACGCCAGAACCTCATCCGAAAATCATCCTGCTATGTTATCATAGCCAATACCCTATATCGTCAGGGTTATCACGATACTCTCTCTCGATGTTTAGACCAAAATGAGGCCGCGATGGTGTTAAAGGAAGTACACTCTGGACTTTGCGGTGCCCACACGAGTGGTATTGTCCTAGCGCGACAAATCCTTAGAGCAGGCTACTATTGGCCTACCATTGAAGAAGACTCCTATGACTTTGTCAAAAAGTGTCTCCCATGTCAGTAGCATGCAAATCTTGTGCACGCTCCAACACAGGATCTACAGCCTATTGCACCACCTTGGCCTTTCTCTTGTTGGGGCCTTGATCTAGTTGGAACTATCACACCCCTCTCATCTGATGGACATAAATGGATAATAACAGCTACAGACTATTTCACTAAATGGGTGGAAGCAGTCCCCCTAGTCTGAGCTACAGGAGTTCAGGTCTCCAAGTTCATCTTGTACCACATTGTTTGCCGCTTCGGCATCCCATCCACCATCTTCACCGACCACGGAGGTAACTTTGAAAATCTCAACATGGAAGAATTATGCACTTCCCTTTGCATCCATCACCGCTTTTCTAGCCCATATTTCTCACAAGGTAATGGCTAGGCAGAGGCAACTAACAAAACCCTCCTCAAAATTCTAAAGAAAGTTGTCAATGATTCCGGCCGTGATTGGCACCTACAAATAAATCCAGCCCTATGGGCCTATCGAACTTCCTTTCGTACATCCACAGGCACAACTCCATACTCCCTAGTCTATGGTGCCGAAGCGGTACTACCTATAGAGGTTGAACTTCCCTCCTTGCACATATCTTTGCAAGGGCAAATATCAGATGAAGAATATAGAGTAGCTCGGCTCACCCAGCTAGATCTCTTAGACGAGAAGCGACAACAAGCCTATGATCATCTCACAGTCTATCAAACTCGTCTCAAAAGGAATTTCAACAAGAAGGTGCTTCCACGACACTTTCAGCCAGGTGACATGGTCCTTAAAGAAAACATGAAAGTCCAAGCAGATCGAGAAAAGAAAGGCAAGTTTGAACCTACATGGCTTGGTCCTTATGTTATCACTGCTTCCTTGGCTCTGGAGCCTATCAGCTATCTACACCGGAAGGAGAACTCTTGAATGATCCTACTAACATCATTCATCTCAAGAAGTTCTATGCTTGAAGATCCTTGGTATACCTAGCTTTTGAAAAATACAAAAAAAAAAATAGTAAAGAGAAATAAGCGTCCAATGGTGAAAACTTGGCAATTCAAGCGCCTTGGATAGGTACCTTGGTGAAAACCTGGTAATTCAGGCACCTTGTGTACTAAAGACTAATCCATTATCTATCACTATCCTATCCCTCATCCATTCACCCACCATTCCATTAGACACACTTGCTTGTTCCCTTGGTGTTCCAACCAAATATCCAAAATCTGATGAAGCTTGTAAATACCTCCTGTACAGCTTGTAAAATCTTGTACCAAAGCTTGTATTATACCTTGTAAATCTCGTACCATACCTTGTATATCCAAATCTTGTCCAAAGCTTGTACCATACTCCAAATTGTAGATAATCTTGTATCCTAGCTTGTATCCTATCACATGCACCCAAAGAATTCCATTTTCCTTAAGCTTTTCGCAAACCATCTACCTATCCACCTATCAACTATTATAGACATCCCATCCTTCACAAACATTTCCATCTCACAAAAAACCAAAACATGAACAAACTTGTACATTTGTAACATATCTTGGTCGGTCAACCTGTACATCCCCTTTAACTTAGTACCATTGTATCTATCTAGCTTTCGTGTCATTTCGTCCTTGATCAGCATCTTGTACACACCACACAGCTTGTTTAGCTATTTCAATACATCCTTTAGCTAGATCTCCTGTCACCAAAGTGTTATCCTTCTTAGTTCAGCTTGCCAGACGCACCACTCATCCCGATCCACCAACTTAGGTGCTCTCCGATAGGTCCTTGCAGGATATAGCTTTCCTCAAGTCTAATCTTGGTCCGTTAGTACCTCGTCCTACCCATCTCGTTGGCAAACGACTCTCTTTTGGATTTTCACTTTCTTTTGATTTGAAATCTCCCCTTTTGGGTCTTGAAGTATCTTTTCCAAGCAATCTCCTTGTTCCCTCCTCAAAGTTGCCACGATCTTCCATATCATGGTATGCTGCGAATGGGGCAATTAGAGTGCAAGGTCTTGATCAAGTCTTTCTTTTGTTTTTCTTTTCTGCTTGTGGGTTACCTAGTGTCGGTTCCGCACTGCTTCCTCTGGGATTCATGTGTGATGCTCGGGCAACCCTTGCGTGTTTGTTTCGAGTCAGTTTGTCAGTCCTCTGGACAGTTGGTGAACATGCCTTGATGTTCTTGGTAACCTTGGCAATTAACCAATAGTCCTATAGCAAATCTAGTGCTCAACTACATGGTGGTACTTCTCTTTGAAGTATCCCCCCGCTCAAAAAGCTTCAATGGTTTTCCTTCATCTCCATTATCCCCCACCCATATCCAGCATCCATATCCAGCATCCGCCTCTCCTACCCCAGCTTATGCATCAGTATCCCTTTGAATCACTCATCACTCTTAGCTTTAGGGATCCACAATCCTAGTCTTAGGGATCCACCAATCCAAATCAATCCACCAAGCCTCATCTTTCGAGATCCACAATCCTAGTCCTAGGGATCTCCGAAACCCATCTTCCACCAATCTGACTCTTTGAAATCCTGTTGCATCAGCTTTATAATCTCCTCATCCATCTCCCTATCCTGGATTCCTTTTTATAGTGCTTTTCTCCTTCATCCTCCACCTTCCCTAAAGTCTTAAGCTTGCTTCCTCTTCTGCATCTGATTCTCCTTTATCATTCTCCCATAGTGAGAGTTTGAGCTAATTCAGCCCCTTCTCTTTGCCAATCTGAGTTTCCTTGTTCATCCGAGATTATTATACTTTTCAAGAAGCCATCAAGCCTCGCTTTCTCTCCCCGCCGCCTTCTTGAGGGGGCAACTCACAGTCCATTCTCTCCTCTTCTGCTCTAGCCTTGGGCATCTTATTTTCTTATCTTTGATGCCATGCCACTTGCGGCATCACATCAAAGAGGGGAAAAATGTAGACACCTAAAAACCTTTAGAAAATAAAGTATTTTTATTTTATGAAAAAGTCCTAATGACATCATCATTTATTAATTAATTATTTAATTAATTAATTAATTAATTTTTATGCCATTAAATCCCTTTATCTTAATTAAAAATATTTAATTAAGGAATCCCTCCCAAAAATGTTTAAATCTTATTTAAACATTATTTCCTTATTTATTAATTATTTAATTAATAAATTGACCAAAAATCCTAAAATAAATAAAAAAAATTTTTTTGCCCAAAACTTGGCCAATTTTCTTAAGACCACTAACCTCTTCCAAAATTTTCTAATCCTTCTTTAATTTTAATTAAAGGCTAATCCCATCATTTCCTACCCCTAATCCCAACTCAAAATATTTAATTAAGATTAAATATTAATCCTCATGTTTATTAAAAAAGTTTTAATAAATATCTCCTCAACCCAAACCCTTGAAATAAATAAAACTTTATTTATTTCCTAAAAATCTAATTTATCCTCATCCTAAGAAGTTCTAGACTCTTCTAGAAAGTCTTCATCCTCATCCTAGGAAATTCTAGACTATTCTAGAAAGTCTTTATCCTCATCCAAAGTCTAGACTCTTCTAGAAGATGTCTTTAAATCTAATCCTAATCCCCTCCTAACCTTGTCACATTCCCTAAACATGGGTTAAAACTTACTAACCCAAGCCAAAGTTAACAAATATCTCCTCCTTCACCCACCCTCATTAAATGCCATCCACTTGCCTATCCCTAAGCTAATCCTAAACCATCCTAATCCATCCTTTAATCATTTGCACAAGCCTAAACAAGCTTAAAACCTTCCTAATCAAGTCCATGTCGAAATTGCTCTCATCACCCTCAAAATATCTCAACCATAAAACTTTATGAAGTCCACTAGGCCATAAATGACTCTTACAAGCCCTTTTATTGCTCTTACAAGTCATTATGAGGGTCTTTATGAAGGTTTTATCCCTTGAGCCTCCTTTGTTGAGTCATCCTTCCCCTTTCCTCCATCCTCTCACCATGTGACATGTGTCACTCCTTGATTGGTTGTAAGGAAGCACAATCCATGTGCTCTCCTCTCATGCAATCTGAGCCCTCCATAAGCTTTTTCCCATCCTTGCATCTTAGCCCTCAATCCCTCAAACCTCTTGCCTATAAATTGGATCCTTCCCCTTTGCAAAATAACACAATCCATGAAGTAAAGTTATAATGCTATTTTGAGAGCCAAATCCATACTAAAGCCATCTATCCACACCAAAAATCCACAATCATCCATTGAAGCCTTTGGAAGAATATTGAGCATACATCCTATCCATTTAGATAAAGCTACTCAACAAGAGAGCTTCTTATTGAGAGAGTCCATTAATGGCTCATATTCTCAATTGAGAGCTCATCTTAGTCTATCTTGAAGTTTATGAATTTTTTTTAGTTTGTAGAAGCTTTATTTAAATTTGGTTTCTATTAGCATACTAACATTGCTCATATACACACATAACGTGATCGTGTTACGTGCACTTTTGATCAAATTTCAAAATGGGCAGAAGAAACATTAAAAAATTTGAACTTTTACATAATGTGATTGGGTTATAAACATGATCACATTATGATTAAAAAAATGTGATTGTTTTTTTAAGAACTAGAAGCATTGCTTCTAGTTCTCCATGAAGAACTAGAAGCATTGCTTCTAGTTCTCCATGAAGAACTAGAAGCATTGCTTCTAGTTCTCCATTAAGAACTAGAAGCAATGAGAGTGAGATATATAGAGAGAAGGGAAGTGAAGGATATGCAATGCGGGAGTGAGAGATAAAGGGGACTATGGAGAGAGGGAGAAGTGGGGACTGATAGAGTTCATATTGCTCTAAGGATAATTCGATAGTACTTGTCACTTCTCTATCTGATTTTATTTTTGAGTGCATGTGCATTGAAGACCTTCAATCACTACTTGATATTCTAGTAGATGGTGAGTATTCATCATCATCATAATCTAACATAGGCTCACATGCATATCTTACTTATTTCCTTTGTTTCTTTCCCCTTTCTATCTCTTTAGGTCATTAAATGTAACTTCTATCATGGGTCCAAGAAGCTCTTCCAACTCTTTTTCATTAACTAGGTATGCTTTGTCTCTTAATCCTAAGTAATTGGTTAATAGTTTCATCCTTAGCATAATTCATAACCTGATTCTCCATGGCTATTTTTCTTCTTGATCGATGTAACATTTTGTCCTCAACTGAACATTTTGTAATCAATTGATATAAAATCACAAATTTCTCATGGCCAATCCTTTAGGCATATGATTGACCCTTTAGATCCACAAAAGAGTTGAAATCTAGATTTGGTAGAAGAATAGTTTTAAATACTTGATTGTAAAACTTCATCACCTAGTAAATTTTCAAGTTTGAATGACAACATTTGATAGTTTTCATTAGCACCAAGAACTTCTGAACCAATAAGTATTTTAAGGAAGACATCCCCCATCATATACAAACCTTCTCCTACTAAAAGCTTGTGTGAATAGATGATAGTTAAAATATACACCTCCTTTTTTTGTACTGCTTGTGATAGTTTTTGAGCTCTAGGAATCTCATACATTGACATGCTCTGATGATCCCTTAGATTTTTTAGACTAGGAAGACCTAGTTAACATTCATCTTGGTTGTGTGGATCAGATTTTAGTATCAAAATCCTCTTGATGTCTTTTTCCCAATGTACATGGGAATGTACAACCACTGTAATGTGCTCAATCTTATCATCTTTAGTTATTATTTTTATAGTGTACATGAATGCAATGGTTTTATCAACTTCGTAAGGTATAGACTCTGGAAAATACCACTAAAATTTTGATGCCTTCTATCTGCTGATAATGTGAATGATGGATAGGAAATACATCCAAGGATAATCATATACAACCATTTTTTGAATAGACCTTCTCCTACTAATAGCTTGTGAAAATAGATGAAAAATGAAACATACACCTCCTTTTTCTATATTGCTTGTGATAATTTTTAAGCTCAAGAGTCTCATACATTGATAGGCTCTAGTGATCCCTTAGATTGTTGAGCTTGGGAAGACCTAGTTATCATTCACCTTGGCTGTGTGGATCATATTTTAGCATCAAAATCCTCTTGAAGTATTTTTCCCAATGTACATGGGAATATACAACCACTGTAATGTGCTTCATCTTGTCATTTAGGTTATTATTGTTAGAGTCTACATAGATGCAAAGTTTTTATCGGCTTCACAAGCTATAGAATCCAAAAGACCACTAAAAATTTGATGCCTTATATCTGCTGATAATTTGAATGATGGATATGCAAGATATCCAAGGATAACTAGATACAAACCTTTTTTGAACAAACCTTCTCCTACTGAAATCCTATGCAAATAGATGATAGTTGAAACATACACCTCCTTTTTAAATACTACTTGTGATTCCAATACCTACAATATAGATTCCAAGGATCATCCAATTGAACATTAAATGAGAAAGAAAACATCCTACCTTAGAAGTAGCATAGAGACCTATCTAGTGATCATATTGTGCTGAAAATGGATTTTGATGTCACATTATGATGAAGAATACTCACCATCTACTAGTAGCTCAGGTAGTGATAGAAGGTCTTCAATGTACATGTACTTGAAATTTTGTTTTAGAGAGATGTTATTGGATATTAAGGTGTCCTAATGTCTCTTTTGACACACTAGGACGCCTCATGATCCCTTTTGATTTATTAGAGTCAACAAGTCTCTGGAAGCACTTATATTTGTCAATAGAGGAGATACACCCATTGAATCTACAATAATCTTAGATATCTCACCTCAATTAATGTCATTTTAGTTTTGAAGCTTTCTCAATTAATAATACTTCAAGAAATAAGCTCACATTAGTCATTCTTTATTGATAAATAGGTCTATCCATCATTAAGAATAAAAAATCAATCTAAAAAATAAATAAACAATTTTATCATTCAACTTATATTTTTTTAATTCTAGTTCATAACATTAAAATAACTTATTTATTATTTTAGAATAATTGTTTATCTTATAAACCATTTAAAAACTATTTTTTAGGTTTCTTTACAAATAAAATATATATAACATAACACAAGGGCTCAACTTTAAAATTTTGAATCAAATTCATTGCTATATATTTAACAAGGGCTACGAGCAGCTGGAGTCCCTGCCTACAATAGGAAAGCATAACAGTGTAGTCATCAATATTCAATACAAAGCAGTAAATTGTTAAGAAGGCTCACTGACAATTTGAAAATATTTGTCTTAATCAAAAGATTTATTAACTTGCGATCAATTGAATCACATATTCATCACTCCATCAAAAATGATCTGCCACCACATATCATGTCTTAGGTTTAAGATATATGAATTTTGGAATAAAATTACAAAAATATTCTTACATATTAGAAAAAATGCTATCCATTTTGGACCAGGAATAACACTCGAATAGATCAACCTACACTGAGTTACAAAACAAATCTCTCTAAACCAAAATACACACCTTCCATAGTACACATTTTAAAGGGCTCTATGATTCAATAAGTATCGTGCAAGTTGGCAAGTTTCGCATTGCTTCTGACAACGATAAATTTTTCTTTTGGCAATTTGAACTGATTAGGAAAAAAACCTTCCCTTAGTCTTTACTTGTTGGACCTCGTAATACCAGTGAATGTCACTATTACATAGAGGTGGGGTTAAAGACGATTATAGAGACAATTGTTGAGTCAATTGTCTTTATTTGAGATGAAATAAAAGTTATTTATTGTTGTAAATATCATCTTTAATTCAATGTCTTTAATTATTTTCGTTAATTATTGTCTATTAAAGAAGATATAAAACCTTTACTTATTGTATTTAATTATTCTCTTAAAGACGATATAAAACCTTTACTTATCGTCTTTAATTAGTCTCTTAAGGACGATATAAAACTAGGCTATTTATTGTCTTGTAGAGACAATTTCACTTGTGTCTTTATCTAGAAAGATTAGTTAGAGAGATGATATTGTTTTTAATATCACCTTTATGAATGAATGTAATAAAAAATAAACAATTTAATTATATATAATTTTTAACATTTAATATTTACTATAATTATTTCCAATGGTTAATTCTTGCAAAGCATTAAACAAAATAGTAATAAACTAACTCGAATAAAAAAGTATATTTATTTTTCATTTATGATCAATGTTGTCTTACAAAATAATGTGGGAGCTAATCCACAAAAGGAACACATCATTAAACACTAGCAATTGCACATTTATGTACATGCAACAAAGAGCTGATAGGAGCATATTCTTTTCTCTAATGAGAAAAAATAGTTGACAAGTGATTAAAGGACCATAGAACCCACCACATTTTTGAAAAGTGATTGAAGAACCATAATAGTTTATGGGAGAGTGGTCTAAATGGCTTTTGTCCTTGATGAGAGTAGTGAAACTCCAGCTACAGAATCTTCAATGCTCATTCTACATACATCCTCAATGGAAGCCTCCCTTGATAGCATTTAAACTTTCAGGCTCATTGATGGTCGGGAAGAACTCATTCCTTGAGTGTACAGAGGGCCACTTGAATAATTCTTAAAACCTTCTACACAATAATTATCTCCAAATTTTGGATCCACAAGATCTAAAAGCTTGCCTTCACCAAGCAATTCAAACACCTACATTGCATAAATTGCATGTCAGCTATTTGTCATAATAATTTTTCACAAACCCTTTCATGGAGATGTAAAAAAAGTCTTTTAAAAGAAAACCATTAGAAGTAGAAAGATACCATACCAAGTCCTAGATCTATACTTCTGATACTCGCTACAAAATATCTAGTTAGATTAGTTCAAGATTTGAAGTATATTTTAAGTATACCTTATCATGCCCCTATATTTTAAGTTTACCTTATCATGCCACTAGCAACAAGTCTTCCTTTAGAATCTTGGACAACCTCATAAAGGTCTACAATCATCTCTTGACGATGTGATTGAGAAAAAGTGAGACCCATATACTTTGTGACTTCTGGCCAATCTTGGGAAGTCATGACCTAGTTTGATATCCAGCATATCGAATTTAAATAAGATGTGACAAAGATTAAATGAAAATTGTACTTAATGTGAATCATTAGAAATCATGAGGAAATCCATTGATATCTCCCCTTTTTTCATCTCTATGGGAAGAAGCATACATGCCAATTGTAACACTTAAAATAAATTAAGTGAAAGAAAATTAAAAGATACAAAAAATCCATGAACTAAATTAAAGAGGGTAGCATTATTTATTTACAGCTGCTATGGAAGGACTCGTGTCATCTCCAAGGTGAGGGCAAGCTACATCTACTCAAAATATTATAGTTGGAACATCAGTGACAAGAGATATCCTCCTCTATAGAGCATCTGCAAGAACAGTGTTCCTTCCACCCACCTATAACCAATCCCACCATATAAAATTAATTATGACAAAATTATAACTTCCATGGGAATGAGTTCATGCAATATAGAAAACATAGAATTTATTTTGCATATCTGCAGTTCAAACAAACATCCATCAAATTTTACAACATATCACACTATTCACCTTAACATTAATCTTGGGAGAAACATTTTCCATGTGCTATTTTCTCTTCTTCTTTACATGTTTGGATAAACAACATTGAGAAACTATGGTGGGGTTGGTCTTGCATATCCTTTTCAGTTCTCCTAGAGAAAGTATAAGGACAGGAATCAAAACTCAACTTTCCATGTCTTCACCCCATATATGATGACCGCCTACTTGGACCAATAGTAAAAGAATACATAGTTGATGACATATACCATATAAAGGACCATTGTTATTAGGAAAAATTGTAATCAGAAGCTCCAATTCCTTTTCCCTAAGTCTATTTTTTATTGCAGTGTACACACATTTCAATGCAGACTCAACTTGATTAGGAGGTGATGTATATAGTGGAACTGGTGGCTATAAATTTAACTCTTGAAGAGAAACATCAGAGAAACATTGTGTTAAAGTGATGCAAGATAAATATTACTCATATAATTTAGTTTTGATAGTAAGATACCATGTTTAAAATTAGTATGTTAAAGGTTCAAGTCTATTCACCTGCCCTTTTTCACAGATTCCAAGCATTACATTGCAAATCTTAACATTCAAGGTTTCTTAATGGCTACAAGTTACTCACCTACAAAAGGTAGGCACATGGAAAGAATTTGAGTAGCATTAAGGAACACCAATCCAGTGATGGTGCTAACATTGAAAGAGAAGAAAAATTTGGCTGAGAAAAGAAAGTGTGAAAAAGAAAAGTAAATGTAAGCATAAGGAAGTGCACAAGAAAATGTGATAAGAAGCAACATATTGGTCAATATTAACAATCATGAAGTTATGAAATTGCAAGAGCCACAAGCCATGTATAGACCTAGAAGGGACTATTTCTAACCAAATGGCACTATTTTTCATACCATTTCTTATAAGAAATATGGAGTACAAATAAGTAAATTGTAAAACGAGTCTTGTTTTCTGGTCTGTAGTACAACACTAAAAGTGTCAAAGATAGATGATGGAGCTTGCAATTTCTTAGATAAATGAAAGATGAATGAATAAATGGAAATCACTCACTTGAAATTCTCATTTGAATGAACCGGTTACCTAAGACAAAAAAAAAAAATTGAATAAACTTATCATTAGTTTATCTCCCCTCCTGGAGTTGGTTAAAACTGGTAGGAAAATATATAAACACAAGTTTAGAAGAGTTGGTAGTATTCAATTACATATAATTTCATAGTTGTCACAAACTAAGTTTTCAAAGACAACTGGAAACAACATAAAAATTCTTCCTTGATATATGTTTCCTCCATATTGGATACTCGAGAAAGAAAATCGTGATACATAAAACTAGTTCAACTTCCACTATCGAATATGTGAATTACATTATGTTGCAAGTATATAAATAAAAAAGAATTCAACAACAATAGAATTTCTGCCTAAATATGTTACAATTGATAACAAGTATGTGAAACAAAACAAAACAACCAATCAAACCATTGACAGACATATGCAGGCTCCACCTTCATCTGCCTTTAAATCAGCAGAACCAAAATGTTTTGCAAACCCAATGCCAAACTCACCATGTGTTTTAGCTTCATATTTATTGAGGTCTTCCTGTGCATTCATCCCTCTGCTGATTGTTTTGGCTGCCACAGCTGCTATGAGGCATCCTTTCATCCATTATGCAAAACCCATAAAAGTGTCAAACTAGCCTTACAAACAAAAATGATAAGGTAAAACATTATAGAAAGATGTTGTCCATAAATTCCCTTTATCAAGGAAATACAGTTTCAATTAATCAGAAACTATCAATTAAATATCATCACCTAGAAACACATTAAAGAGAGTTCACTACAAACTCTCAATTCCATGCAACCAAATGGTTATCTTGCACGATATAGTTCTATAATACTAAAGATGCTCTAATGAATTGGAATAAATCTAATAAAAGCATTGTACATGATAAACAAGATGAAGAACATCTCATAGCAGATGAAGAACATGTAGAAACATAGTTTGCAAGCACACAACACTACAATTTGTTAAGCTTCGCATCTTCAAGGAAAATTCTGCCCTGCACAACTTTTTCTCCATATTCAGCACTTGCTGGGGATATTGTGACACTGTTAAAAAACATTCTTATATCGCAAAACATGGCATTTTGTGCCTGCGAGAATTGAGTGATGAAATACATTGGTGGGCTTTTCCAGAGCATGCTTGATTTTCAAATAATAGAAATGGAATAGATGATCACATTAGATATCTCAATGAAAATGCTTTTATTTGTGAGAGAAATATTTTTAGTCGCACCCCTCAATAGTCCAATCATACTTCCCAAGAATCAGTGTTTCATTTTTGTTTCATCATACATTGGTAGTTGTGGAGGGATCTGCCAGCGTTTGAAATGCTAATGAGAATCAACCAAAATCATGTTTGCTCAAATGTCCGTAGACAATCAACAACCTGTGCATTAAGAACATTAGGAAAACTTGAATTAAGACATTGTTTTTATGCTCCATCCAACATATGTTATCTGAAAATGCCACCTGTTGAACCCTTCTTCAAAAATATGAGCCAACTGTTACTGTTTTTTGCCAAAATGGTGACCCCGAGAAATTTATACTCGAGCCCTCCCTCAATATATGTGCATTCTCTTGCATTGAAATTTGTGAGCTCTTTAGTTTAGCTAACAAAAAATTGCTAGCATCGCACACACTAGAATTCAAAAACTAAACAGCAGGCTGAAAAGCTTGTCTAAATTTGGTTTAACAGTAATTTTAGCTAAGACAAGGATTCATAGTAGGAATAAAATAGGGCAATGACAGTTGACTAAGGTGGCATTTAGAAGCCTGGCTACAACTACCACATCACATATCTGGTAAGAAAGAAAACATAAATGAGTATGAAAGCGAATAAAGAAACCTACCACATATTTTCTTTTTCTTTTAATTTTTTGATGTTGCCTGTGTTGTATTTGATTAAAGTCTCTGAATATGAAAGAAATTGAAGAAAGGCATCCTAAATTTTTCTACTTATAGTTTCAAGATAGTCTACATATTTGTATTTGATTAAAGATGAAATTATTCCCAAAATTATGATCTCTTGGAAGCCTCCTTGAATCTTCATCCAATATTGTGGCCGTGATGAAACTAGGATGTCTACAGGCATGAAATCTGAAAAAGAGTTTGACAGTATCTTAGAAAAATGAAATTTCCTAACCCTCTTAGCATTTTTCTCACTAACTTCATTTTTCAGCTCTGGATGTTGCTCTTTCATCAAGTAATCCTACTTGTATGTATTAAATAGTACTATTTGCAATATCTTCAGAAAATGCTTGAGACCTACATAACACCAATATTTGCATTTTACATGTAGCAGTCTGAATAATAATGTAATAGGAAAATTGATACGATGTACCTGAACACTAGTTAGTGGTAGCAGCAAGATGAAATGATTTCTCATTAAGGCCACTTCACTTATAATATAATTGTGCACAATTACATCAATAGAACTTTGTACTAAATATACCCAATCGTTGAATTCATGAGTTCAATAGAGTAGATTATCTTACCCAATTCACCCACAAGTCTCTCAAAATTATATAAGAGAATGACAAATTAGAATAAGATAGTTTACCCTCTATTCCAAGTGCAAAGTGAGGTAGTATTGCTTGAGCGAAATAAAATAGAACACCTATATTGTCATGTTTGATCCCAAGAAAAATTCTAAAAAAGTGTGGTGGACCCAAAGTTATGTAGACAAAGAATAGAAGTTTGAAAGAAATATCGGTAGCTGTAAACGAAATAAGAAACCATTGAGAACTAATCATTTATATTTAACATCAGATACTTTCCAAAAATATAATCATTTTTACTGTAAGTGGTGGAAATATGTATGTAAGAACTTAAGAGGCCATAACGATACATTCTAAAAAAGATGATAAAGAAAGTGAATTGAAATTAAAGGTGAAATCTGAAATGCTTCATTTTCAATGTGTTGAAGTTGTACTATTCTTTTCATGCCATATCCAATTTAAGACCATATGCAGATGCATCTTAACTGAACAATAAGTAGATTATGTTCTTCATTTTCCTCTAAATGCCTGAAAAAAATATAAAAAAAGATGTCTAAGAATATAATATAAATAATCAATTAAAGTTTCTCATAAATGGAGAAGTCCATAAATATAATGCAAAAATTATAAATAACAGTAGAACAAATAATTAGAAAGCAGATGAATGCTAGAGTGTCAATTTTGAAAGGAGAAACAAAGAAACAAAGGGCCTTTATGGTGATCACAACACTATATACAATTACAATGTTTTTAGTACAATGAACATAATAAATAATGACAACGTACTTAAATAGACCAGTAAATAGATCAGTAACAATGACAAAATAATGTTTGTACTACATACCTAGCTTTTAAATCCAGGTTATATCACATCCATCTTCTTTCTTTGTGTTCTCTTTTTACGAGGCACCATTCTAATTGTGGGTGCAGTTTGTTCATGACATTGAGAACCCTCTTGATAATTATTGTTTCCAACATGGTGAGATTTATGCATAGTTTCTTGCTGAGGTTGCAGAATGATATTTGAATTGTTCTGCGCAAAAAATATTTCATCATGTTCCCCTACCTCATCTCCATTTTCACTTCGTGGTGAGTTAGATTGTTGGGCTCCCTACACACAACACAATTTAAGAGATTGATTTGACATAATACCTTTGATTGAACTATTACGTAAGATTTAAAATATTATAATAAACTTACCTCATTTTCATGACCACTGGCTAACATATCCCCTCGGTCTAGCATGTGTTTCCTCAGGCATTGGGAACCATTAAGCAAAGCAAATTTTAAGTCCTCTTGTGATGCTTCCTTCTGAAATTGGTGAACCTACATTAACAAATATAACCAATTTTTTAATAACTTATTAAATATAATAAAATCAAAAGTTTGACATGACTTTTCTATGGAATACAAAATAATAAACATGAAAATCTTCACTTACCAAGGCACCATGAATGCTATTGTACCCGCCAGATCCTAATTTATGATATCCAATACTTGACACCCTGGCTTGGGTTGCTTTTGTTGTATCTCGAAGACATCTTTTGGAGCCTCCTACTGAAACTGGTATATCACTATGATTATCATGGTGCTTCCTCTTAAATTTTCCATCTTTAATGAGCTCATCCCATGTTGTTGGATCTGTAATCCAAGCTGGACATGGATAACTGAGGTCATTTTTCAACTTACACATTAAATTATCTCTTTTAGAATGTATATATTTCTAGGAAATTTCCAAAATGTATTCCTCATCAAAGCCAGGGTCACCAAATGCCATTATCACATCATTACAAAGTTCAACTTTCTTAAGTCTGCATTGGTTCCTCCAATCTCGTTGAACTGTATTGCCAAACAGTTGCTCTGAACGATGATATATAAAATTAAAGAATGTCATACCAATTTCATCCTTTAAGAATTCACCTTCTGAGGATAGCAAGAGTGTTACTTCCTGTGTCCCTTTTTTAGTGACTAAGGAAACATTTGAAGTCTGAGGAGTTGATGTCGATGCCACAATAGTTACATGAGTTTCATTTTCATTTGTTTCCTATATGTAAAAAGAGAATTTCAAATCATTAGAAACCTAGCCAAAATATAAAACTATTTCCAATTTAAAACTAATTATTTTGAACATCAAATATGGAACCAGATAACTAAATTAGTTACCCTTGCTATTCATTAACACAAGACATTCTAGACATTACAGTGGATAGTTTGAGATATTTTTGAAGGAAGAGGAGACAAAATGACTCCCTTTCCTTTTTACCATATGAGTGAGTTTGTAGAGTACCAAATCATGGTTGTGTAACTAGTCATTTATAAGGAGATATAATATTAAAGGTGGCAGCAATAACAGTTTCGAAATAGGTCTCTCAAAAAAGAGTGACAGACTAGTAGGTTGTTGTCAAAGAGAGGGAATAAGAGGGTGTCTGTAACCTCAATTTTTTATGTTCTTCCAGTTGTGATTTGCTCCAAGAATAGGCTATGAAAAAAAAATCTGGTAGATTTGAGGAGGATCTGCATAAATTTTACAAATATAACATTGATTTTCAATGGGTTTGACTATAAGAAGTTCAATTACAGCAACAAGCTGTGGAATCCCAAAACAGGGATTAGTTGTTTAGCACAATGCCAAAAGAGATGAAGGTGGGGACAATGCACTCCAATTATTTGCTATAATGTCACAAAAAATAAGCATGAAGTACATGATGTCTGAGTGAGGGTTCTCTATAAATAAGCCTTGCATACATAATAACATGAGCTGGAATGTTACCAGTTAGGCCTATGGTTCTCATCGTGGCTATAAAAATAGTTGTGATCAAGCTATAGTTTCAATGGTAAGGCTATGGATGTCATAGTGGCTGTAGAAAATAATTATATGTTAAACAACATGAAGAGCATCTCATAGAAGATAAAGAACATGTAGAAGCACAGTTTGCAAGCACACAACACTAAACAAGCTAGCTTGTTGCAATGATCAGAGTCTAAACACTTTACCCAATAATTTTGGTACTACTATTCCTTACTACTAGCAAGAATAAAAAGAAAAGTGACACTTGAAATCAGTCACAAAGTGAAACACAACTTGAAATGAAATCAGTTGATAGGAATAGAGTATCACAATAATACTTATAAATAATTGTACCTGTTCATCTAAAGCAGTCCCTGTAGTCCCCAAAAATGTCCTCTCCCACAACTTGATTTGCTTATGTATTTCCTTCCTATATTCAGCATTTTCAGGAGAGTCTGGTAGGAGCCTTAATGTTTTTTATTGTGATTCTATAAGATTCCTCAACGAAGCTTGTTTAGGTGTTTGTGGGAGAATTTTAATTGAATCCACACTTGATGGATTATTTAATGATTTTGGTATACTCCTAGCATGAGTTTGCATGTCAATTACAACAGGGATAGTAGGAGCACCCATGCTTGATCTCAAAGGCATGTTATGAGGCATTGTGCTTGATATCACTCTTGAGGTAGGTGTATCCAGTTGAGATGTTGAGGGCATGACACATCTACTTGACATATTCTGCAAATGTCAAAAATAAATATTTAAGTGGTATAATATGGTAAACAACATAATCAAACCCAAACAAACATATGACTAAGTATTACCATTTGCATTATATTAGCTATACCAGACGGCATAATTGGATCATGCAAGCTTGGGGGAGCTACTGTAGAAATGCCCTATGACAAAAGAAAAAATCAGTTTTAAAAAGGTGAAATAAGATAATTAATTGCACAATAACACATACCAGATCTTACCATTGCCATAGTCTGAGAGGTACTCAAGGGCTTACTAGGGGTTGGAACAACTTTGGAGATGGCCTACATTCCATAAACATAAATTAGCTCAACAGGTTACAAAAAGTAAGATAATTGGACTTATAAAAGAAAACTTTCAAACTTACCTCCTGCACCATCCTAGTAATGTTTTCCCCTTGACCATTTCTTAGCATCTTAATAAGACCATTTAAGATCAATGGATCTCCCATAGTAGAGTCCGGAGCACCCATAGGCACATCCTTTAAGAAACACATAATGACATAAAATTACAAAATATTGATTAGACATGGAACAATCTTTTATTTCTTATAAACAATATACATTTTTTCTAATATATAATAATCTATATGTTGTCCATGATACAAAACTATAGCATCCATTTCTTAAACTTAAAAACATTATGTTAAAATGCTAGCTAGAAGGTTGGTAATACCCGACGTGTAATTTGGAATATGTTATTTGGCTAGGTTTATGTTTGTCATTTTTGTACCCCCCTCATCTCTACTTTGAAGGCAATTCGGTCAGTGGTAATATCCCTTCTTCTTTCAATAATTGTTCTGAGTTGTGCTATATTGTATTTTCTTACAATGGCTTGACCAGAGACATTCCCTCTGAGTTGGGTAGGCTGGACAAGTCATAGAGTGTTTACTTACATTTTACCAAGTTAAGGTAACAGATCCCAGCATCCCTAGCTATTATTCTTCCCTTGAAGTATTGTTACTATCCAATAATGTGTTATCCGGCCCCATACCACCTGAATTAGGCAAGTTGAAACAACTTAACCAAATATCATTATATATCACCATAAAAATCAGTGGCCATATTCCACAAGAATTAGGAAAATGTAGTAATCTTTAATGGATTGGCATTTCAAGAAACCGGATCAAGGGACCACTGCCCATGAGTTTCTCCAAGCTTCCCCTAACAACCCTTGATATAACTCAAAATCTTTTTGAGGGCCGATTTCCAGAGGTTGTCTTGAATTTGACTCGATTAACTTCTTTAGAACTTGGTTTGAATGAGTTCAATGGAGCCATTCTAGAGGAGATAGGAATTCTAAACAAGCTTGTCCATTTGAGTTTGGGTCCAAATGAGTTCAGTGGAGCCGTTCCAGAGGAGGTAGGAAATCTGAACAAGCTCATCTATTTGAATCTGGGTACAAATAATTGTAATAAAAAAATTGGTATTTGCATTAATTTTAATCACCACAGGCAAAACATAGGGCTACAAAAGGTTCTAATTGTAATGCAAAAAGTCCATCCCTCCTGTGTGCAACCTTTGAAAGCAGCCTCTTATCGCCTCAACATAATAATCTATTATTTTTGGCCGAATTCATCATTTTTTCCTGCTGCTAGTCAGTCTCCATTGTATCCACCATGACCAACAAACCTCATTTATGCATATAGTGTGACCACTACAAGCCATGAGAACACATTATTAAACCAAAAATGTTGTGGATGACTAAGAAAAAGGCTAGTTACAGTACGCAATCCTTGCATGCATCCTCAGTCACATACTCCCAAATCAAATTATTTTGGCCACTCAACATTTTTGTAAATTTTTTTATAAATTAATTAGAATTAAGACAATATAAGACCATATTTATGGAACTCAAACCATAGGTTAATTTCTAGCAATATTATTCATTGATTAAGATTGCTTCATAACAGAAATGGCATTGATATTGCAAATGATAAAGACACAAGCATATGCAGACACATCCAATACACCAAATATAGTTATTAAGACTAATCTTTGCCCAGTCCACAAAATAAAGAGCTAAATTGAGTCAGATGTAACAATAGAGAAAAGCATATAATATTAATTGGCCTGTCTATTATGGTACACATGAATATTTATTTCTACTGATAACTTGGTTATTGTCTCTATATAGCTATGTGAATAGCACATGTCCCCAAATAGTGGCTCTTAATCACCCCTTATTTATTTTTTTGGTATCTATATGACACACAACAAAAGGAAACAATCTGGTTGCTTGTACATTTAATTGAAAAATAAAAATATATAATTATATTGTATGAATCCTCACAACAATCATAAAGTGAACATTGTGATCAAATAATGTCATCTTCACAAGAAATTTCCTCATTTGATGGAATATATATCCCATCATTAACAGGACCTAAATCTACAAATACATTGATATTATCATTTTCCCGCTCTTCAAATATAGGTAAATTCAAATCAATAAATTCATCATCTTCATGGACTTCAAGCCCATGTTGTTGCTCACGTCCTTGTGAATCTTCAGTAAACTCATCATGATATTCATCTTGGTCATCTACGTCATTGGCAATAAAAGTTTCATCATCTCCATCTTCGTCATCTATTTCTTCAAAAAGAACTTCTTCATCTTCAACTAAATCGTGGCCCTCTATGTCTCCAACAAATGTTACTCTTCGTCCTCTTGGATCATAAACAATCACAAATGACCATCCTTGCTGTTCTAAATTAGGAATGAGGAATATTTGTTCACATTGATTTGGAAACACATAAGGTTCAGAAGTGGCTTCAAAGCTAGATGTATTAATCATATAGAATCCATTATTGTGCTGAAATATAGTTTTTTCTTCACCCACTTTAATAACCTTGTACCATTCAACACGAAAAATAACTTTCTTAAAAGAGACAAAATCAAGCTCTATAATATCCTCCACTTCTTGATAATATTGTAGTGTGTTGGTGACTGGTTATCTATCATTTGCATGTGAACGACATTCTACCTCAAAAGATGCTGAAACTCCACAATCATAAGTTTGTCTCTTTTCATCAACTTTTTTGATGCAGAAATGATGCCCAAAATTCCACATTCCTTTGTAATATGTTACCTAAATTCAGATTAAAAATAACTAATTAGATTCAATGCTACCAAATAGAAATACTATTAAAGATTTTGAACATGTTAATAAATATGCATCACCTCCCCGTTGTTTGATCCTTTAACGAAATTCAGTTGTTGCGGTGTGACTCTATTCCTCCCTTTTGATGCCTCGTGTTCAATATTGCTCTTTAGCCAATTCCATGTGCATCTATCTGGCCATTTTCTTTTATGGCTTACAGGAAGTCCTCGAGCAGAGTTTCGACCATATTTATTATATATGTTGGCCAAAACCATTTCATCCTCCAATTTCTTTTGTTTAGCATACTTCTCCATCCATTTTGACATAAACACAGAATTGTATGCAATATACAAATGTAATGCCTCCCACTCCTTAGCATCTATAATAAAAAATAGAATTCATAATTATTTAAAACAAAAGTCATCTATTATACAATTAAGATAAAAACTACTTTCATTTTTGCATACCTTTATCCTCTTTGAAGTCCCCTGACCCTCTAATTTTTCACCTTCGAATGATGGAGGTTGGTTATAATTCCATAATAGTGGTGCTTCAAGGTGCAATTGAGGTAAGTACTCACTCAAATGAACCATTGATTGGAATACCATGTAACCCTCAACCATGGACCCTTCTGGATGAGCCTTTTGCCTCACAAATTGTTTTAAAACTTTCATGTATCTCTCCACAAGCCACATTGTTCGAATATGAATAGGCCCACACAACTCAATCTCTTCTACTAGGTGTACAAGGTAGTGCTCTTGAGAATTAAAAAAACTTGGAGGGAAGCATCTTTGAATATCACACATCAAAAGTGGAATATTCCTCTTCCAATACTTGAGGTCATCTTGATGTATCTCTTTAGATGAGACCCACCTACATGTATTAAAGGTATTACAAAATAATAATTATACATTACAATCTAAAAGTATAAAATCATATGAAGCCATAAGAGATGGTGCATTTGAAGTGATAAGAGTCACCAAAATACCTCAAATATTTGGATAGTTTGTAAATAGCTAATGTCACATCATGGTTAAAACTACTTGGTATTGCTGCAGGCAACACATACTACACAACCATTTACAAATAACCATGTTAAAATATGTATTAACATATATTATCACTAAGATATACAATTTCATAAATATACCTCCAAATAAATGCAATGTTCCCCAAACTTACCTTAATCCAATTGTGCCAATCATGTATTTTTAGGCCTGAGAAGTCTGATCCATATCTCATGAATAAATTTTTTAATGTAGCACCAAAGCCAAAAGGAAATCTTATGCTTTTCATTGTATTAATGATGTTAAGCTTCTCCTTTGATGTAAAAGTCCACGGAGCATGAACAAATGAGTTGTCTCCATGCAACCACATGTTCGGCATGATATTGGCGATTTGCAAATCCTTTCGTAACTTTATTTGTGCTTCAAGGTTTGTTCCAGTAAGATGTTTCCACAAACACTCAGCCACATTTTTTCCAATATGCATACTATCAAATAAGTGCACTATTAGTAAGTTCTCATAATATTCTAATTTGTAAAAAATAGACAGTCTTTTCATTCCTAGTGGAAATCCCATGCCATTTTTTTTTGTCATATGAGGACTTCCACCTAGCAGGGTTCATCTTTCTTGGCTTCCTCACTTCCAATTCTTTTCCATTGAAATCATTTTTCTCACGCACTCGATAGCGATGATTTTGTGGTAAGAATTGTCTATACTCATCATATACAATTTTATTAAGATCTTTTGAGTGTCTATACAACATTTTTGGCCCAAATGATGGACAACCATGTTTCCCCTTTGTTTGCAACCCTGAAATAAGAATGGATGCCATATTTAGAAAATGGTACAATGAACATGATAATATAAAATTCGAACAATAATTACAAATGTACTTTATATATATTGCCACAACAAATAGAGAGCCCCGGGGCATCATGAATTGTCCAGATAAGAATTGCATGAAATACAAAGTTTCTATCATTGATGGGTCTTGCTACATCATACATATTTACACCATCCCATAACTCTCGAAGCTCATCAATGAGGGGCTCCATGTAGATATCCATATCCTTTACTTGATATCTCCCTAAGTAGAAAAAAAGTTAATTATGGTTTTATCTATAATAAAATATATAAATATATATGTAATCTTCAAAAAATAATTGTATTCATGTTTTATAGTACCTGGTATGATAAGAGTTAGCATTGCATGCTCCTTCTTCATTGCCATCCAAGGGGGTAGATTGTTGTTAATAATTAATACCGGCCAAATAGAATATGTTGTTTTGAGATCTCTAAAAGGATTGACACCATCCATTGCTAGAGAAATTCTTGCATTCCTTGGCTCACTATTAAAATGTGGCCATCTTTCATCAATATCTTTCCAATATTTGCTATCTCCAGCCATACGCATGACACCATCATGGCTCCTCCTTTGTGCATGATAATCCATATATTTTGCCAACTCCTTACATTTGAACATCCTCTCAAACCTTGGCTTTAGTGGAATGTGTCGTAGTACTTTATAAGGAACCTTCTTCAATACTTGATCTTGATGATACCTCCTTGTATGACATACTGGGCAGTGTTGCAAATTTGCATTCTTTCCATAGTATAGTATATGGTCATTGGGGCATGCATCATATGTTTTGTACTCCATTCCAATATCTTTCATTATTGAAGATAGTTCTCTATGAGAATGAGGTAATTGATTATCCTTTGGAAGTATTTTGTTTCACAAAAGCCTACATGGTGCATCAAATGATTCTTATGAGTATACAAGATATTCAAAAACTTAAAAACATCTAGAGAAAATTAGATTGTGGGAATATTAAATCAAACCTTAATATATTTGTAAAGCATGTGTTTGTCAATCCATGTGTAACCTTCAAGTTCAACAACAACATAATTGTTGCCAATATAGATATATTAGCATTTGGGAAAAGAGGCATCCTAGCCAACTGAGCTAGGGGTGAATCAATATCTTCTTCTGCAGATGTGTAGAAGTCTTGGATGAATTCATTGATACCAGCCTCATGTATGTGCGAAGTGGTTTCATCCATAAATGTGTCTTCATCTTCGTCTTGAGAGTGGCTATCTTCAATGGCATTCATTGGTCCTTCAACAATATTACCAACTGGAAGTGGCTTTTCATCATTAAAGCAATTGAAATGATCAATATAATATTATAATGTATTAAATAATATGTGTATTTGTTTATCTTTAGGAGTACCAATTTGTTAATTATAATTTACCTCTTCTATGTAAACTCCATACTTCAATTGGTGGATACGAACCATTCACCGCTTCTTTAGTTTCCTATTTTGGCACCTCTTGCAAGTACAATATATCTTTTCATCGAAGTATTCTTTTGTCCCTGGTTTAGGTCTTGCTACTCGTTCATCTGAATATTTAGATGTTGATGTACTATTTCCCTGAATGCACAATGTACTATCAACAGTAAGGCCAATTCTCGCTAATATATGTAATAAGGCTATATCAGGGCCATAGTTAGTATGTTTATATTTGTTTATTCATGTTTTCTTATTTGGTGTTCAATATAAGGCCTTTAGTGCGACATAGGTTTCCTAATTAGAAATTTGGTCAACAATGGTCAAATAGGTCAAAATAGATTGAAAAAGCATTTAACTGGTGAAATGTTCTTAAGTTGCGAGGAGTTGTTGCGAGAAGGGCATGTTCCATGATAGTGAAGGGATGTTTGAAAGAAGGGATGTTTGAAAGGTAAAGACAAGTTCTGTAAGTAGTAATGCATGATGGTTGATCCTTGCATCTATGAGATCATAGGGGTGTGTGTGTGCGCGCGCACATCCATGCATGTGTAACTCGTGTGTAACACTGAGGAAGCTTGGAATAGGAACCATGTCTCTATGTGGATTGTATTCCTATGAGGATAATGGGTACTATTCTATCACAAGGAAATGACCTTACTCATCTAACAAAGGATAATATTTTTAATGCTCTGGTTGGGTAACAGATGATCATACCTTGGAGATGAATGTTAGTAATGTCAACACCCATGGTTTTTAAAATATAGAAGAGGCCTCGTAGGAAGAGAATTAGCAATCTACCAACAAGAAATTAGAAAACAATTATAAATATATCAATTACTACATATGCTACCTAGTCAAGCTTAGGTTAATGTTTTATATCATTAAAAATGATAGCGTAGGAACAAAAAGAAACAAAAAGTACCCGGTTTGCCATGTTGTACGGATGCCAAGAATATATCTAAATAGAAGGCTACAAAGAAAAGTGTATGGATGCCAATTAGGATCATTATATAAATAGGCATTGAAATATATGAAAATACATAATCCATTTCAAAATAGCACATACCCAAAATATTGGAAGAGGTACTTTTATATGCAAAATTTGCAATTTTAGCTTTCTAACAACCCTGCAGAAACTAGGCACTAGTCAGCAAGAGGGAATAAGTGTCGGTCTTAAAATTATTGCTTAATTTTTGGATTCAAAACATATAAAATATTTTACCTACTCAAACAAATTGTCATTTTATGTAATAATTTAAACTCAATAATTTCTAGCTGTTTGAATCCAATTATACTGCTCCAACAAGGAGCCCTGTTTATAGGCGCCAATATCTTGCATACTATTGGGACGTACCAAATATAAGAGCTTAGAGGTTCCTTACTATTATAGAGAACCTAGAACCAAGGTATGGGAATATGGTAACTTGGAAGGTCATTATTGGCATTATCCTTAGCCTGTGAAAGATAGATATTATTCTCATTGGCCAAAATACATAGATTGGCATCCTAGATCTGCATCCTAGATCTTATGAAAGAGATGTCATAAAATTTTGGTGGAGATTTCAGTAGAAGTTTTCGTAGATTTTAAAGACCCATTTACATTATTCATTCATTTTAGAAGCTAGTACTCTTCTCCTCTCTTTCCTAGAGATGAGAAATTTTGCAGATTTCTTTCTCTATTGAGGTCATAGTCCAGTTGGAGGTTGGTTATGTATTGTAATTGAAAATTCAGGTAGATTGCAATGTTCCCATTTCTAAGATTGATTTTAACAATAATAGAGTTAATATACAATTAAAAAAATGAATAAATAGATATTTAGATATAATTATTTATTCTATGTTTAATTAAACCTAATAATAGTAAATAATTATTTAGTAAATAAAATAAAATAATAAACTATAATATAGTTTATTAATTTATAATGAAGAAGTATATTTCATTAATATATATAAAAAGGATTAATTTAATATTATTATATAATAATAAAATTAAATACAAAGACAAAAAAAAATTGTATTTCACATATTATTATTATAATAGAATAGCCATATACATCACCAACTGCTGAATATATTGGTTCATACATCCTTGCTTTGACTGGATCTACTACCTATGCTGCCTTTGGTGCTTCTAGCTTTGCTATTACTGACTATATGTATGGATCACAAAGATCAGCATTTTTCTAGAACAACATCATGGCAGAAGGTATAGATCTCGATCACTAGTCCTCATAAGGTCTGCTGGTCAAGCTGTTGATGCTGGATCTTAAGATGGTGCAAAGGTATGCTATGGTCCATGCTACTGGCTAGGACTGTGTACCAAAACTCAGAACATGGTAAAATGCTACTATAAGCTGTGCTCCTAGATATGCTACTACGTATGCTGCTGCATGAACCTGGTTTGACTACTGAGGATGCTGGATCAAGATCAGAATAAAGAACATAATGAATAGCTTAAACAACTGCTGCCCTACCATTCTATAGGCAACAAGGTAAACGTTTGCTTCAACTAATTTTCATAAGCAACAGAATCAATGGCATAATCTTGAGATGGTGCAAAGGTATGCTATGGTCCATGCTACTGGCTAGGACTGTGTACCAAAACTCAGAACAGGGTAAAATGCTACTATAAGCTGTGCTCCTAGATATGCTACTAAGTATGCTGCTGCATGAACCTAGTTCGACTACTGAGGATGCTGGATCAAGATCAGAATAAAGAACATAATGAATGGCTTAAACAACTGTTGCCCTACCATTCTATAGGCAACAAGGTAAACGTTTGCTTCAATTGAGGATGCTGGATCTTGAGATGGTGCAAAGGTATGCTATGGTCCATGCTACTGGCTAGGACTGTGTACCAAAACTCAGAACAGGGTAAAATGCTACTATAAGCTGTGCTCCTAGATATGCTACTACGTATGCTGCTGCATGAACCTGGTTCGACTACTGAGGATGCTGGATCAAGATCAGAATAAAGAACATAATGAATGGCTTAAACAACTGCTGCCCTACCATTCTATAGGCAACAAGGTAAACGTTTGCTTCAACTAATTTGCATAAGCAATAGAATCAATGGCATAATCTACAACATGTCCACGATCAAGATCAGAAGCTGCTGCATAACCGACATAATCAACAGGATCTGCCTCTGCCTTAGATGCTGCTAGTGGTCCATCGACTGGATAAAATAATGTTAATTATTTCATCACATAATATTATATTATCATTAAATATATGATTAGTACATGTTAAATATTAAATAATTATAATAATGTGACTATAAAGAATGGTCACAATCATTGACAAATCATTATCTATCTGGATATTTATATGGTAGATTAAGGAGAATGAGAAAAGGAAAAAAAAAGGAGGATATCGCAGACAGATTGGAGGAGATTTTCAGAAGCTTACCATATAATAGCTGGTCTTGCAGTTAGGAATTAAGGACTGATATGCAACAATTGATAGATATAAGAAAGAATTAGAAAAGACATATAAGGAGAATATAAAAAAATAAGATACAATATTTTTCCACTGAGATAGAAAAGTAAACAAGGACAAGTATATCCGAACTAGTAATACTTGACAGGACACCAGCTTATAAAAGTGACAATTCAGGAGAAAGAACCTTTAATTATATCTACAGACTCTATAGTCAACATACAAAGTAAAACCATATAGGTATTCGTATCTTGACACAAACCCAAAACAGAGATGAACCCATAGACATGATATTTAATCCAGTGAATCAAATCATGTCAGCACCTCCCTGAGAGACACAAACTCCAGCCAATGATCACCCTTGAATCTGAGAATCATGGGCATTTAAAGGAAGTGAAAGAAAAGGCCCCGTATATACACAACCATAGTAATAATCATTAAAGCTCAAAAACATTTTATAGGAAAAACAGAACACAAGCAACACCCATAATAGTATCAGAAAGAATCATACAAAGTTGACAAAAGAAGCAAATGGAATGATATTTGATAGTGATTATAGAAGCCATACTTCTATACTAGTGACTGGATAAACTATAGTTCAAGGGAACTCGAAATGTGAGAATTGGCATACAGATGAAGGGAAAGACTTTTCAGAATAGATAAGAATAAAACATCAAGCACTCATCATGATCAAATATAGAACGGATATGATCATTGCCGTAGGGGCATAGAAGATAATGAATGGTAGAAAGGAAATGATATGACATTATAGATATAACAGTATTAAGGGTTTATGAGCTATAATGAAAAGCAGTATTGGATAATGATAAAGAATGGATTCTTTTAGGTTTCCATAGCCGTAAACAATGAATGGTCATCATTATATATTTTGCAACATTAAATTCATGATCAATATCTCATAGCATTAATAGGGTACCATCAATACACTAGAAGATGCAACTTCAAATAATCACCAAAGAAAGCTATTATCCAAAATGCACAAACCATCTACTTTCAGACAACATCATACTCTCGGTGCAAGAATATAACTACACATTGGAAATCACAACATCCCACTATAAGCAATATTAACATCCTATACATTCCATATTCTCAAACAATGGATCAGAACTACCAATTCATCATTATACATATAGAGGAACATTATAATATATCCTCCATTAAGAAATGAGAGGAGGCTAAAGGTATATGGAACATCAGGATAGTCATTAAAGAAGTGATATCACTTGTATCAAGTATAGATGAGATAATACCTTTTGTCAAGTACACATAAATAGATAAAATTATCTTGCTCATTACTTTGGGAGATAACAATCTTGGATTGGTGAAACAATATTATTGGATTTCTTATTCAGAGGAAATAGTTCAAGGAGGGAAATTATTTGGCAGTCTCAAACCTTTAAGAACAAGGGACATTCAATAGATTGATGAAACCATTATCTATCTCCTTAAATTTGACTTACACTTCTATTTGGCATAGGATTAGGACATTAAATGTTCTATTAAAGCATGTAAAATGGAAGAATTGTGATTTAGTAGAAATCTCTGCTCATAGCTCTCAGTTTGTTGGGAATAAAGAAAAACACCGGTAGTGCAGACCAACTATGGTTATGTTTATAGCTTGATTTTGTGCTAATGTATTCAAATGCAAACTACAGAGATAGTTTCTCTTACACTATAATTTTTTATCACACTTTGCAAAGTAAAATAATATTTTGGTTACAACTGTTATATGACAAAATAGAGCTATGATTGTTTAAAAATGTAATCTCTTACACCAGTAGGCATGGCAATGGAAGGTCTTCCATAATCAGAAAACACACTCACTTAGAAGTGGATTGATATCCTCAACAACCCAACCCTGTCTTGCTAGGGGACAAGAAGTTTCAAGAGGGGAGAGCTTAAAATTTTTCTTTGTTAATCCAAGTATGAAATGGAGTCTTTACAAACAAGGAGTAAGGAAATAAAGATTCTATCAGTAATTAAGTCAGATTTAGGACTAAAATCTTTAGTCTTTAGCTGATTTATTGTGAATTAATTCCTAGTTAGTATTGTTAATTTTGTGTTCAGTTATTTCACAAATAACATTGTTAGTTAACTAATTAAGAAATTTGTGTTCCTATCTATTTTCATGCAATGCTTCTTACATCTTTTGGCTTGTCTCATGAATCCCTAGGCAGTTATCCAAACATAATCCACATACAACAAGGTTCACCTACTCAACTCATACTCCTCTCACAAATCCTGCTTAATCTTTTCGCTAGCACCTTATTAATATTTTTCATGCAATATCCAAAAGTTTAAGTTATCTTCAGCCTCCTTGTTGCTTCTAGTAGATCTGATGGGAATGAACATAGGAACTTAAAAGCACCGAAATAGTACGATATTAACTATTCAATGACTTAAACTTTTGACAGACAGAAAATATTAATACCAATTATACGCTAAAGAGGTTTGTAACATTCTATAGTCAGACATAACAATGCATTGGTATCTTATTTGCAGCCCACCAGAGTATATAATCAAATCAGCAATAGCTGAATTTTTGTTGCATGTTGTAATACCTTTGTGAATTTTCGTATGGATGCCTTCTTATGTTCTTTAGCTCTTGCTACAACACATGTTGCTACCTTTACAAAATCTAGATTTTGTATATCTATACCGACCTTGATGCATAGCTCAAGTAAAATAGCAGGAGCCAAAAAAATTGGGCTTGACTGCTTGCAGTAATTGACACCTCTTGGAAAATGTAAGGGCAAGTCAACAACAAATTTTATCAGCCTAATATTACTATTGAAAGATTTCATGCTTCCACAATCCATATTTTTAACTTTACATCTTTCTGCTAAATTAGATACAAGAGTTCTGGAGAATACATGACTCCCACCATAAAATAAGGAACAAAAGTTTTAAACAGCACACAATTCTTACCAATAGGACCAAACACCATTGAATTGGTCGAAACTCAAAAAGAACAAATAGATGGATGGCAGGAAGCAGAGAGGAAAGTGCTGGGGTACCATAAATTTCAATTCAACTTTTCTTACCTACGTCGAAAATGATGCCGCCTCTCATCTTACATTAATTAATTCACTCATTTCAGCAACTTGAGTTGCCACATCAGACATTTTAGACTGAAGGATGAGCCATAATAGCTAACGATCCCTCAATTACGGAATGACCATGAGAAAGTTTATACGCTTTTTGGAGAATTAATCCATACCCAACTAGGTTGTTTTTACAAGGACCTTTTTGTTTCTCCATTTTGAATTTGTTTCATACCCTGTTAGGATTCTTTGCAGTTCATTGTGTGATTTTGTCTATACCAGTTACATCTCTCTTTGGTTTTCTGTTTGTTTGTTCGATTTCTTTATAAATTCAGTCACACCAAGTTAGGATTCTGGATGATTCAATGTTAGAAGAATTCATATTCAGGTTGAATTGGGAATACCAATGCGAATTATAGCTCACTTTGGCTGATTTCATTGCCCCAATTTTGGATTTTGGATTTATTGACACCTAGCTTAGGTTATTTCTTTGAATTTTTTTAATTTTTGAATTACCCAGATTTTAGGTCAAAGAGCTATGGATTCACCAAATGTCGAAGAAACCAGCACTGATGTAGAGGAGAATTACATGGAGACTCCCATTGTTAGTAAAAAGAGAGACAAATGCACCACGCATTTCCCAGGCACCGTCAAGACAAGTGCTTATAGATTTGATGGTGAAGGAAATTATTTAAATAAGGAGTGGGATCTAATAGAAGGGTAGGGAAAGGAGTTTCGTTGGTACCATGTGGAGTTTCGAGGTCTAATCAGAAATTGGCCCTCGCTACTCAATACCTAATTGACGTGCTCTGCCCTCCTCTGAAACTTTATGACATTCTGGCCCTTGTAAGCAATGGGCCATTCATTTGGAATATTGATGGGGCTCTTATTTTCAGGATCAATTCTACAGGCCCCACGAATAGCAAATTTACACATATTGCAGCCTGGATAACCGAGAATACTATCATTACCATATCTCTGGGGAAGGTGCCAAGGCTTGGTTTTTCTATGACAATGTAGCAACCTCTTCTTTCTGATATTCCAAGTGTGGAAAGTCCTGACTACAGAAGGGGTTCAGTGATAGGTGCAGAGGAGGGATCCAAAATAGGGGGTCAAGAACAACAACCAAATGTGACCGTCATCAGAGAGCATGTGCTAGAATTTCTACTTACCATGAAGAGTCCACACGAAAATTCTTGAAGAGTCCAAACCCTAGGAGGATCCATGGCGTTCAATGTTAAAAGGTAACAGACCATGTCACAATAGGGCAAAACAATGTAAAACATACAATGTCAATGAAAACACTGAATGGTCAGGATAGCCCACGACAGGGCATAAAAATTAAAAAAACCAATTTAAGAGTTTAAGCAACCATGACAACTAGTTGTGTCTTACCTCAACAAATTGCGTTTGAGCCAAAAAACTGCATTTGAGATCATCTAGGCTCTGAGAAGTCGACAATTTCCAGCCTACACATTCTTTTTTTGTTAGATTGAAAACCCAAAATCCAGAAGAGAAGATTAATTACAAACCAGAAAACTCTAATGCAAATATAGAAGAAACCGAACCCAATATATTAAACAAACAAGAGATCTTTAGGGTATTTAAATACATGTTTATTGTGTAGATCATTCCCATTGAAGATGCCGATGACTAAGGCATGATAGATGAGAATACAATACGTGACATAAATCATGCATAACTCGTCTTGAGTTGTAGTCATATCCATCATCAGTCTTTTTTGCCTCTGTGCGAAGAGCTGCTGATCCCCTATTTGGAATGCCGATGAAACCCTTTTGACAACACCGAAATTGAGTCGAGCGCCCAGAGTTTTGGAAAGATAACGATCAGTCATATTAGGAAAACTCTCACTTTACCTATTGTCTTTATTTAAAACAATTAAAAAATAAAAAATTATTTAAATATAAAAAATATGTTAAAGACATTATTTATATTTTGTCTTTAACTATTGTCTTTAATACTGTTGTATGTAGTAGTGTGTATTCTTTGACAATTCCTGCAAAACAAATTAGAAGAAAACTATTAGTAAAAATGAGAATTGAAATGCCTATTCTAAACTGCATCACAACACTACTATTAGATTTTAAATGGATCTTTTGTCATGCAAAATCAGTTGTAATTTCCATCCTATCTTTGAACAATAGCAAGCTGTTAAACATGTTATATAGATAATGTGATTCATCACACTCATGTAAGTTGAGATGCTAATGAAAAAACATTATTTTGAAAACTTTTCACACAAGATCTGAATTGCTATCTACTAAGAGATTTTAAATCTAAAACCCATCTATAACTAAACTAAGAGATTTTAAATCTAAAACCCATCTATAACTAAAATAAAAAACTAATTCATATTGTATTACATTATGTTTCTGATTGAATTTCAAATAAGGAACAGGAAAAGTCGTTGTATAATGAAATAGAGTAGCTTTTCTTGAAAACTGTCCCACAAGAACAAAGCAATCTTCGAAATTAGAGAACTAAAATTACAACTACATATTACACTCTCTATCTTTAGCTAGCATTAGCACACTATATTTACGCATCTATGCTTTTACGCGTTTGTAACGACAATATTGGGAATAACCTATTACTAGGGTAGAGTAATATCAATGAGAATAATCTATAACTTATTACTAGGGTGGACATGGCATGAGAGATAAGACACCAATAAAATCAGAAAACTACGACCAAATCAGAACTGGCATGAGGGCGAAGGTTAGGAAAGAAAATTCGTTGCATATCATAAAATAATTTAGAATAGCGCGCAACATTTTCTAGCAGAGAACGTGTTTCACAACTATAATGATAATATAATTTGCGTCAAGATGGTCCAATTCAAAGCAATAAGTCATGAATTTAGAATGAAAAACTTATAGCATACTAAATAAATATTACGGGTATCATTCAACTTGCAATGGATATATTGTTATCAAAACACTCCTTTGAGTCCAGAGTGCTTGCAACTCACTTAGCCATAATAAATTTTCTGTAGCAACCTTTTCCCTTTTGGATTTTTCAGACAGAATGTGTATGGTCTGTTATTTTGATGCTACTATCCATTTCAGGCTTTTCCATCTATGTTTAGTTCAGTTACCCACCTATAACTATATGTATTAGTGAGGGGTCTTAAGTACCTCTTGCCAAGTTGCTGGCTTAATGGATAAGAATCCGATTACACATTTTTTTAATTCTGTGAAAAGGTAAAGTGAACCATTTTGCTTCCGAGGTTAGAACTCAAAATCATGAACTGTATGCAATTGCCATATTAAAATTTTCTAATTTCTAAAGTGTGAGAATTTCATTTTAAATTGGATGGTTACCATATTTCCATTGTTGGACAACTATTTGGATTAAAAGTGATGCAGTTAGAACTTAAGATTTTTTTATTCAAACATAAAACACATGGTTTACTACTTCTACCACAAGGACAAGTTTTTGAGATATGGAAACATCAACTTTCAAATATAGATTAGTGTTCAGTCTTCATGAGCTATGTAAAGTCTCTTCTTAAGGGAGCGGTAAGCATTTCAACTTTACCATTACAATCTTGATAAGTAGGAGATGATTTCCACAGCTAGTCAAATTGTGATGTGAATATCAGGATTTAACTGTGTGATTTTGAGTCAAACTCGATGACCCATGTTTCATGAGTAGTGATTCAACATGAATCCATCTCTCATGAGAATAAATGAAACACTTAGCACTCATTGGATCTAGGTGATGCTCACAGGGGTGAAGCACCGGGACTTCCCGGGAGGTCACCCATCCCAGTATTACTCCAGCCTGAGCGCGCTTAACTACGGAGTTTCCTCCACAGTTAAACCCAAAGCTTGCAACCCCATTTGCAAAACCTTCACCAAGTGTTGTGCCTTATGAACCATTCATTAGAAAGCCCCTTAAGCTCATCAATTGATAAGTAGGAGATGATTTCCACAGCTAGTCAAATTGTGATGTGAATATCAGGATTTAACTGTGTGATTTTGAGTCAAACTCGATGACCCATGTTTCATGAGTAGTGATTCAACATGAATCCATCTCTCATGAGAATAAATGGAACACTTAGCACTCATTGGATCTAGGTGATGCTCACAGGGGTGAAGCACCGGGACTTCCCGGGAGGTCACCCATCCCAGTATTACTCCAGCCTGAGCGCGCTTAACTACGGAGTTTCCTCCACAGTTAAACCCAAAGCTTGCAACCCCATTTGCAAAACCTTCACCAAGTGTTGTGCCTTATGAACCATTCATTAGAAAGCCCCTTAAGCTCATCAATTGATAAGTAGGAGATGATTTCCACAGCTAGTCAAATTGTGATGTGAATATCAGGATTTAACTGTGTGATTTTGAGTCAAACTCGATGACCCATGTTTCATGAGTAGTGATTCAACATGAATCCATCTCTCATGAGAATAAATGGAACACTTAGCACTCATTGGATCTAGGTGATGCTCACAGGGGTGAAGCACCGGGACTTCCCGGGAGGTCACCCATCCCAGTACTACTCCAGCCTGAGCGCGCTTAACTACGGAGTTTCCTCCACAGTTAAACCCAAAGCTTGCAACCCCATTTGCAAAACCTTCACCAAGTGTTGTGCCTTATGAACCATTCATTAGAAAGCCCCTTAAGCTCATCAATTGATAAGTAGGAGATGATTTCCACAGCTAGTCAAATTGTGATGTGAATATCAGGATTTAACTGTGTGATTTTGAGTCAAACTCGATGACCCATGTTTCATGAGTAGTGATTCAACATGAATCCATCTCTCATGAGAATAAATGGAACACTTAACAGTTAAATCCTGATATTCACATCACATTACAATCTTACTCTACTCAAATCTTCTATGTTTTGTTGACACAGAACCCACCTTCATCAATTTAAATGTAGCCTAACAAAAAAGTGTGACAAGAACTCAAATGGTAGGAATGACATACCATAATTCAAGAGACCAAACAAACTAATTTGTATTTCCCAATGATCAAATGATAATACATTTGTTCTTTTGTGTATTTGTAGGCTTGTTAAATATCAAACTCCAAAAGTAAAGTAAAATCTATCTATACATGGCATAAGTAGAATGCAATACAAGTATATTAGACTCAGAGTTTAATTAGGTATTTTTCATTTTTGCATCAGATTAGTATGTTATTACAGAAAGGGTAAAATAGTCAATGTTCGGTTGTTTCATTATTAGAAAAACCACTCAAATAACATAATGCTATCGAAGAATATTGATCCGCCTGAATGTATCACCCAAATGAGTCATAAGTGACAATCTGGAAAAATGAAAACCATTATTAAAGTTACACATGACACAATCAAGAAATCCCCATTCAAATCCCCTATTTTCTTTGTTTCTTTAGGCAAGTTACAGATTTGAATCAACACTCAGATCATTATGGCTACGAGTCATTGAGTAAGGATTTCCAAACTAAGACTCTGGCCATGAGACTAGCCCGTGTATATCCAAACAAGCTACGGCTACGAGACTGATATTGAAGCCAAAATAGGACAAATGAAGATGTAATATATCCTGAGCATGTTGCTTAGTGTATGACTTTATACCTAGACTTAGACGCTTAGAGACTTTGACTATGAAAAATCTAAACGTATCTAGGTTAACATGTATAATTCATTTTCCATTGGGTTCTCCAAGGCCATAAGACTCTGGCCATGAGACTAGCCCGTGTATATCCAAACAAGCTACGGCTACGAGACTGATATTGAAGCCAAAATAGGACAAATGAAGATGTAATATATCCTGAGCATGTTGCTTAGTGTATGACTTTATACCTAGACTTAGACGCTTAGAGACTTTGACTATGAAAAATCTAAACGTATCTAGGTTAACATGTATAATTCATTTTCCATTGGGTTCTCCAAGGCCATAATGTGAAGTGAAGGTGAAAGACCAACCCGTCCATGCTAGCGTAGCCTATCATGAACATACAAACAAAAATAGTTGGAAATCTCTGTAAAGTTTCAATTCATTTGTCATAGAAAAAAAACCAAATTCTTATGAAAGAAATTCATGCAAAAAATAATACAATCACAACAATCAGACAATAAAATACAAAAATTTATATGATCGAATGGGTACGCTAGGCCCAAAAGTTATTTTGGATGAATTATAAATTGCAAACAACAATGATGATCAAAATAAAAATTGGGGGAAACAAAGTAGAACCATACAATTCTTCTATTTCTAAAACAATCAAATCAATGAACTATGCACAACAGATTTGTATGCCCTAAATAAACATCATGGAATGAATGAATTTCTCTATAGAATCAAATAAACATAAAAGTTGAATCTAAGCTAGCAAACCCTATACCTAATAACAAGAAAGTTAGTTCATTCAATTTGCTTTGTAAAGTCCTACAATCCTTTTGCAACCTAGTAAAAATATAGAAATGCATGATTTTTATTCATTAAGAGATAACAACCAACAAGAATTCAAGAATGTGATACAACTATTTTAAACTTACATAAATCTAAAATATTTAAGAAGAACATGTCTAGGGCTTTTGAATAACAGAGCACTTTGATGGGAAAGCCATAAAAATCTCCCTCTATCTTACAAAAATCTCCATGCCATGCAGAAAGGGGAATAAATTTTCACCACATAGCATTTCTTTCCCACCACGTAGCCTTTCTCGAAAATGACAGGTGCAATTCTTAAATAATTTTCCAAATATTTCTACTAAAAAAGAAAAGACTACCTGCAAAAATAGTTATAACCAATAAGAAAAAAGTAATTTAAAATTATGATGTCAATTCTTTTCCAGATTCCTCTAAAATCATAGTGTAAAGTAAGATTGTTTCAGATTGTACAATTTTCAAGAAACAAAGTAATGTTGGAAAGGGCTACCGAAAACTTGAGTCTCTTGCCTAATGACAGGGACTAATAAGTATTGTTTCACAAGAAAATCTTTTCATGAGAATGAATTGTACTCATTGCATCTATATGATGCTCATAAATTTGGAGTATTGACCCTTTCAAAATGTTCCTCATCCCAATACCTCCAATTCAAAGACATTTAACTATAAAATTTCATCTCTCATAAAACCCTTCCATTTCCTGGCACTTTTGCGACTTCGTATAGAAAGATTTAACGGTAAAAAAAGAAGTATCTTTAGTAGAACAGCTTTTTTTTGAAGAGTACGAAGACCGTATGTGGTGTGAGTACAACATCCTTCGATGACGAGAATACTAGACTGTTAAACAGTGAAAATAAATGGCGCCTGTATGAATTATTGAGAGGTACAGAAAGAATTTTGAAATACTAAGGCCGTACAAACTTCGCATGATGAAAGTACAATGTAGGTATACTTGTCTTTGAATAGCTTTAGGTCCTCTCAGTCATATGGGGATCCTCTTCGATTGTTCCAAAAAAGGTGCTCTATTGAGCAAGCCAATATGTGATGAATCTGTGGGGTCGTATGTAGATGCCTTTCAATGCAGACATGGGTTTATTAATATCATTAACAATAGTGAACCATTGAGATACATGCAATAACAAAAAAAAAAAAATAGAACTCGAGATTGCATGAACTCAAATTGGTTATCGCCAAACCCAAGAACACAAATATATATATTTTGGTTCCAATAAAGATAATATTTCATTTTACATATGCATCAGACAAGATATGAATAGATACAAGCAGTTACTAAATGACAATAATTATAAAATATGGCATACATAGTGAGATTTTCACACAATACTTCAAACGATAGAATAGGGTAGCACTAAATCACTAAGGGCCCGTTTGGTTGATGGAATAGGAATAGAACAATTGGAATACAATTTTTATTTTCTGTTTGGTTGATAGAATAGGAATAGAAAGATTTGGAATAGTATTTTTATATTCCCATTTTGCCTCTAAAATGAACTTATACCCATTCCAAAAAATAGTTGTTATTGGAATAGCCATTCCTATTCCCAATATTACATGCCCATTCTCCATTCCTATGCCTAGGCCCAAGAAAAGGGAGGATCTTCCACCTCTAAAATTATGCACAACTTCCCCAACCTTCAACTTGAGAAATAAAAAGAAAAATCAAAACCAATCCATGGTCCAATACAATGCCCAACCATCTCATTATAAAGGCCTTCAAGAAGCATCCAAAGATTTAGAATAGGCCAATAATATTAATTATTTTATTTGTTTATTAATTTAGGCCCCATATTAATTAATTAAAATAACTAATTAAATACCCTTTGTTATTTAATATAATTTATTGGACCAAATAATAAATTAATAAAATTAAGATTTGGAGACATGACATATCCTTATGGACCAAAGATTGCTTATCGTCAAGCAATCCACAATCAAACAAAAGGCTATCACCACCATGACACCAAACCAAACATGAAGGAAAAATGAGTAAATTGGCATCAAACCTTTGTTGTGTCCCAATATCAAGAATTTTCCACTATGCAACTTTGATATAAATATTGTCATGTCCGTAGTTAGTAGAATCCCAAAGATGCCAATCTTGAAGTTCATTGATGTAATCCTTTAGAGAATAAATTTTATAATCAAATAATTTGGTATAAAATTTTCTTGCAAATGATTGTGAGTAATGCCTCCACTTGTAGGTTCATGATTCTATTTATGTGACTCTAGATCATTAGAAAAGATTTATAATAGGTTTCTCTCCTTCCACACATTGACAATATTATGAAGATCAACTTTGAGAATATTGGCTCAGTTGTCATCCTATTTCAGATCTTCTATTTTATCTTGTTCCCTGACCTCAAATTAATATCCATCTTAACCTTGTTTGAATAATTAATAATTTCTCCAACTTCAATCTTCTAATTTTCTTGATATTTTTGTTGTTCTCCATCCAAAGAAGCAATTAGATTCTTTTACTTGTCCATGTGCTCTGATGCCTATATGATTTCATCCTATAGGCACTAATTAATCTCCTACTTCAACCCATTCTTGAAGAGTATATTGTGCTGAGATGATAGATACTTTATTTTCAATTCTATAAAATCCTTTAGAGATATGTCTCTCTCCCATCCACCAATCACCCAGTACTACTTTATTTGCTTTAGTGACTCAACCAAAGTGAGTGCTTGCAACCCTAATGCTTGGATTTAGGAGTGAAATCCATCATTAATGACCTTGCACCCGCTAGGAGGTTTAGTGTTTCCTTATCTATTCTTGGAGATTCTATTGACGTCTTCCTAGTTATCTCAACATTTCACTCAAACCATCACTTAGTGCCATGATCTGATTTCAATACTAATAGGCTAGCAAGATCACCAACTTTGATACTACTGTAATATTCCCAACTTAGATTTCTAACAAACACCACAAATCACAATGTATTAATATAAGCCAATGTATATGGTATGGTCTATAAGGCATAAATGTATGTTGATGCCTCCAATGACTCCTTAATCTATCTATGTAGAATGGTGATGATTGAGCCATACAATCAAGTGCTCTTGTTCTTGGCATACAATGTTGACTATGTTGTATAGGTTCTAAAATTTGGCAAGGATGACGATCATACATGGTGTGACTACAACAACCTTTGATAGAGAGAATACTTAGCTATCATACAATGAAAATGAATGGTGATTGTACAACATATTGAGAGGTACAAAGAGAATGTGGAAATGCTGAGGCCATGAACTTCTTAGGATGACTGTACAATATGGATATACTATCCTTTGGATAAATTTAGGTCCTCTTAGTCAAATGGGGATCCCCTTCAGTCGTTTGATAGAAGACAATCTATCAAGTAAGATAATATTTGATTAATCTTTGGAATAGTATGAAGATGCCTTATAATGTAGATATGGATTTATTAATATCATTAATGATAGTGAACCATTGAGATGCATCCAATAACATGACATAAAAAACTATGGATTGCATGAACACAAATTGATTTTTGCCAAAACCAACAATATCAATATATTATTTTCGGACCCAATAAAGATAATTTTTCATTTTACATATGCATTAGACAAGATCCAAATAGATAGAGATAATTTTCAAATGATGATGATTAACAAATATGGTGCACATAGTGAGATATAAACATGATACCTCCAACAATAGAATAGTGTAGCACTAAACCATCTAAATTGTAACAGGTAAAGTAGGGAGGATCTTGCACCTCCGAAATTGTGCACAACTTCTTCAGCCTTCAACCTCTAGAAATACAAAATAAAATGAAATCCAATTGACGCTCCAATACAATGACCAACCATCTCCTTATAAAGGCCTCCAAGAATCATCTAGAGATTTACAATAGGGCAACAATATTAATTATTTAATTTCTTTATTAATTTGGGCCCATATTTAAAAATTAAAATAATTAATTAAAGGCTCTTTATTATTTAATTTAATCTGAAGTACCAATTAATTAATAACATTAAAGTTTTGGAACATGACACACCCTAAGAGCCTATTGGTCTACCAACTAAAATAATTACAAAATATTTATTTACAAGCAAAAGTATTTATAATCAACTTCTATGATTTTATCTCTTGTGCATATATAACGCTTTGTTGGTAAGTGGATTTATCCCTATGAAATTGCCTTTGAACTTGAGTTTGTTTGCCCTATGAATAGTGGCAATTGTGCTAATAGTTAGAGAGATTATAGTTGACTACTATCAACTTGCAATGTTCCTCTACATTTAAGAGGGGCAACTCCCTTGCATGATGGGTGTATTTGTATCTTTGAGTACTTTTCACCACAAAGTATGAAAGCATAGAACATGAAACTAAATAAGATAAACAATGGAAACCCTAAAGATATAAATACGAACATCAAATGGGATTCCTAAAAGATAACAATTTGCAAGTTGTTTTGAGCACAAAATACAACAATGACAAAGAAAAAATAGTAAACCCTAGCATAGGAAAAGATAAACTATCTTAGCACATCCATACCAAGATATCATGAGCTAGACATTTTTCATCATATCAATTGCATAAGTTAGAAAGATCATATGATTGCACCATTAAATAAGGGACTACCTACTCAACATACAAGAAGTAGGCAAAAATGACTGGTGAGCACATTTGAGACATTTGACTAAATGCATTTATGTTATTTCTATAAAGATATATACAACTTCTAAGACAATTATGTACTTAGTGCAAACTCAAAAGAAAATTCTTCATAGCTTTCCCATTTTTCAAAAAGTCTCTTCCCAATTGATAAATTGCTTTCTGGTGGTTATGGTATTGATATATAAAAACATCCAATCTTAGAAATTTTCAGCGGTCCAATTCTCGACCACCCTCCTCAGAAGAACAATCATATCTGAAATATCTTTGCTGAAAAATGTCCTGCAGTGTTTCCTTGGTAATTGTGATTGTCCTCTCCTCCGCTGATCTAACCAACTTATGGCAATAGTGTTCAAACGCTTCTTTTCATTTTGATGAAAATAACCCTAAGCACTTTCCATGGAGATCTCTACAAATTCCTTCCTCGCTGGGAATCTGAATGAAATGGAAATAGATACTTGATTGAGCCTTGTTATCACATTACCTTATAATGTTTTAATGGCTCTAGAATTTGGATCATATGCTTTCATACATTCCAAAACTAGTTCGGTGTACACTGAACTACAAGTGGACATGCTCTTGCATAAGCTAGCCCACTGTCCAATATTTGCTGTGCTAAAGGTGATCTATCCTCTTTGCTTGTTACCTGCCAAAATCTGCAATATCAATGTGTCCCACTTTTGTGTCTGATATCTTGGGGAGCATGCTTTTCAATATTTTAGGAGGTTCATTTCTTTGGAAATTGCATTTCATTGTTTTGCGTACCTATTTATCATTCTGATGACTACTAGTATGTTTTTCCAAAACTTCAGTCACAATATTTATGACAGATCTTTTAGGTAAATAACATATTGTCACTCACTGTCAAGGTTTGCCTTGTACTCTATGCACATGGGTCTTTGATTCAGTCATCTACATATGGGTTTTTGATTCAATTGTCTATATCAGGCCGTTTGGAAATCATAGACTTTGGTTTTTAATTGAGCTTTCTTTTTCCTTATCTCTTCTGTCACTGTTCCATGCACAATTCAATTTTCTTTCTACCACAACCAATTATTCTTTGGATGGCAAGGAAATTTGTACATTCAGGTATTCATTGTAATTGATCAAGGTTTTTAGTCAAAACAATTTGTGTGCATGCGATCATCTAGTTTTGTTTCTTAAGCAATACATCCATCAGGCACTCTATCAAACAATTCACTTGCTTCACCCTTCTAAGTGGAAACTAAGATGTGGGCCTTGGGTATGATTCCATATTTGCATGAGTATGCACCAAGGCCACTCCAACCACATATCTGATGGGTATTTAAATTACATATTCATCACTGGCAATTTCTCTGCCACTATCTTGAGTTTCCAAAGCAAAGTCATATCTTTCTACTTGCACTTATAATCACTCAAGGATTTCCAAATGCTGGCATTGACATACAAGATTTTGCAACGGCACACAAAGGGAGGATGCTACCAAGCGTTGTTAAATTTTTGAATTTTCCTGTTAATCGTACTTTCAAAATTCCACTTGGGGCATTATATGCAGCAAAGGTGTTGATAAGGATTATGAATTTGGGCTTCAGCCTTTACTAGTTGTATTTTCTAAAAACTATCGAAAATACCTCAAATAGTTCTTTTTCTTATCATAGACATCTAATCCAACCATTAATGTTGTTTATTATATTCTACCAACCCTTTATTGTTTGGCATTTTGCCAAATAGTTGAAAGGACTCCACATTATACATACACCACAACTCCAATGATTTCACAGTCCTGATACCCGAAGTGGCATGTTCCATGGTATATTGCAAAATAGTTGAAATATATAAACCCTGTTTTCTCACAATGCTTTCTATATTTCTTAGTATCTTTTAAAACCAATTTAACATGTCTACTTTTTCAAAGATGCTATAACAATGATACTTCATGAAACCATTTCTTTTCAACATTCTGTCAAATATATCTAGTGTCTTCTCTTCGGTCATGACTCCATATAATATATTCTGAGCATTGTATTGCACAAAGCATCCTTTATCTAACATGAGATTCCAGCTCATTAATTCTTTCTATCACACAGTGCACATACCATCTGTCGTAATTGCTCCATTGTGACTGTGTGCGAGATAGATTCATAATTACTCCATTGTAATCTGTGTGAGCTGAAGGTGTTGTCCTCCATGTTCCAGTATGCAGTCTTCATTAATGATTGTGTGGGTATTCATAACCACCTTCAGAAAATCCATTCAATCGCACTATTGTAGAGTAGTTTTCCAGATCTGTCTATGCTTTTGCACATGATTTGTGTTTCTAAATAGTTCTCTATTTGACATTTATCACACCAATGCATAATGTGACTCAACCTTCAGCTTTCAACGTTTTGGTGCAAGATTGGTTTCAAAGTGACACATTGTCATGCTGATAGTCGTTTCTTGATAATTTCTAGACTATAAATTCCATGTTGGGCATGTTCTTTCTTAGGACTACACTGTGCAGTTTTTTTTTCATTGCTTGGCATAGCATTGCATAATCTCAAATATAATCGTAATTGCTAGCATCGACCATCTTCAATTTCAGTGAGTTGCCAAACCTATAACATGCTATATGAATTACATGACCATAGAAGAAAAAGACTATTGAAGAAGAGATTACTCCTGATGAAGTTTTCATCACCACCGCCAACATGTTTTCATGAACCCCATATGGTAGTTATTCATAGTTGAGATTTGGGTTTTGAAAAGTACATGTTAGGATTAGGTATATATTTTGGTTGAAATTTAAATCTTAATTCTAACTCGTTGGAAAGAAGGGTCAGTTTGGTTGCAGGCATAGGAATGAAGAATAGGAATGCAAGCTATTCGAATAACAACTATTTTTTGGAATGACTATAAGTTCATTTTAGAGACAAAATATGAATATGTATTCCTATTCCCTATTTCAATTGAAGAACCAAACATAAAATAGAAAGCATATTCACGATTTTCTATTCCTATTCCTATTCCCTATTTCAAATGAGGAACCAAACATAAAATAGAAAGAGTATTCAAGATTTTCTATTCCTATTCCAACAATCATTAGACCAAGGTTTTTTTAGAGAGAGTGTGCACATAGATTTGGGGAGAGAGAGTGAATGTTGACCCCTACAAACAGTTGACCATAAACTTTTCAATTTGTGCTCTTCAAAATCCCAACTCCAACTTCCTAATCTTAATCTTTTCTAAAAGTTCTGGTTTTGATTTTTACCTTTTGAATTTTATATTTCCAAATAACTCGTAAACTTTAAAACACCATAATTTTTGACTCCCAACTTGGATTTGGAAAATCCGAAGTGTAGCATGGGCAAAACCATTAGGAATCCCATCAATTGTTAGACATTTTAAAGCTCAAAGTTACATTTTCCCTTTCTCACTTTAACTATATTTTTAAAATTTGGACAGGTAGAGTAATAAGCTTGGAAGTTGTTGTGCTATAACTATAAACAATGAACTTAACTGATGATTAAATATTTTAGTTTAATCAATCACAAGTCTTGTTTTTCTTATGTTTGAAAAATATTTACATTAAGTAAAGTATAAAAGCAATAAAGTATGCATTATCATAATGGTAATTTATATTATTATAGTAAATTTATATTTTTAATGAAATTATAATAATTATTAATAAATATTTTTTAGATTTAAGATTTTCACATGTTAAAATTTTGAAGTTTGTAGTTTTAAACTTTTCATAATTTTAAAAATCACAAAACCACCTTTTTATTAAATTTCTTAAAAATAATAATTGTGAAATTTCCTTTTATCAAATAAATATAATTTTACTCTTATTAAAAATATATTTAATTTTTAATTTATTAAAAAATTGTATAGAGACTAGGGGAGTCTTTCATTTAGGAGGACTTGAATTGAGAGCAATACAATTATTTATTTTAAACATAAGATTATTCCTTTCAAAATGTACGATTGTTATATTTAATTTATATTATTAAAATTCTAGAAAATATATATTTAAAAAAAAAAAAAAATTTAAATAAAATTTAAAAATTTTATGTTACAATTTTTAAAATAGTTATATTAAATGTTTACCATCAACACAATTAAAAAATATTCTTGTGAACATTTTAAACTTTTATAAGAAAACAAAACTATTTTAATATTCTTGTACAAAGTTTAAACATGAGTTGTACCAGTTGGGCAGCCCTGTTATAATAATCATCATATACAAGAAAATAGACTAATCCTGAGGGATATTCTCGTCTCGTCTCTTATAAATATATGAGAATACGTCCTTTACCATTGTATGGAGTGTTTGTAATTGATAATTTCAAGCCGGCTTAAACATTGCAAAAAACAGTAAGCGTTACCCACAAAGCCATTTACGTAATTAACTCTTCTATTTGCTTGTCTATAAATACATTTATGTCTTAAATCTTTCTTCCATATAATTAATTACATTTGGAGATTTTGAGTTGCAGAGACAATGGGAAAGGCGCTAAGTGTGTCTGTGCTTCTTCTGCTGATCATAGCTGTCTTCATTTCCGGTACAATTGAAATTCTTGTTCCTTATATTAATCTCAATTGATAAAAACATACAGAAAAGAAATAGCCATAGAAATATATGTTCAATGAGAAGGTTCAATCATTCAATGACATCACTTTCATAAAAGGAAAAGTAGTAGTCAATTTCTTTTTCAAAATAATTTTTATTGTTATTTATTGTAATTAATTATTTTTATGTGTTAATGCAAATTTGAATCTAAGATTTCTCACATAAGAAACTCACAAATTAAAATTGAATTGTAGACTCTTCATTATTTCCAAATTCAATTTATATCCATCTTTATAAAAACAATAATTTGTAAAATATAAATATACTGGTTAATCTGTGAACAAAAATTTCTGATAACTGGATTTTGTACATGATTACAAGTGGTGTATGCGGCTGATGAAGGGCTGTGTGGAGCAGAGAGTAAAAAATACAAAGGTAAATGCGTGGAAGCCAAGTGCAACAGTACATGCGTTAACGATGAAAAGCAACTTGGTGGATTTTGCGATGCGAATGGAACGGGAGGATCCGCTTGTTTCTGCTATCATAACTGTACTTAGTTACAGGAAGGGATGATAATGGGAGTGTTATAAATAAACGAATGATATCATAATAATTATTCCAATAGCAAAGAGAGTATTGCACCAGTATGTAATTTCATTTGTAGATTGCAGATGTTAAATTCATTTTGAGGGGACAGAGGTTTTATTAAGTTTTGTGTGGGTTTAATTATAATCTTGTAATAAATCTGGCTATTTTCATTTTCAATATGTTTTTTAACTTTATTTTGTTATGGGATTTAAATAGATTCTGTTGAAGCAATTTTGTTGATTATATTTCATGAACATATATAGTTTAAAGTGGTAAATATTAATGACATAATTGATATGTAAGTTTTTGTATTTCAATGAAGTTTTGTTCAATTTATATAGGTCAGTGAGTCGATATAAGAAGATTCATTGCATAATGAAAATTTTAGTTGCGAAAGTTACAAATTATAATTACTATAAGGGGTTTAGCTTTGTGGAATTATAAGGGGTTTGGCCTCTTGTCGAAAAGTTTCATTGAAAATAGAGGCTAAATGTACTAGTGTTTCCTTAGTAATTGTGATTGTCCTCTCCTCAGATGATCTAACCAAATTATGAAATAGTGTTCAAACACTTCTTTTCATTTTGATGAAAATAACCCTAAGAATCTTCCATGAAGATCTCTGCAAATTTCTTCTTCATTGGCAATCTGAATGAAATAGAAATAGATACTTGATCAAGCCTTGCTATCACATTACCTTATGAAGTTTTAATGGTTCTAGAATTCGGATCATATGCTTTCATACATTCCAAAACTAGTTCAGTACACTAAACTACAAATGGATGTCCTTTGCATGAGCTAGCTCACTGTCGAATATTAGTGGTGCTAAAGGTGATCTATCCTCTTTTCTCATTGCCTGCCAGAAATATGCGATATCAATGTGTTCCATTTGTGTGTCTGATATCTTTGGGAGCATGCTTTCAATATCCCAAAGGCTCCTTTCCTTGGAAATTGTATTTCATTTTTTTTCCTACCTAATTTATCATTTTGATGATTATTAGTATGTTTTTCCAAAACTCCAGTCATAATATTTATGACATATCTTTTATGTACATACCTTGTTGTCACTCACTATCAAGGTTTGCCTTGCACTCTATGCACATGCTTGTGATTTATTCATCTACATATGGGTCTTTGGTTCAATTGTCTATATTGGATCATTTGGAAATCAAAAGCTTTGGTTTTCTATCAATCCTTCTTTTTCCTTATCTCTTCTCTCATTTTTTGATGGAAAATTTAATTTTCTTTCTACCACAACGAATTATGCTTTGGACAGCAAGGACATTTGTACATTCAGGTATTCATTGTGATTGATCAAGGTTTTTAGTCAAACAATTTTTGTGCATGTGATCATCTAGTTTTGTTTCTTAAGCAATATATCCATCAAACACCCTATAAAACAATTCACTTGCTTCACTCTTCTAAGTGATCAAGGTTTTTAGTCAAACAATTTGTGTGCATGAGATCATCTAGTTTTGTTTCTTAACCAATACATCCATCAGACACCTTATTAAACAATTCACTTGCTTCACCCTTCTATGTGCACATAGAGATGTGTACCTTAGGTATGATTCCATATTTGCATGAGTATGCACCAAATCCATTCAAACCACATACCTAAGGACGAGGCTATCCTCCCTACAAATTGCACCATTGACTAAATTTCAAAAAAATGAAAACACAATGATTTTTTTTTAAAAAAAATCAGCATTTGATCTTCATGATTTATATATTTTGCGATAAAAAACAACAAATTTTTTGAGAAAATTTCATTGTAGTTTTGTAAATTTGAAAAAAAATCATGTTTGACTTTTTTTTTTGTTTTTGGTGCATTTTCTCTTTAGTACATTTTGTCTGGAGAGTGCCCATATCTGATGGGTATTTAAATTCCATATTCGTCATTGACAATTTCTCTCCTACTATCTTGAGATTCCAAAGCTAACTTTTCATATCTTTATACTTGCACTTATAATCACTCAAGGATTTCTAAATGCCAACATTGACATACAATATTTTGCAAAGGCACACAAAGGGTGGATGCTATCAGAGGTTGTTACAAAAATGAATGTTCTTGTTAATCGCACTTTAAAAATTCCTCTTGGGGTATATGCAGCAAAGGTGTTGATAAGGATTATGAATTTGGGCTGCAACCTTTATTGATTGTATTTTCTATAAACTATGGGTAATACATCAAATAGTTCCTTTTCTTATCATCACTGTTGTTTATTATATTATATTCTTCCAACTCTCTGCTGTTTGACATTTTTCCAAATAGTTGAAAGACCTCCACATTATACATACACAACAACTCCAATGGTTTTACACTCCTAATACATCTATTGCAGAGTAGTTTTCCAAATTTGTCTATGCTTTTGCACATGATTTGTGTTTGTAAATAGTTCTCTATTTGACATTTATCACACCAATGCATAATGTGACTCAACCTTCAACCTTCAATGTTTTGGTGCAAGATTGGTTTCAAAGTGACACATTGTTGTTTGATAATTTCTAGATTATCAATTCCATGTTGGCCATGTTCTTTCTTAGGACTACACTGTGCAATTTTTCTATCATTTCTTGGCATAACATTGGATAATCTCAAATTTAATCGTAATTGCTAGCATCGACCATCTTCAATTTTAGTGAGTTGCCAAACCTATAACATAGTATATGCATTACATGACTATTGAAGAAAAAGAATATGCATGTTGAAGAAGAGATTCATTGTGGTGAAGTTTTGTGAGCTTCATTCTCACCATGACCAATATCTTTTCATGAAGTTGATATGGTAGTTATTCATAGTTGAGATTTGGGTTTTGAAAAGTACAAGTTAGGATTAGGGTATACATGGTATATATTTTGACTGAATTTCAAATCCTTACTCTAACTTGTTGGAAAGAAGGGTTAGTTTGGTTGCATGCATAAGATGTTGAGAATTGTGTCTCAACCTTGCAAGCTTTTTCTAAACAACTCTAGAAAATTTTAGCTAGAAAAATCTAGAATATTTTTAGAAAATTTTAAAATTTGTTTGTGGTAGTTTTCCACATGTTTATGAGTTGGAAAAAGGCGTATGAGTTGTTAAAAATGTGTCTAGTCTCTAGAACAATGTAGAAGGGTTATTTTTAGAGTGCAAACAACTCATTATATGACTTTTATGGGGGTCTAAACTAGAGGACAAAATTATGGACTCAAATGCTATTCTTGGAATTACAAATTACAAGTGGGTAATATGTGGCATGGTTATCTTGCCCATGGTTTTGGCCCATGGTTTTGTAAAACCACAAATGGTTTCCAAGTGAAAAATTAGTATAAAACAAGGGATTGGGGAGGTATTTGAATCATTGAGTTTAGTTTGCAAGACTGGTGCTAGAAGAAGTCTCTTTGAGTCTGAGTTGTGCTCCTGTAACAACTTGCATTGCAAGTGTATTGTAATCTTTTAAATTTGAGAATACATTGTGCGGGTTTTGGAGGGTGAGGTTTTTCTCTTGAAAAGGTTTCCCCACAGTAATCATTGTGTTATGTATTCATTGTTATTGTTATTATTTTATTATGCATTTCTTGAGATCTTTGCAATAGTTAGTTGAATTTGCATTTTTGTCCCCTCAAAGATTAGTGTAGGAAGTGATTCCATGCACCTTAGCTTCCTTATGAGTAGTATCAAAGCCTAGCCAGTTTTCATTCTATTTGTTGGGTACATGGTTTTTTGAGCTAATCAAGGTTTGAGTGGGAGCTTGTGCAAAGGTTTTTATTTCTGTGTTGTAGGATTGCAAAGATAGAAAGCACATCAAGGAGGATTGATGTAGTGAAGTTTTTAGGCACAAACTTTGAAATGTGGAAGCTAAAGATGAAACATCTATTGATTGATCAGGATCTATGGGATGCACTCGATAAAAAGAAGCTGAGGCCCACAGATCCAACTTTAGTCGCAAAGTATGATGTGAGAGATAGAAAAGCTAAAAGTCTCATTAGATTGTGTCTTGTAGACTCTATACTGATTAATGTCGATGAAGAACCTACCGCGAAGAAGCTTTGGAAGAAGCTAAGTGAGATCTATCAAATGAAATCACTTGTGAACAAGATTTTCTTGAGGAACAAGTTGTATTCTTTGAGAATGGAAGAAGGTGGACAAATTTCAGAGCATCTTGAAAGTTTTAATATGTTGATGACTCAGTTGACCTCAGTTGGGGTGTGGATCGATGAAGAAGAAAGGTGCCAAATATTGCTACGTTCATTGCCAGACTCATGGGATAGCCTTGTCATGGCCATAGAGAGCACTTTAGCTTTCTTGAAGATGGAAGACGTTGTTGGTTCTCTACTTTTTGAAGAGATGAGAAGGAAGGTCTCTCTGAATGCCAAAGAGGCTTTGAGTGTTCGAGGAAGACCAAAAGAAAGATGCAAGAATGAGAAAAAGCATGGCCATTCTAAGTCTAAGAATAAGGGGAGATAAAAATCTCGTGGTAAGTCCAAGGTGATCTGCTAGAATTGTGGCAAACCTAGACACTTTCAAAAGGACTACAAAAAGGAAAAGAAAAAGAAGAAGAAGCAAGATTCTAATTCTGAGTCCAAGAAGGAAGATGGAGATGATTTCATCGTAGCCTTGGCTACTCATGTAGGTGACAATGCATTGTTGATAGACTCAGGTGCATCTTTTCACATGACTCCTAATAGAAATTGGTTTAGTAAATATGAAAAGTTTGAGGGTGGTAAGTTGTATTTGGGTGATAACTTAGTTTTTGATATTGTTGGTCGTGGAAGTATTTGTGTGAAATTTTTTGATGGTAGAATTAGAAGATTTGATGGTGTCTTGCATAGCCCAGGACTAGCGAGGAATTTGTTATATGTTAGTAAACTAAAAGATGCGAGTGTGCATGTACAATTTTTTGAAGCAGGTGTGAAAATGGTGGGAGGTGCTATGGTAATAGTAAGAGAAAGTAGATTGGGTACATTGTACCAACTTGATGCATGCACGATTGAGTGCAATAGTACTTTTGATAAGATTGTGAAGATAACTTCTTTGTTGGAGAAGGAGTGGGTTTCTCTTTGAATAGATTGTCATGGTTTTTGGGTACACAAGGGTGCTCCATCTACTAAATCAAAGTTACCTATAGAGAAGACTATGTTATGGCACTGGAGACTCGGTCACATAGGTGAGAAAGGTCTACAAACCTTAAAGAATAAAAACCTTGTTGATGGGTTGAATGACTGCAATCTTGATTTTGATTTTTGTGAGCATTGTATCTATGGTAAACAAAACCATGTTCAATTTTACTCAAGTTCTCATAAGTCCTCATGTATTTTGGATCTAATCCATTCAAATGTATTTGGTCTAGTTGATGTTCCTTCTATTGGTAGATCAGTTTACTATGTTTCTTTCATTGATGATTTTAGTAGAAGAAGATAGGTTTATTTTCTTAGTAGTAAATCTGAAGTTTTCAGTCATTTCAAAGAATTTAAAGCAATGGTTGAGTTGTAAACTAGAGAGAAGATAAAGCATTTGAGAACTAATAATGGCGGTGAATATTGCTCCAATGATTTTGACACATTTTATAAAGATTGTGGTATTAAAAGAGAGAAGACAACTTCGTATTCTCCATAGCAGAATGGAGTTGCAAAAAGAATGAACAAGACCTTGACAGAGAAGGCTAGGAGTATGCGGAGTGGAGTTGGACTAGAACAAAATTTTTGGGCCTAAGTTGTAGCCACTGCCTGCTACCTGATAAACAAGTCTCCTAAATCATCTCTTGTTGATAAGACACCAATGGAAGCATACTCGAGCCACAAGCCTTCACTTAGACATATGAGAGTTTTTGGTTGTGAGGCATATGCTCACGTGCCAAAGGAGAAGAAGAAAAAATTGGACAAAAAAGCTATCAAATATATCTACATCAGATATAGTTATGGTGTGAAAGGATACAAGCTTTGGGATCTTGTTACACAAAAGGTATTCTATTCCAAAAGTGCTATTTTTAGAGAAACTGAGCCTTCTTCTATTATAGTGCAGCCATAACAGATAAAAGAAAAGAAAGATGTGATTCAACTTCCTATTACACCTGAGAAAGTTGAATTGAGGCCCTTAGAAAGACAAGTTGTTGAAGAGAGCGCTATGAATTTTGAATCATCAGAGGAAGAGGGAGAACTTGATCATGAACTTGAACCTGAACCTGAACCTGAACTAGATCTTGTTTGAAGGTTTGGTAGATAGAGGAAAGCACCAGAAAGGTATGTATATTCTCTTGATGATTGGAGATGTCTATTTTCTTTGAATGCTAATATTGATGAACCAAAATTTGTAGAAGAGGCTCTTGGTATGAATGATTCAAAGTAGATTGGAAGATAGCCATGGAAGAAGAGATGGAATCTCTTAAGAGGAATGACAAATGGGACTTTGTACCATTTCCTGAAGGATGGAAGCCTATTGGTTGTAAATGGGTGGTCAAAAGGAAAATGGGTTTAGATGGAAGCATTGAGAAGTATAAAACATGATTGGTTGCAAAAGGTTACTCCAAAGTTGCAGGAATTGATTATGGTGAAATTTTTTCTCCTATAGCAAAAATGACATTTATTCAATTTTTACTTTCTATTATATACAATAGCTTATGATCTAGAAGTTGAGTAGATGGATGTCAAGACAAGTTTCCTTCATTGAGATTTGGAGGAAGAAATTTATATGACATAGCCAGAGCACTTTGTGGTGAAAGGTAAAAGTCATTTGGTCTATAAATTGAAGAAATCTTTGTATGGTTTAAAACAAAGTCCTAGGATGTGGTATGAGAAGTTTGATACATATGTATTGAGTTTGGGATTTGTGCAGTCCAAATCCTATCACTGTATATACTACAAGTCTGATGCTAATTATTTCCTAGTTATTGCCTTATATGTTGATGAAAGATCTTATCTCTCAACAAAGTTTGAAATGAAAGATCTTGGTGCAACAAGGTACATTCTAGCAATGGAGATTATAAGAGATAGACAAAATATAAAGCTTTGGCTAGGCCATAGTAAGTATGTTGGTAATATTCTAAGAAGATTCAATCTGCAAGATTCTAGACCATTGAGTGTTCCTGTTACTATGCGAATAAAGCTTTCTAGCTCACAGTGTCCTTCATCCTCATTGGAGATGGAAGAGATGAATCAAGTATCGTATCAGAGTGCTACTGGAAGTTTGATCTATTCTATGGTTTGTACAAGACTAGACATTGCCCAAGCAGTGGGAGTACTTTCATGTTATATGTCTAATCCAGGAAGCGCACATTGGGATACAGTAAAAAATGTTTTTAGATACTTGTGGGGTACCTCAGAGTACTCTATATATTTTCATGGAATAGGATATGAGCATTCCTTGGATATTCAAGGCTATGTGGATTCAGACTAGGTTGGTGATGTTGATAGAAGAAGATCCACTAGTGCATATATGTTTACATTATTCGGTGGTGCAATCAGTTGGATAAGCAAGTGACAAGATGTGGTCACTTTATCCACCATAGATGTAGAGTATATGGCTGCCACTCATGTCTGCAAGGAAGCCATCTAGCTTAAGAGATTGTGTTCAGATATAGAGTTCAAATAGGGTGCAGTGACAATTTATAGTGATAGTTAGAGTGCAATCTGCCTAGCGAAGAACTCGACAATTCATGCGAGGATCAAGCACATTGATATATAATATCATTTTGTGAAAGATATGGTGTAGGACAATAAGGTGAAGCTGGAAAAGGTGGAAACTTTGGTGAATATTCTTGATGCATTAACTAAGCCCGTGAGCACAGAGAAGTTTAGATGGTGTTGAGAGTCTATGGGTCTCTTAGCCCCTAGCAATTAAGTCCATGACACTGTGGATCCCCTGACTCTTGCAAGGTGTTTGACAAGTGGGATAATGTTGATAATTGTGTCTCAACCTTGCAAGCTTTTTCTAGAAAATTCTAGAAAATTTTAGCCAGAAAACTCTAGATTTTTTTTTAAAAATTCTAGAATTTGTTTGTGGTAGTTTTCCACGTGTTTATGAGTTGGAAAAAAGCGTATGAGTTGTTAAAAATGTGTTTAGTTTCTAGAACAATGTAGAAGTGCTAATTTTAGAGTGTAAACAACTCATTATATGAATTTTATGGGGGTCTAAACTAGAGGACAAAATTATGGACGAAAATGGTATTCTTGGAGTTACAAATTAAAAGTGGGTAACATGTGGCATGGTTGTTTTGCCCATAGTTTTGGCCCATGGTTTTGTAAAACCAAAAATGGTTTCCAAGTGGCAAATCACTATAAAAGGAGGCCTTGGGGAGATGTTTGAATCATTGAGTTCAGTTTGCAAGACTGGTGTAAGAAGGAGTCTCTTTGAGTCCAAGTTCAAGTTTGAGTTGTAGTGATGCACCCTTGTAAGAACTTGCATTGCAAGTGTATTGTAATCTTCCAGATTTGAGAATACATTGTGCAGGTTTTAGAGTGTGGGGTTTTTCTTCTGGAAGGGTTTCCCCATGGTAATCATTGTGTTATGTGTTCATTGTTATTGTTATTATGTTATTATGCATTTCTTGAGATCTCTGCAATAGTTAGTTGAATTTGCATAATCATCTCCTCAATGATTAGTATAGGAAACAATTCTGTGCACCTTAGCTTCCTTACATAGGAATGGAGAATAAGAATGCAATATTGGGAATAGGAATGGCTATTCCAATAACAACTATTTTTTGGAATGAGTATAAGCTCATTTTAGAAAATGGGAATACGCATTCCTATTCCCTATTTCAATTGACAAACCAAACATAAAATAGAAAGCATATTCCAGATTTTCTATTCCTATTCTAGCAACCATCAGACTAAGGTTTTAGAGAGAGCGTACACATATGTTTTGGGAGAGAGTGAATGTTGACCCCTAGAAACATTTGACCACTAACTTTCCAATTTGTGCTCTTCAAAATCCAAACTCCGACTTCCTAACCTTAACCTTTTCTAAAAGTTTTATTTTTTATTTTTGCCTTTTTGAATTTTAAATTTCCAAATAATCTATAAACTTTAAAATACCATAACTTTTGACTCCCCAACTCCAATTTGGAAAATTTGAAGTGTAGCACCAACAAAACCATTAGGAATCCCATGTTGTTGGACTTTTTTAAAGCTCAAAGTTAGATGTTTCTTTGCCCATTTTAACTATTTTTTTGAAATTTGGGCAGAGTAAATACCAGGGTAGCAAGCTTGCAGGTTGTTGTGTTATAGCTATAGACAACAACTTAACTGGTGATTTTAAATATTTTAGTTTAACCAATCACAAGTCTTGTTTTTCTTATGTTTGAAAAATATTTACATTAACTAAAGTATAAAAGCAATAAACTATGCATTGTCATAATGATAATGTATATTATTATAGTAAATTTAATTTTTTTAGGGAATTATAATTATTATTTATAAATATTCTTTAGATTTAAGATTTCTACATGTTAAAATTTTGAAGTTTGTAGTTTTAAACTTTTCATAATTTTAAAAATCATAAAACCACCTTTTTATCAAATTTCTTAAAAATAATAATTGTGAAATCTCCTTTTATCAAATAAAAATAATTTTACTCTTATTAAAAATATTTTTAATTTTTAATTTATTAAAAAACTATATAGAGACTAGGCAACAACCTACAAGTGACCGTAAATTGTGAATCTTTAATTTGAAAGGTTTGAATTGAGAGCAATACAATTATTTATTTTATACATAAGATTATTCTTTTCAAAATATAAGATTGTTCTATTTTGCATAATTTAAATAGATTTTTAATATTATAATTTCTTAAATAGTTATATTAAATATTTGCCAACACAATTAAAAAAATATTCTTGTGAACATTTTTAACTTTTATAAGCAAACAACACTATTTTAATATTCTTGTACAAAGTTTAAACAGTTGTACGGCCAGTTGGCAGGAACTGAAGCCCTGTTATAATAATCATCATATACAAGAAAATAGACTAATCCAGAGGGATATTCTCGTCTCGTCTCTTATAAATATATGAAAATACGTCCTTTACCATTGTATGGAGTGTTTGTAATTGATAATTTCACGCCGGCTGAAACATTGCAAAAAACAGTAAGCGTTACCCACAAAGCCATTTACGTAATTAACTCTTCTATTTGCTTGCCTGTAAATAAATTTATGTCTTAAGTCTTTATGTAATTACATTTTGGAGATTTTGAGTTGCAGAGACGATGGGAAAGGCGCTAAGTGTGTCTGTGCTGCTTCTGCTGGTCATAGCTGTCTTCATTTCCGGTACAATTGAAATTCTTCTTTCTTATATTGATCTCAATTGAAAAAATACATTCAGAATAAAAATAGAAATAGAAATATATGTTATATGAGAAGGTTCAATTATTCAATGACACCACTTTCATAAAAAAGAAAGCTGTCATTTTTTTATTTAGAACAACTTTTCTTTGTATAAAATTTTATGGACGCTATAGATTAATTATTGTTATTTTGGATATTTCCAACTTTCACGATTTGAGGGTTTATTTCTTTGTGTGTTTCTTTTAGTTCTGTTCTTTGTTATTCTCTTCCGTCTTTCGACACACTTTGTATATTTTTATCCTATTTAAATATATATAGACTTATTTCTGAATTTTTTTTTATTGTTATTTGTTGTAATTAATTATTTTTATGTGTTAAGTGAATTTGAAGCCAAGACCTTTTATATGGAAGACTCACAAATTACAGTTGTGTTGTAGACTCTTGGGCCCCGTTTGGCTGGGGAAGATGAATTTTTGACATAATCAGTTTATCTTATAACTAAGTTTTCGAAAACCTGATTTTGTGGTTTGTAAAGCCAATAGTCCATTTGATTGATACGGAAGATGAATATACTGTGGACCCCACAATATTATTAAAAAAACTGTCATAAAATTCAAAACCTAGTTTTAATTTCGAATTCCACCTTTTTATTGGAAGAAACTTCACCAAAATTGAAAGATGAAATTGAAAACCGGAGTATAATTTTAACCAACCAAACACTAAATTTTTTTTGCAAAACCTGGTTTTGCCCCTGATAACCCGGTTTTGGCCCTCATCTTCCAGCAACCAAATGGAGCCTTGCCTATTTTCAAATTTGACTTATATCCATCTTTGCAAAACAATAATTTGTAAAATATAAATATACTGGTTAATCTGTAAAAAATACAAAAGGGATTGCGTGGAAGCCAAGTGCAACAGTACATGCGTTAACGATGAAAAGCAACATGGTGGATTTTGCGATGCGAATGGAATGGGAGGATCCGCTTGTTTCTGCTCTCATAAATGTTAGTTACAGGAAGGGATGATAACGGGAGTATTATAAATAAACGAATGATATCATAATAATTATTGCAATAGCAAAGAGAGTATTGCATCAGTATGTCATTTCATTTGTAGATTGCAGATGTTAAACTCGTTTTGAAGGGACAGAGGTTTTATTAAGTGTTGTGTGAGTTTAATTATAACCTTGTAATAAATCTAGCTATTTCTATTTTCAATGTGTTTTTTTACTTTATTTTGTTATGGGATTTAAATGGATTTTATTAAAGCAATTTTGTTGATTATATTTCATGAATATATATAGTTTAAAGTGGTAAATATTAATGAGTTAATTGATATATAAGTTTTTGTATTTCTATGAAGTTTTTTTCAATTTATATAGGTCACTGAGTCAATATAAGAAGATTCATTGTATAATGAAAATTTTCAATTTTCAAGGTTACAAATTATAATTATATTTCTATTATTTTTATTAGTTTAGTTGGTTGAAGGGATTAGTTCTCATTGTGGAGACCTTGGCTCGTTGTAGAAGGCTCAAAAAAGTTATAACTAGATTAAATTTTCATTTAGCTATGATTTTTTAATGTTATTATATGTAAAATATTTTTCAAAAGTATATTTGTTGTTTCCTAATATTTCCTAAGTTTGTTTTTAGAATTTATTATAGACAAATAAAAATTTAATTTTATTATTATTAATATTAAGACAAAAATTGTGAGACTATATTAACAATCATGAAAGAAATACAATATAAACTTTCATAAAAGAAATACAATATAAACTTTCTCTTTGACACTAATGAAAACATCCATCAAATTAGAGAGGAGGAGTGTTGAAGTGACATCAAAATCATTTTAGTGGGAGGACTTGTTAAGTCAATGGATTACTTTTAGTTACCATTTAACCAAAGACTTCACCCTCAAAGGGCCATTCATCTCTCTTTCCCTTATTCAACCATTTGAGACATCTTAAATTAGTTAGATTTCTATTTTTTTCTCTTTTCATCCATGGAGAATTGTATTGTGAATGCATGAGGACCTAATTTATTCTATTTATAAATATTTTTTAGGCCTAGTCTTAAATATTTTTATATGGAATATTCCTTCCGTTATCATGACTAGAAAACTCCCCTTACAATGAGCTTAAAATCTAAATTGTTTTAAAAAATGAAGTTCCTTCTTCATCTAGAGTCATTTACCTAAGAAATTTCTTTCTTTGTTTGGTAAAATGTATAATCTAATCCTTGGAGGAAATAACCCCATAGTAGTTGTGGATATTGGTTTGAGATAAAGGTTTAACAAGGGTTAAAAAACATTAACCCAGGTAAAGAAGGAATCAAAAGGGAATGGTTTCTCTAAAATCACTTGAGAACATAATTGTGTTCTCCTCAACATTATCTAGTCTTTGATATTTTCAATGGTAAGTGTTTTGACATAATCTCTTCTCCAAAAGTGGCATATCTATTTTCCCAAAGGGGGGCATATTGATCATATAGAAACACCACACAACAAGGGGGAGGGGAGGGGAATTAGTTGTCCCAACCACACAAAATTTAACTCACTTGTAGAGTTGAACCTTTAAATCATAGACCGGGATGTTAACTATATAATAACAGATCATCCGAAACATCACTTAGACACATAACACCAAGATTTTTGATGTGGAATCTTTGTTAGGGGAAGAATCATGATGGGGATGAAACCCCTAATAAGCTATATCCTCTTAATTTAGTATAACTTATTGCAAAGGGGAATGGAAATGTGTTAGGCAGATTTCTTAAAGCTTGAATTAGTAAATTACATAAGGGAAGTATAAATACTTGTATACACTAATCTACAAGTTAAAAACTTCCTAGAAGTGTCTTCAACATGCATGATCAGTTCTCACCAAGTACATTGGATTCTACTCAAACAAATATAATTTAACTATCAATTAAATTTTGGTTAAAACATCAATAGATTTGTACACATTTATTGATCTTTAAAAAAAATTACAAATACTTACAGTAGAACTTTTAAAAAAGTATTTTGACATGTTTTGTAAAAGAAATAGAATCTATGTAAGGGATATCTTTAAATTTTTAAAGTTTCCCTTGATAAATTGGCCACTGAATGCGCTTGTTTATTAAATTATGTGATTCTTGTTTACACATATTCCTTTTATTGATTTTGTGGAAATTCTTTAAGATTTCATAGTTACATTTTATGCACTTTTATTATTGATATTTATTTAACTATCTTAGGCTATGCAATATACACTTATATGATGCACTCTATTATGTCCATTTTAATTATTGATAGAATGCACAAGAGGGTATATTGCATAAGAGTGACTTGCATTCCCTTTATTCTTGAAGTACTAGCTTGCATTCCCTTTTTTCTTGAAGTATGTTTTATATGTCAAGGAATGAGTATGAACATTTTGTGGATGTTAGAAATAAAGACATTCATTGAATAGAGAAATTAACATTGATAAAAATGCATATATGACTGCATTTATGAATATTCAGGTGATGAATTTAAATTCTCTATGCAATTGTTATTAAATGAGATAAGTACCTAGGAGGCATTGCATGAAAAATATTGCATAGAAAATGATACATTATTATGTGATTGTTTTATAGATGGGTACCAACTATGGAGTAATATGGAAGGATATGCATTTAATTTTGATTCCTTACCTATCTATCATAGAATCTAGCCTAGTTATGATTTCGCCAAAGGGAAAATGCTACACCCTTAATATTGGTGTATATAGGGTTATGAATAGTCAACTTGTGGCTATCTTAATTATTAATTAAGTCATGTTACCATTATCATTATCATATTATTATTTATGTAGGTAGGTCTTCCTAGGTGTTATGTAGGGTTGTGTCTATTCAGCCTAAGCATAATTAGGTATATAGGAGGTTGTGAGTCTTATTTCAAGATCATATTTTGAAGTGAGTTTTCATTGGAGATATTTGGAGGTTGCCCCCTCGAAGTGGCCTATTACTTTTAGTTATTATTGAGTATTTATAAAATATTTAATATTATTTTTTCTATTGTGCAAGTTATTTCATTAAAAGTGGTATCAAAGCATGATCTTGGCACCATAGAGGCAAGATTTTATCTCAACATTGGGGCAATTTTGGGAAGAGCATAACTTTTAGATTTTAGCAATTTTTTCAAATATTTTTAAAGGGTTTTTGAAGACTATATTAAAGAAGGTATAGTCCAAAATTTAGAGGAATTGGAGCAAATTTGGGCAAATTATTGCATAATTACTATTTCTACACAACGTATTGAGATCTACATATCTCTCACATCCTGTCGAATTGGAGTATAACTTGTATTGGGTTTATGAATACATAGTAGAGGAGCCTAAATTTCAAAGCTTGGAGAAATTGAAGCAAAAATAAGCAAGTTATTACAAAATAAGGAAAATTATCTCTCAAGGCAACAAATTTGCTAATTTTGGATTCTTTTTTGAGTAAGGGTATCTTGGCCCTAGTAAGTTATTATAAAAAAATAAATTAAAAAATCAAAGAATTTACATTTCATTTATGTGATTTATTTCAAAAATATTGGTTTCCAACATGATGAGGCCTCCAACAAGAGGCAAACCGAATGCTACCACACTGGGGAAATCCTCTAATCAAGATTGGGAAACAATAGAGGATAGTAATCCCAATGAGGAAATAAGTAAGTTCAAGGAAGAGGTTAAGAGGGATATGTGTGACCTACAAGGATATATATCAAATATACGAAGCATGTTAAGCACCTATATGAATGAAGCAAGGAAGGAGTTCTCAAGTAATCGAGGTGAAACCTTCAAGTCGACTAATAATGACACAAATTTTAATACTCCTACGGGATCTAGGAATTTTTTTCCAAAGGTGGATATGGGAAAATTTGACGGAAAGGATCCTCTAACATGGATAAATCAAATGGAGAATTTTTTTGAGGTACATCAAACCCCATATGGACAAAAGGTCATGATGGTTTCCTTATATCTATAATTGGATCAATTCATTTGGTATCACTGGCTTTGTACTCATAGGAGGAAAAAGGTCCTCACTATATCATGGTCAATTTTAATAGAAGAAATCCAAGCACAATATAGAAATAGCGAGACATAAAAATTCTTTAGAAGCTTGCTAAGCTTTAATAAACAAGATCAGTTAAGGATTATATTCAAAAATTCCAAAATCTATCCTTAAGAGTTGATACAATTACATAGGAGAACTTGAATGATTTATTCTTGGGTGGTATCAAGGATCACATTCAACATGAGGTATGCATGTTTAGTCCTAGCTCAGTAAATGAGTCTTTTATATTGGTACAAAGGGTAGAGGAGACATTCTTGATTTCTAGAAAGTAAGGCACTAATCTAACAAGATAAAAAGGATATTCAACACCTTATCTTCCTCAACCTACTAGGTTGACTCCACAACAAATTGAGGAGAAAAGAGAAAAAGGGTTGTGTTTCAATTGTCATAGCAAACATAGTCAAGGACATAAATATAGTGAAAAGTAATTGTTCTATTTTAAAGGTTCAAGTGAGGAAGAAGAGGATGAGCCCATATCAGAGGAGGATATGGAGTCAGGTGACAAATCACATGATTCTGAACCAATCATTTCTTATCATGCACTTTCAGGTTTTAGTGTACCACAAACTCTCAAGGTAGTGGGTTTCTTAAAGAAGCAAAAAGTAACAGTGTTGATCGACTCAAGAGTACTCATTGTTTCATCAAAAAATAGTTGGTAACTCTTCTGAATTGCTTTATATATCCATCCCAATAGTTTTAGGTTTTTATTACAAATGGGGCCACAATTAGTTGTTTAGGGAAGTGTCATAACATCAAATTATCTATGGGAGATTATCAATTTGATATCCCAATGTATGTGATATCCATGGGTGTGGCGATATTTTTTTGGGAGTGCAATGAATTACTACATTGGAAACAATTGAGATAAACTTCCAAGAACTATTCATGCGATTTCAATCAAAAGTAAAGGTAGTATAGCTAAGGGGGTTGAAGGAGAAATCCCCATAGATGGTAAGCTCTCATCAAATGCAAAAGTTTCTTAAGAAAGGAGAGGATGGATTTGTGGCCCAACTATGTTCATTAGAAGTCTCTCAATCTAATGCTCTTACTCAATCTAAGTCTCTCAATCTATGTTCATTAGTTGATCGTCACTTAGTGATTCTTGGAGCTATGCCTAAAGGACTTCCTCCTAAGAGGGATCATGACCATGCCATACAACTAGTTCCAAGGAGCTAACCACCAAACATAAGGCCTTATAGGTACCCACACATACAAAAAAGTGAGATAGAAAAAAATGTTGAGAAAATGCTAGGTGCAAGAATTATCAGGCATAGCCAAAGTGCTTATTCCTCACTTTTTGTGATGGTGCATAAGAAGGATGAAACTTGGGGCATGTGTCTAGATTATAGAGTTCTCAACAAGTACATCATTAAAGATAAGTTTCCTATTTGACTCATCGATGATCTTCTAGATGAATTAAATAGAGCTATGTATTTTACCAAGTTAGATCTTAGATCAGGTTATCACCAAATTTGGATTAAGGAAGAAGATATTTGTAAGAAAACATTTCTAACTCATGAGGATCATTATGAATTTTTGGTGATGCCATTCAGTCTTACCAGTGCACCATCTACATTTCAAAGTTTGATGAATTCCAGTTTTAAGAAGTTCTTGAAAAAGTTTTGGTTACTATTTTTTGATGATATATTAATTTATAGCAAGACTTGGGAAGAAAATTTGTAGCATGTAGATCAAGCATTACAATTACTCGAAGATCATCAACTCTATGCTAAGCCATCCAAGTGTGCTTTTGTTCTTAAGGAGATGGAGTATTTGGGACACATAGTTTCACATGAAGGAATAAATGTGGAACCTAATAAAATTAAGGCTATCATGGAATGACCTATTCCAAAAACCATTAAGAAGTTGAGGGGTTTCTTGGGATTCACAAGGTACTATAGAAGATTTTTGAAGAATTATGGTTTTATAGAAACACCCCTCACCACTCTATTGAAGAAGGATTCTTTTCATTGGAATAAATCTACTAATATAGCATTTGAGCAATTGAAGAAGGCTACATGTACAACTCCAGTGCTTGCCACTCTAGATTTTACCAAGGAGTTCATTATAGAATCTGATGCTTCTAGGAATGGGATAGGAGCAACTCTCATGCAAGAAGGTTGACCAATTGATTTTGAGAGTCATCAATTAAAAGGTAAAAATCAAGTCAACCCTATTTATGAGAAGGAAATGCTAGCAATCCTTCACGCAATTAAAAAATTGAGGCCTTATTTAATGGGTCAACACTTCAAGGTTAAGATAGATCATGATAACCTAAAATATTTTTTGGAACAAAGGCTATCTTCAGAAGAGCAACAAAAATGGGTCACTAAGATGTTGGGATATGACTTTGAAATTGTATACAAGAAAGAGAAGGAGCATATTGTGGCTGATGCACTTTTTAGGAAGGATGAAAAAGATGAAGCCTTATTTTGTGCCCTTTCAATATTACAAGCAAATCGGGTGGTAGAAGCCAAAGTAGAGTGGCAAAATGATGTTGCAACAAGTAATCTCATCCAAAAAATAAAAAGTGACCCTAGTAGTTTAGATAAGTTTTTTTTAAAGAGGGATATTATTTCGTATAAAGAGAACTTGTACCTCTTGAAGAATTATACTCTTAAAAAAAAGATTTTCAAAGAACTACATGAATCCCCAATCAGTGGTCATTCAAGATTTTTGAAGACATATCATCGGGTCAATAAAGATTTTTTTTGGGAAGGGCTAAAAGGTGATGTTCAAAAATTTGTGGAGCTGAATGTTTGGTTTGTCAAAGAAATAAGGGGGAAACAATTAAGACACCAGGCCTCTTGCAACCTTTATCTATTCATAACCAACGTTGGGAAGAGGTATCCATTGACTTCATCACAAGGCTTCCCAAATATAAAGGTCATAATGTCATAATGGTTTTAGTTGATTGCCTCACTAAATATGCACATTTCTTTACATTATCACATCCTATTACAACAAGTATAGTGGCAAAAGTTTTATTGGAGAATATCCAAAAGCCACATGGTACACCTAAGGTTATTGATAGGAATCGTGATCCTATATTTACTAGTCACTTTCGGAAAGATTTATTCTTATGTTTGGGTACTCAATTGGTTCATAGTTCTTCATAACATCATCAATTAGATGGGAAAAATGAGGTTGTTAATAAATTTTTGGAAGGATAGCTACATTGTTTCACTTTAGAGAAACAATCTCAATGGGTAGATTGGCTACCTCTTGCAGAATGGTGGCACAATACTTCTTTTCGTAGCTCATACAAAATTTCTCCATTTTTGGCACTTTATGGATATCATCCTCTTTCCATCACATCATCATTAAAGGTGTCACAAAGAGTTCATGTAGTAGAGGACCTCTTGCTTTATCAACAACATGTGCTTTCAGGACTCAAGGAGAATTTAGCTATGGCACAAAATTGAATGAAACAGCAAGTAGACCAACTTTGTAGTGAAATAAATTTTGAAGTGGGGGATTGGGTCTTCTTGAGATTGTAGCCTTATAAAAAAATCTCAATGAAGCAACAAGAAAAGAATAATAAATTGTCTTCAAGATATTATGGACCATACCAAATCATTTAAAAGATTGGTAGTGTTGCCTACAAGATTGAGTTTCCACCAACAAAAACGATACATCTAGTTTTTCATGTTTCTTGTTTGAAGAAGGTAATTGGGAAAAATATTTCTACTCAAACAATACTACCAGAGCTTGATGAAGAAGGAAGAATAATTTTGGAACCAGAGTACATTTTTCAAACATGAACAAAGAAGATGAGGAATAGAACCCTCACCTAGTATCTCATCCAATGGAAGAACTTACTAGTTGAAGAGGCCAAATGGGAGGATGATGAGTTTATTTAAGAGAATTTGCACTTGGTTAGCATTGAGGAAAATGCTTCTTTCAAGAGAGGTGGAATGCCATGCCCTTAATATTGGTGTATATAGAGTTATGAATAGTCAACTTGTGGCTATCTTAATCCTTAATTAAGTCATGTTATCATTAATATATTATTATTTAGGTTGGTAGGTTGGCCTAGGTGTTATGTAGGGTTGTGTCTATTCATTCTAATCATAATTAGGTATATATAGGAGTTTGAGAGTCTTATTTAAAGATCATATTGTGAAGTGTGTTCTCATTGGAGATATTTTGAGGTTGCCCACTTGAAGTGGCCTATTACTTTTAGTTATTATCAAGTATTTATATAATATTTTATATTATTTCTTCTCTTGTGCAAGTTATTTCATTGCATAAAATGCTTTCATAAAAAAAATGACACCATAAAAGACAACATTAAAACCCTATAGGAGATTGTGTCACTTTATCTTTGTGTATTTTTTTTTCCTTTTACTCTTGTTATTCTATATTTTCAATTATAATTTTAATTACCTACACCCTTTCGAACAAAATTTAATTTCCTACTCTTGATCTTACTTTTGGGAAATTTATTGGGGGGAAGTTAACTTTATGCACATCTCATACATTCTCCCATAATCATTTTTTTTTCTAATTCAGCCAACTCATGCTAGTTTGGGATTTTCTTCACTTCCCTTTAGTTGTATATTTAAAAAGGGTTTTCATTAATTTTGGCACACCATGTTTGAATTTTAGGACGAAGATGGGCACATAATGGTCATCTCTGGACTTCCAAAGAAAACTTCAATCAGTTAAAAAATATAAAATTCCCAATGATAAAGATGTGGATTTTATAAGTTTTGGGCTTACAAATCTAGGTTCCATGTTTATTTTCTTCTAGTTCAAGTATCTATAAATTTTTTTTTAGAATATTAATAAATTTGTACTTGGTGTGTAAATCAATGTTAGATTTTTTTTTTTTTTCAATGGCCGCTATTGAAAATGCACTAGGTGGCCTTATGGTTATGTGATGGCATGCTTTATGGTGTGTGTGGTTTACTGATTGATAATGTTTCTAGTCTTCTTGTGTAAGCTGTGATATATGTAACCATTTATGAGTTATCGATCAGTTGTATTTGGGTTACTTTTCAGTCACCTTCATGGGACTGAAGTGTTTATTTGATCTTGATGATGTCATGTTGTGACATGTTTTGACTTGGCCATTTTGGAGTCTTTGATCAATATTATTTGCTTGTTATGCCTTTTTGGTTGCTTGTTGAGAACCAATGGATATTGTGATTATCATTGATACCTTCAGTTGCTAATAGAGAACTGTTGTGGTTATGATTATCAATGGATGCTTTTTAGTTGCTCATGGAGATTTGATGCTCTTATTGTGGATTATCTTTTGGTATTTTTCCAGTTGCTTGTATAGGATTGTGGTGATTTTGTGAATTATGATTCCATGAGCCTAGAGTAGGTTATCTACTTGTAGTGTCGAGAAGTGGCTTGCAATGGGGGCCGAGCGCTAAGTGGCTACTAGGGTAACTCATTGTAAGTTGTTTAATAAGTGAAAACATTACACCTAATATTGACTTAAATGAACCTAATAAGATATTTTTTTGTTCTTGCCCATGCCTTGAGTGCTAGTACAAACTAGGATGTGAGTAGAGAGAACGCTTGGTTGCGACCTTTCATTTCGTAGTATGCCTTGTCAGTATGAGAGGATACTAGTGGCCACATAGGGATCACTAAGGGGCTGGGGTCTATAGAGAGACTACTAGGGTAACTCTAGCGTGATCCATGTGATGACACTTTCTTGCTTGTACATAGTAGGTTTCCTACATGTCATTGTTGTGCCTCTGGGATTAGATGTCATTCATATTAGAACCTTTGAGTTAGTATACTTTTAGGATTTCTAGACTTAGAAGAGTACTTGAGCTATGTGAATTGATAACCTGTTTGGGACTTGAGATTATCTCCTCAACGTGGTGGGAGTGGGCCATTTAGGTTCCATGCGGTCGGGTGGTAGTGCTTTTTCACTGTTACCATTTGAGTTCCATCTGAGACACCGTGGCTAAAGCATTCTTGTTGGCACTTATCTTCATTCTGTTCTTGGATTATGATGATGGACACATATCCTTATATTGATGATTAGTATATGTCAAATGATGTTATTTACTTATCTAATGCTTTATTTTTCATGATTCGATTTCTTATGCATACATTGTAGCATGTTAGATTTCTTCTTTCTGCATATGATGTAGTATGTTTAGGAGTGACATTCCTATTATGATAATACCGATGATCTCTTCGGTGACTTGGGATGTTATGCACGGAGGGATGGCTAGGGCCCATGATGGTCTAATGATGCTATTTACGATTGGGAGGAATCATGCACTCAGATAATTATGTGTTATGATTTATGGTTATCTTTTATGATGGATGTTTTTATCTTTTATGATGATGTATCATGTATGGAATTTGGTTTCATTTACTTTATTGCACTTGCATCATGGATTAGAATAAGATGATGTACTTTATTTCACATATGTATTTTCTTTTATGTCTTTCATACCCTGTGGCATGTACAATGGATGATTGAGTAATTGGAAATGTAATTTATTAAGGGACATTTGGAACCAAAGTATATTGTTTTAAGAATGTTAGACTTTTCATTATTATTTCATGTGGGTGTGGTATTAGATGGAATTAATATTAGTTGATTTAATTGTGATTCAACATAAAGGAATCCTTAAGGAATGTAACGTGTTATGTATGTTTATGTATACTTTCAGTTGAATGTTGTTATTGCTTCCGTTACTATGTGTATGGTTTAACTTTCATGTTTCAAAAAATAATAATAAAAAATGCTACCAAACTTAGTGAAATTTTAGGTTAATTCTTTTGGATCCCTTGGTGGGACGTTACAGGACTACTTGCTTCATCAACAACATCTACTTTTAGGACTCAAGGAGAATTTAGCTATGGCACAAAATTGAATGAAACAACAAGCAGACCAACATCGTAGTGAAATAAATTTCAAAGTGGGGGATTGGGTCTTTCTGAGATTGTACCCTTATAAACAAATCTCAATGAAGCAACAAGAAAAGAATAATAAGTTGTCTTCAAGATATTATGGACCATACCAAATCATTTAAAAGATTGGAAGTGTTTCCTACAAGCTTGAGTTGCCACCAACAACAAAGATACATCTAATTTTTCATGTTTCTTGTTTGAAGAAGGTAATTGGGAAAAATATTTCTACTCAAATAGTACTACCAGAGCTTGATGAAGAAGGAAGAATAATTTTGGAACCAGAGTACATTTTTCAAACATGCACAAAGAAGATGAGGAATAGAACCCTCACCTAGTATCTCATCCAATGGAAGAACTTACTAGTTGAAGAGGCCAAATGGGAGGATGAGGAGTTCATTCAAGAGAATCTACACTTGGTTAGCATTGAGGAAAATGCTTCTTTCAAGAGAGGGGGAATACCATGCCCTTAATATTGTTGTATATAGGGTTATGAATAGTCAACTTGTGGCTATCTTAATCCTTAATTAAGTCATGTTATCATTATCATATTATTATTTAGGTAGGTAGGTTGGCCTAGGTGTTATGTAGGGTTGTGTCTATTCATTCTAAGCATAATTAGGTATATATAGGAGGTTGTGAGTCTTATTTAAAGATCATATTGTGAAGTGTGTTCTCATTGGAGATATTTTGAGGCTGCCCACTTGAAGTGGCCTATTACTTTTAGTTATTATCAAGTATTTATATAATATTTTATATTATTTCTTCTCTTGTCTAAGTTATTTCATTGCATAAAATGCTTTCATAAAAAAATGACACCATAAAAGACAACATTAAAACCCTATAGGAGATTGTGTCACTTTATCTTTGTGTATTTTTTTTTCCTTTTACTCTTGTTATTCTATATTTTCAATTATACTTTCAATTACCTACACACTTCCGAACAAAATTTAATCTCCTACTCTTGATCTTACTTTTGGGAAATTTATTGGGGGGAAGCTAACTTTATGTGCATCTCATACATTCTCCCATAATCATTTTTTTTCTGATTCGGCCAACTCATGCTAGTTTAGGATTTTCTTCACTTCCCTTTAGTTGTATATTTAAAAAAGGATTTTCATTGATTTTGGCACACCATGTTTGAATTTTGGGATGAAGATAGGCACATAATGGTCATCTCTGGACTTCCAAAGAAAACTACCATCAGTAAAAAAAATATAAAATTCCCAATGATAAAGATGTGGATTTTATAAGTTTTGGGCTTACAAATCTAGGTTCCATGTTTATTTTGTTCTAGTTCAAGTATCTATAAAATTTTGTTTAGAATATTAATAAATTTTTACCTTGCATGTAAATCAATGTTAGATTTTTTTTTTCAATGGCAGCTATTGAAAACGCACCAGGTGGCCTTATGGTTTCTAAATTTGAGTTGAATAAGTTGTAGAAAACTTTCTCCAAAACTTTGTAATGATAATGTAAAATTGATTAATAGTTATATTGAATGTGTAGTTGTTTGACTATATTGTCTACTAGTTTTTTTTTTCAAATTTATAATATACGATGATAATTTCCATAGCTATTATGTTAGTGAGGAATTTGGTGACACACTTTACCAAATTTCTTTTCTTGAATGTTTCTAGAGCCTCTTTAAAAATTTCATTGTAGAAATTGATCTACCTTTGCCCATTTTCAATTTTGTTAGTTTCTAAAGTCTTTCAACAAGTCCTCCTAATAAATATAGCAATTTATGGATGCAAAGGAAACATTACCCTTATTGAAGTTCCATTCCATTTGGGCACAACTAGGAATGGCTATGTTGTTTTCTAATACCTTGTAAATTGTGTTCACATTGAAAGTTAAGGAAAATTTTAATAGTTTAAACCAGGAATAAATTTTGACATGTTTGAGAAGCCTTTATCACAAATAAATTACAATGTTTTTTCTTTTATTTGAAATAAGATTTTAAATTAGCTACTGTTAGAGTTGTGACCTTAGGGGCTTAAATGCAATTTGGAAAAATACCATGTAAACTAATATTTTAGTTCATTAAAATCAATTGGAATTCAATTTCATTGATCTTAGGTAAACAATTCTGTATATTTTTGGGAAGGTTTTGTTGGAATTACAAGGGGAAAGAGTAAACTTCTAGAGGGGGTGAATTAGTAGTTCAACCGTGGACCCATAAAACTTCCATCATTCATTCATCACATGCATAAGTAACCTGAAATAACAAGTAAAGTATATGCATCTAAAACATATAACCATGTAAGTATTCACACACGTAACACTAGATATGATTACCTAGAAACCGTCCAAGTGAGAAGGTAAAACTAGGGTGGGGATGACACCCACGAATCTTTAGTACTGTAGTAATAAAGTGTATCCAATGAAGGTTATAATATTTTGACCATGAAAAATGATCTACCTTGTTAAAGGCTTACAAAGACTGCTAGGTCTCACCTTGTTAGAGAATCTCAACACCGTATTAGAAGTGTGGCTTGTTAGAGAACTTTGACTTACAACTAAGTAAGCACGCTATTAAATGATTTCTGTAATGCCCTGCCAAAGGATCCAAAGAATTAACCTAATGTTTCACTAAGTTTGGTAACATTTTTTTTTTGAAACATGAAAGTTAAAACCATCCATAACATAGTAGTGAAAGCAATAACATCATTTAATTGAAAATAAACATACATAACAAGTTACATTTTTCAAGGATCCCTTAATGTTGAATCACATCTAAATTAACTATTAATGAATCCATCTGATACAACATCCACATGAAATAATAATGAAAAGTCCAATGTTCTTAATTTACATTTTTGATTGCTCAATCATCCACTATACATGCCATAGGGTATGAAAGGCTTAAAAGAATATAAATCCGTGTAATAAACTACATCATCATACTAACTCTAATCCATGATGCAATAACATAAATGAAACCACAAACCATACATGATACATCATCATAACCATAAATCATCAAACATGATTAACTAAGTGCACGGTTCCTCCCAACCGTAAATAGTATCATTAGACCATCGTGCATCCTAGCCATCCCTCCATGCGTGACATTCCAAATCACCAAAGAGATCATCGATATTAACATAGTAGGAATGTCACTCCTAAATCATACTACATCAGATGAAAAAAGTAATCTAACATGCAAAGTAAAGCATAAGATAACATCATCTAACATATGCAAATAATCAATGTGAGGATACATGTCCACCATCATAATCCATGAAGATAGATGCCAACAAAGAATGCATCAGCCATGGTGTCTTAGACAGATCTCAAATGGTAAGAGTGATAAGCACTACCACCCGACTACATGGAACCTAAATGGTCCACTCCCACCGTGCTAAGGAGATAATCTCAAGTCCCAAATAGGCTATCAAAATCACATAGCATAAATACTCTCTAAGTCCAGGAATCCTAAAAGTATACTAACTCAAAGGTTCCAACACAAACTGACATCTAATCCCAGAGGCACAAAAAAGACATGTAGGAAACCTACTATGCAAGCGGGAAAGTTTCATCGCATGGATCACACTAGAGTTACCCTGGCAGTCTCTCAATAGACCCTGGTGCCCTAGTGATCCCTGTGCGGCCACTAGTATATTCTCATATAGACAAGGCATACTACAGAATGCAAGGTCACAACCAAGCATTCTCTCTACTCCCATCCTAGTCTGTACAAGCACTCAAGGCATGGACGAGAACATACAATTATCTTATTAGGTTCATTTAATCCCCATTTAGTGTAAATGTTTTCACTTATTAAGACAACTTACAATGAGTTACCCTAGCAGCCACTTAGAGCCCTGGCCCCCATTGCAAGACACTTCCCAACACTACAAGTAGATAACCTACCCTAACCTCATGGAATCATAAATCTTAAAAATCATCACAATCCTATACAAGCGATTGGAAAGAAATACCAAAAGATAATCCACAATAAAAGCATCAAATCTCCATGATCACATGAAAAGCATCCATTAATAATCATGACCACAACAGTTCTCTATTGGCAATTGAAGGTATCACTGATAATCAAAAGTATCTATTGGTTCTCAATAACCAAAATATATCTCAAAATCATACTGATCGAAGACTCCAAAATTGTTGAGTCAAAACATGTCACAGCATGACATCATCAAGAAATAAATCAACAATTCAATCCCATCATGGCGACTGGAAAGTAATCCAAGGATAACTGATCGATGACTCAAAAATGGTTAAGTCAAGTGTCTCAGATACATATAACTCAGCTTCACTCAAGAAGACTGATGAGAAATAAAAATCATTAAATATAAACATCTCATAAAGCACACCATCACATTACCACGGTTGGGTTTAGAAAGATTGAGATCAAATAACATCAACATGCCATCACACTCATGACCCTCGAGCCTCTGGTAGACATCCTATAACTGGTCAACTCTAGTCAACCCAAAAAAACCCAAAACAAGAAGCATAGAGAAAACACCATGCAAGCACATGTTTTTGGTTTGCTAAAATTACATAGTTGAATTGAGTATGGAGGTTTCAGTTTCTGTTTGCAAGTATATTTCAAGTATATAAGATTTATCATTTGACCTAAAAGTCAACCCGTTTGTTCCCTCGATAACCTTATCCTTCCATTAATTAAAATTACATTCTAAGAATAACTAAAGGATAAATATTTACTCATTAAACTAATCTTCATTGTCCCTTAATTAAATCATTCACTTTATTTTGATAAGATCAATGTTACTAGTTGAATAACTCTTCCTTATCATTAATTCAACTTCTCCAAACAAAACCAAAGGATCATTATTCTTTTAAATTATAAGAAAGCCAGTTATCAATCTTCAAATAAGAAGATATTCACTAGTATTACTTTAACACCATTCTTTATTAATTAATCTTAATTAAATCATATAATTAAATTAATTAATAATGTACACAATCCATGACTCTATATCGTTCTAATAGTTCTTAATTAAAACTCAATTAAATATCACTAAAACTTAAGTCTCTTTATTAAATCATCACTAACAACCATTAAAATATCTAATGTCATTATTCAAGTCATTAGAATAAGACTTATCAACTTCAATGTAAAAGAATTGATATTCGCATATCAATTAAAACTCTATTACATAACTTAATTATTAATTAAATTTAATTAATTCTTCAATTAATTAAATTAATTAATAATTACATATCCATATCAACGACCCAATTAATAACTAGCCATAACTTGTAAGTTAAAGGCCAACCATAATCCAATTCTCTAATATTAGTAGTGATTTGTTAATATTTAATAACAAGTTATATTGGGAATCTTATTAATACATCTATAATGACCACATTTGTCATTCTTTTATATTCAATAAAAATAAAAATAATAAGGAATACATCGTAGTGAAATAAATTTCAAAGTGGGGGATTGGGTCTTTCTGAGATTGTACCCTTATAAACAAATCTCAATGAAGCAACAAGAAAAGAATAATAAGTTGTCTTCAAGATATTATGGACCATACCAAATCATTTAAAAGATTGGAAGTGTTTCCTACAAGCTTGAGTTGCCACCAACAACAAAGATACATCTAATTTTTCATGTTTCTTGTTTGAAGAAGGTAATTGGGAAAAATATTTCTACTCAAATAGTACTACCAGAGCTTGATGAAGAAGGAAGAATAATTTTGGAACCAGAGTACATTTTTCAAACATGCACAAAGAAGATGAGGAATAGAACCCTCACCTAGTATCTCATCCAATGGAAGAACTTACTAGTTGAAGAGGCCAAATGGGAGGATGAGGAGTTCATTCAAGAGAATCTACACTTGGTTAGCATTGAGGAAAATGCTTCTTTCAAGAGAGGGGGAATACCATGCCCTTAATATTGTTGTATATAGGGTTATGAATAGTCAACTTGTGGCTATCTTAATCCTTAATTAAGTCATGTTATCATTATCATATTATTATTTAGGTAGGTAGGTTGGCCTAGGTGTTATGTAGGGTTGTGTCTATTCATTCTAAGCATAATTAGGTATATATAGGAGGTTGTGAGTCTTATTTAAAGATCATATTGTGAAGTGTGTTCTCATTGGAGATATTTTGAGGCTGCCCACTTGAAGTGGCCTATTACTTTTAGTTATTATCAAGTATTTATATAATATTTTATATTATTTCTTCTCTTGTCTAAGTTATTTCATTGCATAAAATGCTTTCATAAAAAAATGACACCATAAAAGACAACATTAAAACCCTATAGGAGATTGTGTCACTTTATCTTTGTGTATTTTTTTTTCCTTTTACTCTTGTTATTCTATATTTTCAATTATACTTTCAATTACCTACACACTTCCGAACAAAATTTAATCTCCTACTCTTGATCTTACTTTTGGGAAATTTATTGGGGGGAAGCTAACTTTATGTGCATCTCATACATTCTCCCATAATCATTTTTTTTCTGATTCGGCCAACTCATGCTAGTTTAGGATTTTCTTCACTTCCCTTTAGTTGTATATTTAAAAAAGGATTTTCATTGATTTTGGCACACCATGTTTGAATTTTGGGATGAAGATAGGCACATAATGGTCATCTCTGGACTTCCAAAGAAAACTACCATCAGTAAAAAAAATATAAAATTCCCAATGATAAAGATGTGGATTTTATAAGTTTTGGGCTTACAAATCTAGGTTCCATGTTTATTTTGTTCTAGTTCAAGTATCTATAAAATTTTGTTTAGAATATTAATAAATTTTTACCTTGCATGTAAATCAATGTTAGATTTTTTTTTTCAATGGCAGCTATTGAAAACGCACCAGGTGGCCTTATGGTTTCTAAATTTGAGTTGAATAAGTTGTAGAAAACTTTCTCCAAAACTTTGTAATGATAATGTAAAATTGATTAATAGTTATATTGAATGTGTAGTTGTTTGACTATATTGTCTACTAGTTTTTTTTTTCAAATTTATAATATACGATGATAATTTCCATAGCTATTATGTTAGTGAGGAATTTGGTGACACACTTTACCAAATTTCTTTTCTTGAATGTTTCTAGAGCCTCTTTAAAAATTTCATTGTAGAAATTGATCTACCTTTGCCCATTTTCAATTTTGTTAGTTTCTAAAGTCTTTCAACAAGTCCTCCTAATAAATATAGCAATTTATGGATGCAAAGGAAACATTACCCTTATTGAAGTTCCATTCCATTTGGGCACAACTAGGAATGGCTATGTTGTTTTCTAATACCTTGTAAATTGTGTTCACATTGAAAGTTAAGGAAAATTTTAATAGTTTAAACCAGGAATAAATTTTGACATGTTTGAGAAGCCTTTATCACAAATAAATTACAATGTTTTTTCTTTTATTTGAAATAAGATTTTAAATTAGCTACTGTTAGAGTTGTGACCTTAGGGGCTTAAATGCAATTTGGAAAAATACCATGTAAACTAATATTTTAGTTCATTAAAATCAATTGGAATTCAATTTCATTGATCTTAGGTAAACAATTCTGTATATTTTTGGGAAGGTTTTGTTGGAATTACAAGGGGAAAGAGTAAACTTCTAGAGGGGGTGAATTAGTAGTTCAACCGTGGACCCATAAAACTTCCATCATTCATTCATCACATGCATAAGTAACCTGAAATAACAAGTAAAGTATATGCATCTAAAACATATAACCATGTAAGTATTCACACACGTAACACTAGATATGATTACCTAGAAACCGTCCAAGTGAGAAGGTAAAACTAGGGTGGGGATGACACCCACGAATCTTTAGTACTGTAGTAATAAAGTGTATCCAATGAAGGTTATAATATTTTGACCATGAAAAATGATCTACCTTGTTAAAGGCTTACAAAGACTGCTAGGTCTCACCTTGTTAGAGAATCTCAACACCGTATTAGAAGTGTGGCTTGTTAGAGAACTTTGACTTACAACTAAGTAAGCACGCTATTAAATGATTTCTGTAATGCCCTGCCAAAGGATCCAAAGAATTAACCTAATGTTTCACTAAGTTTGGTAACATTTTTTTTTTGAAACATGAAAGTTAAAACCATCCATAACATAGTAGTGAAAGCAATAACATCATTTAATTGAAAATAAACATACATAACAAGTTACATTTTTCAAGGATCCCTTAATGTTGAATCACATCTAAATTAACTATTAATGAATCCATCTGATACAACATCCACATGAAATAATAATGAAAAGTCCAATGTTCTTAATTTACATTTTTGATTTCTCAATCATCCACTATACATGCCATAGGGTATGAAAGGCTTAAAAGAATATAAATCCGTGTAATAAACTACATCATCATACTAACTCTAATCCATGATGCAATAACATAAATGAAACCACAAACCATACATGATACATCATCATAACCATAAATCATCAAACATGATTAACTAAGTGCACGGTTCCTCCCAACCGTAAATAGTATCATTAGACCATCGTGCATCCTAGCCATCCCTCCATGCGTGACATTCCAAATCACCAAAGAGATCATCGATATTAACATAGTAGGAATGTCACTCCTAAATCATACTACATCAGATGAAAAAAGTAATCTAACATGCAAAGTAAAGCATAAGATAACATCATCTAACATATGCAAATAATCAATGTGAGGATACATGTCCACCATCATAATCCATGAAGATAGATGCCAACAAAGAATGCATCAGCCATGGTGTCTTAGACAGATCTCAAATGGTAAGAGTGATAAGCACTACCACCCGACTACATGGAACCTAAATGGTCCACTCCCACCGTGCTAAGGAGATAATCTCAAGTCCCAAATAGGCTATCAAAATCACATAGCATAAATACTCTCTAAGTCCAAGAATCCTAAAAGTATACTAACTCAAAGGTTCCAACACAAACTGACATCTAATCCCAGAGGCACAAAAAAGACATGTAGGAAACCTACTATGCAAGCGGGAAAGTTTCATCGCATGGATCACACTAGAGTTACCCTGGCAGTCTCTCAATAGACCCTGGTGCCCTAGTGATCCCTGTGCGGCCACTAGTATATTCTCATATAGACAAGGCATACTACAGAATGCAAGGTCACAACCAAGCATTCTCTCTACTCCCATCCTAGTCTGTACAAGCACTCAAGGCATGGACGAGAACATACAATTATCTTATTAGGTTCATTTAATCCCCATTTAGTGTAAATGTTTTCACTTATTAAGACAACTTACAATGAGTTACCCTAGCAGCCACTTAGAGCCCTGGCCCCCATTGCAAGACACTTCCCAACACTACAAGTAGATAACCTACCCTAACCTCATGGAATCATAAATCTTAAAAATCATCACAATCCTATACAAGCGATTGGAAAGAAATACCAAAAGATAATCCACAATAAAAGCATCAAATCTCCATGATCACATGAAAAGCATCCATTAATAATCATGACCACAACAGTTCTCTATTGGCAATTGAAGGTATCACTGATAATCAAAAGTATCTATTGGTTCTCAATAACCAAAATATATCTCAAAATCATACTGATCGAAGACTCCAAAATTGTTGAGTCAAAACATGTCACAGCATGACATCATCAAGAAATAAATCAACAATTCAATCCCATCATGGCGACTGGAAAGTAATCCAAGGATAACTGATCGATGACTCAAAAATGGTTAAGTCAAGTGTCTCAGATACATATAACTCAGCTTCACTCAAGAAGACTGATGAGAAATAAAAATCATTAAATATAAACATCTCATAAAGCACACCATCACATTACCACGGTTGGGTTTAGAAAGATTGAGATCAAATAACATCAACATGCCATCACACTCATGACCCTCGAGCCTCTGGTAGACATCCTATAACTGGTCAACTCTAGTCAACCCAAAAAAACCCAAAACAAGAAGCATAGAGAAAACACCATGCAAGCACATGTTTTTGGTTTGCTAAAATTACATAGTTGAATTGAGTATGGAGGTTTCAGTTTCTGTTTGCAAGTATATTTCAAGTATATAAGATTTATCATTTGACCTAAAAGTCAACCCGTTTGTTCCCTCGATAACCTTATCCTTCCATTAATTAAAATTACATTCTAAGAATAACTAAAGGATAAATATTTACTCATTAAACTAATCTTCATTGTCCCTTAATTAAATCATTCACTTTATTTTGATAAGATCAATGTTACTAGTTGAATAACTCTTCCTTATCATTAATTCAACTTCTCCAAACAAAACCAAAGGATCATTATTCTTTTAAATTATAAGAAAGCCAGTTATCAATCTTCAAATAAGAAGATATTCACTAGTATTACTTTAACACCATTCTTTATTAATTAATCTTAATTAAATCATATAATTAAATTAATTAATAATGTACACAATCCATGACTCTATATCGTTCTAATAGTTCTTAATTAAAACTCAATTAAATATCACTAAAACTTAAGTCTCTTTATTAAATCATCACTAACAACCATTAAAATATCTAATGTCATTATTCAAGTCATTAGAATAAGACTTATCAACTTCAATGTAAAAGAATTGATATTCGCATATCAATTAAAACTCTATTACATAACTTAATTATTAATTAAATTTAATTAATTCTTCAATTAATTAAATTAATTAATAATTACATATCCATATCAACGACCCAATTAATAACTAGCCATAACTTGTAAGTTAAAGGCCAACCATAATCCAATTCTCTAATATTAGTAGTGATTTGTTAATATTTAATAACAAGTTATATTGGGAATCTTATTAATACATCTATAATGACCACATTTGTCATTCTTTTCAATGAATACTAATATTTCCTTAACAAATTCGTATTATCGATAATCAATGCGTTATTTGCTAACAACAATATCACTAATTATTAAATATAACTTCCTTCAGAAGTGTTCCCCTTTATACAAGTAATTAGCATAAGAATAATCAGATAATTAATTTATAATTTCCTTAAGCACTTCAAGGGCAATAATCTTTATTGATAAATATAAAATCGCCAACAATTATACAACTACATTAGTCAATTGATCATGATTGAATTTAATTCAAACCAAATCTTTCATTAAAACAACTAATATCTTTTTAACAAATGTGGTCATTATTAATACAAATAAAAATAATAACAAATATTAACATATATAATAATAATATTAATTGATGTATATATATATATATAGTTTAAATAATATTCAATAACATATATAATGTTAAACTATATATAATATAATATATAATAATATTTACATTCTAACATTATAAAATCAAATTACAACAAAATTCGATTGATATGATATAATTTAACCAACGTATATATAATACATGCACTATTTATATACCAACGGAGGCAAGTTTTTTTTTCAAAAGAAAATCCGCTGCCATTGGAGCGGGCCATGCAACCCTGCTTGCCGTCGCAGGTCCTGAGACGGCTGTTGCAGTACCGGCAACTACAGGTATGGTGCGCAGCCTGTAGACATAAGTATGGGGTACACGGGAGGGGGGGTGTAATCCACCCTCCCCATTATATATATAACGATTTCATGAATCGTATTTTCAAAAAAATGTGCCACGAGTTTTGATAAACATTTTTAAATATATATCTTTTTCCATTTTCAAACAAATGTTTATATATATATATATATATATATATATATATATATATATGTACACACACACACACACACACACACACACACACACACACACACACACATGTATACATACATACATACATATATATATATACATACATACATGCATACATATATATATATATATATATATATATATATATATATATATATATATGTATGTATGTACATATATATATATATATGTATATGTATATATATGTATGTACATATATATATAAATATATATATGTATATATATGTATGTACATACATACATGTATATATGTATATATATATATATATATGTATGTATGTACGTACATACATATATATATATATATATATATGTATGTATGTACGTACATACATATATATATATATATATATATATATATATATGTATGTATGTATGTATGTATGTATGTATGTATGTACATACATACATACATACATACATACGTACATACATACATACATACATACATATATATATATATATATGTATGTATGTACATACATACATACATACATACATACATACATACATATATATCTATATATATATATATATATATATATATATATATATATATATATATATATATATATATATATATATATATATATATATATATATATATATATATATATACACACACACACACACACACACACACACACAAGTATTCAGATTCGTACAAATATGTATATTTTAAAATGAGACATATACATAATTTAAAAGGGCTTCCAATTTTAAGAACTTTCTTATAAAATATTTGTTCTCTAAATTTACCCATTAATCTATCTAATAGGTTTGCCTATAAATTTTAACTTAGAATTCTTCATTAAAATACAAACCCTTGTCTAATCAAATCTTCATTTCTATTACAATTCGAACCCAAACCCAATTTAAAACTAATTTCTTTCCTAATTGGAACTAGGGTTTATCCTACTTGAGCTCTCTAATGATTTCTTCGCACAAGGAGAGAATCAACATGCAAATCTGAATTAAACATTCATCACAAGAATTATCCAAGTAGTCATCTAGCAGACACGATGAAGATAGGAAGAGAAAGCGTGCAAAAAGGGAATATGCGAAAATCACGAGTGCACCTGGATACTGATGCTAATTCCCTTCTCCTCAAAATTCATAGAGCAAGCTCCTTCCTTCTCCCACGTTCCCGGTCCTCCAACCACACTCCAAACACTCCTCCTAAGCTTCTAAGAGTGCCTCATTATAAAGAACTCTCAAGAAGCACCCAGAATGTCTCGAGAAACAACCAGAAGGTGTTGACAACTAAGCATGAGTCTTTTCCAACCTTCTAGATGAGTCATAAGCTTGTAGACACCATGTGCTTAATTTGTGTGCCAACTCTTGTGTTGTCTACATGACAACTCCCGAGAATTTGCATACTCCTATGTGAATGAATATAATGCACATTAATTTATTTAATATTCACTTTACTCTTTTCAATTTAATTTATTAATTTTTAAATCCCATGCACTCACTTTAATAACTCCACTTGTTTTATCTTAATATATTTATATTTTAATCACATGCACACATCATGCAAATTTAGAATCTTTTAATAATTTTAATATCTTTTCCACTTTTAAATTCATTTTCAAAACTTAATTGCTAAAATATTTATTAACTTAAATAAATATTATCACATTCCAACTTTAAAATTATAACTTTTATCTTCAAATTTAATTATTTTATTTAATTAATTTCCCAATTAATTAAATAAAAATAAATATTAAAATATCATATTAGTTTTCTATTAAATTAAACCATTAATTAAATCTTTTAATTAGGCTTAATTAATATAAAATACACCAAAGACTTATAAAATAAAATACGAAAAACTCACTATAGCAAAACACATACAAAATCAAACCAAAAGGGTTAATATCACAAATTACATCATCCGACGCATTCAGAGGGTACTCAACTCAGATACTTGTCCTAATTTCCAATTAGGACAAATGGCTTAAAGGGTTGGAATTTGGACTTGAGAATTTATCTCCCCTCTCTTATCATTGAGATGATGTGATAGGGTGCACTCATCTTGACAATTTAGGGAAGTCGATACCCAGTACCTGCAACTTGCATAAAAACCATGCATGTACATACTATATATATATATGCTAAGCTAAACAGGCAATGACAGGAAGTTGTGCATCATGTAGATCCTGACTAGCAGGTGACTTCAACTCCCTTCCTTAACCACATCAGAAATGCCATCCAAGAACAAACACACACACACCATACACATTCAAGTATAGGGTAAGTATCCATAAGAAAACAAATAGAATAAACCATCTATCTAATCATTATCAATAACTGGAATAATGTAATAATCATCATGCATATATGAAATGTAGAGTCTAAGTAATCTCATCACATATCAACTAAATCTATCACACAATAACTGATAGTCTCAAAAAAATGCTGCTAACCATCAACATAAAACTAGCCTGAAAAGAGTTTATCAATGATAACAAAAATATGACCTAGGGGCAAGAACTACAATTTTATACAGCCTATTAGGACTACTTTGTTAAGAGATTTAACTGAAATCACCTGTTAAAATGTCTCAGTATAGGTCTTGTGATTGGCAATTTCTTGCCTGATAATAGATCACTTCTACACAATATCTTATTGATCCTTCATGATCAGATGTCTCAATGTTGTATCCTCTACTCTATCCTCTATTCTTCTCTAACTAATTCTACAATTCATTCTCACTTCTAAGTCACCTTGAATGTTCTGCAAACTATCTTGTTTGCTCCTTCAATTCCTTCTATTCTCACTCTCCTCTATCATCATAAAGAGTTTGGGACTTCATTCTCCTTAAGAATCTTGACTTAGGTGGCTTAGGGTTAGGTGTGAATCTACGGTTGAGATTCATCCATTTTGCCACTTAAACCTTCCCTTTTTTTGATTGGTTGCATGTAACTGCATAGGGAATCCAAATATAGATTTTTCCTTATCTCCATAATATCAAGATATAATCTTTAAGTCGGCTCAAAAATGGTTTACATAGTTGTTTGTGCCATTACAAATAAATATATCAAAACTGTGTCACTCAGCATATGAAGTCACTGATACTCAACATGCACTATTTTGTATACTATGACTTGACACCTACATTTCTTAGCATCCACTATTTACTCAGGTCATGAATCACTTGGCATGTTCTATCTGCTTGGTACTTGAGTGACTTGGCACATGAGTTACTTGACACTCATTGTAACTTAACATGGTCTAATATTTACATGTTGTGCTCAGTATGTATTACTAATTTAGCATGAACTAAGTAAATGGCTTAAGTGTTTTGACACTCACTTGTCAAAACCAATCTAAGATCAACAGGTTTTTCTAATCTTAAAATGGTAAGCTATATATATATATATATATATATATATATATATATATATATATATATATATATATATATATAGCGAGAGAGAGAGAGAGAGAGAGAGAGAGAGAGAGAGAGATTCTTTCTCTTTTTTAAATGTTAAAATAAAAATTTAAATATGCACTTATATTTGTATTAAACCTTGTAATATGCACTTATAAATTACATAAGTGTTCATGTATGTATGATTATATACAAGTTGAAAGAATATTATCTTGATATTTATCTCAATTATTAATTATTGTGTTTATAAATGCCAATGAAGCTTTTGAAAGTATTAATATTTAAGTTTTATTTATAAATAAGCGCTCCAAATTTTGAGCTGGAAAATGGTGGAGATTCTGATGCTTTGAAAGATTGTTGTAGAATGTAATCTTGGATAGTAACAAATGTGAGCCTTTAAATGTCTCTGTTAGAGTAATAAAGTTTTGTATTATTGATTAAATCATATTGATTTAATTATTGAATCACTTATTATCTCTACTTTACTTAAGCTAAACTTTAGGCATCTAATAATTAATTCTTTTCTTAATTAATATAATGCAACCTAGGTTAGTTACCTATTAGGGTTTTGATGTCTTTTATAAAGACAATCTCTCTTTATAATTTACATTCATTCACTTTTGATTATAATGCAAATGATTCTTGGGAGCTATGGGGTTGATCTTTTATCAACTTCAACATGGTATTTGAGCTTTGGATCTTCATGCCCCTATTATGTTCTTGAGAGATTTGGTATTGGTTTTCAAATCTATGGCTTTTAGAGGATTTTGTATTAAATTTTGTGAGGACCTATTTTTTAGAGCACTTTGATCCCAAATGGACACCACTGTTGAGCTTAGAGCACTCAAAAACCCCCATTTCCATATAAAATACATTCAATTTGGATGCTATTGAAGTCTGAGGCAAATTTGTTTTGCACCCAAGGTGTTTTAATATGGGCACACTTCCTGAGGAAATGCTATTTTTTTTCCAAAAAGATATATTTTTAAAGCACTAGATTATTTTTTGGTATTTTTGATTTTAAAAAAATTCAAAAAAAATAGAGGGAGGTGAATGATTTGTTTTTAAAAGGAGGCATTTGGCTTTTTGCAGAGGGTAAGGGAGGCACATCAGTGCTTTTTCAACAAGCACTCCAAGGAAGGTACACTCCCTCCTTGAGCCCAACACCCTAACCTTTCATGGGTATAAGCCTTTGGTTTTGAACTTTGACTGCACCTTATTGGAGACCCCATGCTTCAATTTAGGTGTCATCTTAGCCTCACATAGGCCCACACAAGTACACCTAGGCCTGTGATCTATCCCACCACCTGTCTTGTGCTCAACATCGTGCTTTTTGGGAGATCAAATTCTTTGGTTGACATTTTGTGCTTGGTGGTTTGGTGGAGTTTATTTCCCACAAATGTTTTTTGGGGAATTATTGATGGTTTCGGTGTGCTAAAATTGATGTTTCTTAATGGTGCAATTTTTTTTTTCAGTTTTGGGGAGGCTGTTTGTACTTGCCCACCAACCACTATTCCTTGGAAGACACACGTCCACGCTATGCACACCTTCTCATGAAAGGTCAAACACATATACTTTTTTGGTGGGGGTGCTAGGGTCCAAGCTTAGATTTCCATACGTTCCTCCATCAATATTCAAGTACCTTGGGCCATAATTTTTGGAAAATGTTACATTTTCTTTATGTTTGTTGGATATTGTCTTTGTTTTTGGAAGACACACCTAATACTATAGTCCCCAATGTGATCTCCAACCCTTGACCTTAATGGAGATAGAGCTTGAAGTTTGTGCATTTATTGTTGTGCCCCTAGCCCCATAGGCCCACATCAGTTGCCCCAACAAGCCTTTGGTTGATGGATTTTTGGTTATGGAAAGTGATCATCATTTTTTGCCTTCTTCAATACTGTAAAAGGTGCATTTTTTTAAATGCCCAAGTCACAAAATTTAAAACTCTTCAATCACCATATGTTTTTTTTTTGGCTCATTTTTCATACCAGCAGGCTCTATTGAGACATGGCTGGTAGTTTTGGAGTATTCAAAACCTTTGTCCTCTTTTGTACATGTATGTTTTCATGGATCATGACACCTCAACAATCAATGGCTCTAGTTTTTTTGGTGGTTGTTTGCCATTGACATGTACAATGATTGTCCTATGGGTTGGTTTGAAATTTTTTCAAACAAAAGGTTATTTGAAATTTTTTTAATAACATGCTCATGTATTGGCCACTAGATTTGTTTCTTTGGCACTGACTCTTTAACCGATGAATTTCTGACATCTTTGTCTTGTTACCAGCAACCAAATATTTTTTTTTCTGGTAGGGTTCATTTCTGGCATTTTTTTAGCTCAATGGCTATTTGACCATCAAATTTATGCTCGTCCTCTATTGACATCAACATAGCATCAACACTACTATCACCCCTTCAGGCCTTGTTTGGACCTACCTTTAGTTTTTTGCTCATATCCTGGGCATACCGACTCCATTTTCTACGAATGAGATATTTTTGGAAAGATGGTTTTGAGCCTAACATAGTGGTACATGTGTTTTTTAGTTTTGGTGCTTTTTTGATGGTCATATTTTCTATTAAAGTCAGGGTTTCTATTTTGCACTTTGAGAGACTTATCTTGAGCATCTGATCTCTGATTTAGGAATTCTTTATATCATTGGAAAGTTCTTTCAGAGATCTTTTTAGTGATGTTGGTTATTTTTTTTAGATTTAGGTCTAGGCACAATTTATTTATTCTTTTTCATTTTTGCATTCTAGTGGATATCTTGGTTGTTTTAGGTCTAGGGATCGATTTTGTTGCTTTAGATGATTCGTCATGGGTTGTACTATTTATGTCTCTTCTAGTCTATTTAGACATAATTGGTATGCATTCTTGCAAATACACTAAGATAAAGTGCCATATTCTATCTTTATTTTTGTTTAATTTGTTTCACCTTATTTTGCCTTCTGATTCAAGTAGTGTTATCTGAAAATAGTTGTACAAATTATTGTATTCTTGGGATTCACCATATCATATGCCTTATTGTACATGCACTACTCTAATTAAAGTGCCATAAGGGGTTGATGTTTTGCCTTTATTTTCCATCTTCATTTGTCGAGTGAGTTTATCTTATGTGACATCAACCTCCTGAAGTGTCTGAGATTGATCACCTTAGTACACACATATGTATTCTTTTGTGCATCTTGATTGTGGTTCTTTGGCATGTAGTTGTTTTGGCCCATGTTTCCAATTTCCTGTCACCTCACCCTTGTATGCAATTGGGGGGTGGGGGGGGGGGTTTTCTATTGTTTCTCATGCTTCCTTGGTTTGATGGAGTGAGCTATGTATTAAGTATTTGTTCCTATGTACTAGGTGGATGTAGTGGCTAGGTACCTATGCATTTTAGTGAGATGGATCATTTACCATATAGATACTCTTCTTTTTGTTCCTACTTTAGTTGCAGCCTTCCATGTTCAATTGATCAACTCTTTAGGCTTTGGTGTTTCATGCCATCTATATCTTCAAGTTTAGTTGTTTGACTTTGTGTGCCTCTTGATTTGATGCAAATTATAGTCTTCTTTGTTGGAAACTTACAATTGGAACAATTGTTGTTTTTTCATTGATGTCAAATCTATGGATGAGACATATTATTACCTAGTCCAAATGTCATATCTATTTGATTAATAAATAGGATATGAGAAGTTACTCATAACTATAGCACCTAGAGGAAAGGTTGAAGTTATAAAAAGGAAGTTACAATGAAAATCTGATTGGATAGACTTTGATAAAAAAAGAGTAATTGTTTATGTCAAGAAAGCTAAGCCAAGTTGAGAAAAAGAGTAAAATACTAACGAGTGTTGAGTAATGCTAGTGTCAATCAAGCTATAGTTACTACCAAGAAAATCTAGTGTTGACTGAGCATTAGCATTGACCAAACAAGTTAGTTGATGCCAAGCCAAAAAGATTTATATAAATAGAATATTTAGTGTTGACCGAGTATCAGAATATAGAGATTGTCGAGTGATAGTAAGAGAAAGAATTTAAAGAAATTGTAAGATCAAGCTAACTCAGTTGATTTCTTAGAAGATGTAAAATGTGTTGGAGATAAGATTGATGAGTTGGATCATTAAATTCAAGGAGGTGATTAGGTAAATACCTAACATATGGATTCTAGAGAAGTTTCTAGAAGATGATCAAGAAGATGAATAGATACATTAAATCGAGTTGAATCTAATCATAAACCCTAAGATCTACGGTGGATGTAGAAAATGGAAAAGCACAAATTTACTATATAAAGAGATACATAATCAATCATTTGGTGCCATGTCCAACCATGTCTAGTCAAGTCCAACTGAGCCTAGCCAATGTGTGTATGAGTGAGTTTGTATGTGAAGAGAGACATATAGAGCGAGGTTGACCAGAAACACATAATAGTGTCAATGTGAAGCTAAAGGAGAAAGCTTGTAGATATAATGTTGTTGTTGATAAGTGAATTAGAGTAGAAGACTTAAGTTTTGACGAGAAAAGTGGATTGATTGCTTGAAGGGTGACCAAGTAGTTCAAGATCAAAGGTGACAATGGAAGGCTTATCAGTGAACCAACACAAGGACCAAACATAGATTTGAACCTAAAAAAGTGAGTTCTAAACACATAGATCAAACCTACTATTTTCTTTCTTATAATTGTAAATAGTTTGTATTGACATCCTTTTAACCGAGGTTGACCTTATAGTCATTTGAAGACATAATAGTCTATGTAAATCCTTTAACTAGGTGACATTCTAAATAGAATAATCAAAGTCCTCTTACAAGGCCACTCCTACTAGGGTAATTAAATTCTCTAACCATGTCACATTTAACAATGTGTATTGTAACCTTTAATAGGAATAGATCCTAACTGAGCTCACTTCAAAAGAGTGAAAAAAGAGTGACATTTTGCTAGTGGTTTTTCCCAAATTGGGTTTCCACATAAAGTCCTAGTGTCAAACTAAGATGAATGTTTTATGAATGTTTTCATTTGCTAATGTTTTCATTATGCAATGCAAGTTAGAGTTTATGATAGTTTTACAATACAGAGCGAGCAATAGCAAGATAAGTAGAAAAATGAAGTGATTAATGTTTATTTTTTCAAGTGGTATATATAGACCTTGAGTAACTAATTCACCCCGCTGTCAATTATTCTAAACATTTGTAACAATTGGCATCAAAGATCAATGCTTACAGAGAAAATTTTGAAGGTATTTAAAGCTAAAGATCATGATGAATAAGAGGGATGTATCCAAGCCGAAGAAAGAGAATTTTCCTACATGGAAAACCTTGATGAAGCTGCACATATCCAATATCAGTGATGCTCCTATCAAATTTCTAGACAATGAGTATGTAGAAGTAACAAATTCTCCTCTGACTACTGATGAAGTGAGATAGAAGATATAACACAACCAAGAAATGTTAGAGATTTCCTCGACCTTAAGATATGAAGAGTTTGATGACCTAAAATATTGTAGTACTGTAAAGAAGATGTGGAACAGATTGAAGACCATATATGGAGGTGATGACAATGTTCTAAGAGCTAAATAAAAAAGCCTAAGAGGTAAATTTGATGACATGAGAATGATGGAAGGTGAAAACATAGTACAATATTGCATAAGAGTTAAAGAGGTTGTTAATGCTATTCGAGGTGCAAATGGAGAAATTAAAGATGAAACAATGATAAGTAAGGTATTGAGGACTCTACTCACTATCTATGCCATTAGAGTCCCTGCAATCCAAGAATTGAGATGGATACCAGGTAACAACTTGACCTTAAAATGTGTAACTAGTTGACTTATTGCTTTTAAGACGTCTAATTTTGATAACTACACCTAATACCATTCAATTTGCTTTCAAGTCACACCTGGTTCTTAGTAAGAAGAAAGGAAAATATGTGAAGAGTGAAAGTGATAGTTTTGATGATGAGATTGATGAATTGGAAGAGCCCATTGCAAAAAGGTTTGGAAGAGGAAGACGTAAATACAACTATAAATTTCCTATCATTTATTTTTCATGCAAAAAAGTTGATCATATTATTGCTAGATGCCCTAACAAAGAAGATAATGATGAAAGGAAGGAAAGAAAGTACAAAGGAAGAAGAGATGACAAAGACTATAGGAGGAGCAACGATGAAAAAGGTAAGAAATCTTGTTATATTGCTGAAGAAAAGACTGATAATGAATTTGAGAGTAATGATGATGAAGTTGTCTATGTTTCTATGAAAGAAGATTCTGATGAAGATGAGAAAAATGCATTAATTTCTAATGTGAACAAAAATGATAGATTGATAATTGATAGTGGATGTTCCAATCATATGACTAGTGATAAAGACAAATTGGAAGATATTTTCCCATACAATGGTGGATGTGTTAAATTTGGTATTGATATCCTATGTGTTATAAAAGGTAAAGGCACTATTGAATTGACTAACAAGATAAAATGTGACAATGTTTACTGGGTTGAAGGACTTAACTATAATTTGTTGAGTGTTTCGCAGCTTAACAAATCAAGCTATAAAGTAGAATTTCACAATAAAAATTCCAAGATACATGATGATGATAGTAAGCTAATTGGAACTAGTGAGAAAACAAGAGGTAAATTATTCTATATAGACCTATCAAGTGAGACATGTATGTTTGCACAACAAAAAGATGTTTTGTTATGGCACAAAAGATTATATCATGTGAATTTTGACAATTTGGTGAATATCAGTAAGATGAAGAAAGTAAGAGGTTTTCCTAAACTAAAGAAGCCTGACAATGTTATGTGCAAACAATGTCAATTAGGAAAGATGACAAAGTTTAGTTTCAAGAGAAAAATATATACTACTAGTCATATTTTGGAATTGGTTCATACTAACATATGTGGACCCATTAGTGTTAAAAGTTATTGTGTAGATCAATATTTCATTCTATTTATAGATGACTATTCTAGAATGATGACTATGATGTTTCTTAAAGTTAAATCTTATGCTTTTTAGTTATTCAAGTGGTATTTAGCCAAAGTTAAAAATAAAATAGGGAATAGTCTAAATTGTTTGAGATCTAACAGAGGTGGTGAATCCACTCACATGATTTCAATACATTCTACAATGATAGAGGAATCAAAAGACATATGTCCACACCAAGGACCCCTCCTTAGAATGAGATAGTTGAAAGGAGAAAAAAATAAAATAATGGATTGTGCAAGAAAACTAATGATGGAGAAGAATGTGTCACAAAAATATTGGAGAGAAGTGGTTAGTACTGTTGTCTATACATGTTTCTGGTTGTTTTTCCCAAATTGGGTTTCGACATAAAATACTAGTGTCAACCTATGATGAATGTTTTCATTTGGTAATGTTTTCATTATGTAATGCAACTTAGAGTTTATGACAATTTTATAGTAGAGACCGAGCAATAGCAGGATAAGCAGAACAATGAAGTGATTAATGTTTAATTGTTAAAGTGGTACATATAGACCTTGAGTAACTGATTCACCCCTATCACCCCCACCCCCCGCTCAATTATTCTAAACATTTCTAACATTCTCTACCTGTTCAGGTTCTATATCACTAGAGGTTCTTTAGATCAACATTTAGTTTTGATAGAGTTATGCAACTTCTACATGCTTCAGTGGTGTTCTTCATGATCATCTTTTGTTCCTATCTTGTGGGACACTCCCTAGTGTGGAGGCTTCTTTAGTCCTTCACTAGTTATTTTCAACTCTTTTTGGAGTAGGGTTTTTACCATGTGATTTTCTCTATTTCTCCTATTTTCAAAGATTTGGTTGTGCTTGGGTGCCTTATTAGGCTTTGTCGCTAGGACCCAAATTTACTTTCACTAGTAGTTTCTAGGTAAGTTTATCTTAAGGGGGGGTGTTAGAGTAATTTAAATTTTTTTCTTATTAATTAAATCATATTGATTTAATTATTAAGTCACTTATTATCTCTAGTTTACTTAAGCTAAACTTTATGCATCTAATGATTTTTTTTGATTAATTATTATAATGCAACCTAGGTTAGTTACCTATTAGGGTTTTGATCTCCTTTATAAGGATGATCTCTATTTGTAATCTACATTCATTCAATTTTGATTATATAAATTTCTCTTTTTCTCATCAATAATGTCTCATGTATAGATCTAGGAATGCCAACCTCCATAGCTTTTTCTTCTCTCTTTGTGTGATAGGTGTTTGCATGCAAATAATTCTTGGGATATGTGGGGTTGATATTTCATCAACTTCAACAATCTAAAATGAATTCAATGCTAATTTTTTATTTACAAATAATGTTGGGTCAAAGGTGTTTTTGGGTCCTACTCAGCTTACCCTAGGAGGCCCTTGTTCGTTAATAGTTGGGTCATCATGTTTAAGCATACTTGAGGAAAGATTTATTTGGGGAGATTATTCTGGTAGAGAAAGATGATGTCTTAATTGTCAAGTTTGAGGAAGGTAAATGTGTTTATATCCTTGAACATTCCCTTGCTATAAATCTAGCTAATATAGCTTCCTCCCTGGTTGGGAAGTTGAGTGGGAGAAGGCCCAACTCTTTCTTTTTATTTGGGGAGATTATTCTGGTAGAGAAAGATGATGTCTTAATTGTCAAGTTTGAGGAAGGTACATGTGTTTATATCCTTGACCATTCCCTTGCTATAAATCTAGCTAATATTGCTTCCTCCTTGGTTGGGAAGTTGAGTGGGAGAAGGCCCAATTTTTTTTTTCACAAATGGGTTCTTTCCATATGGTTCCTTAAAGGATCAATGATTATTTTGGATTTTCCTAAATTTTATTTCTATTTTTCCTTCTCTCTCTCTCTCTCTCTCTCTCTCTCTCTCTCTCTCAAGGAAGGCTTCTTAATAATTCTAGCTTCAAACCCTTGGTTCTTGGGTAGTCACCCCCTCTAATTGTGCAAATGGAGATCGAGATTTAATTTGATAGGCCATCTTTTTGGGGTTGTCTTTGCTTAACTCCTTATTTTTGGATTTTCCTTGGAATTATGTGATAAGGAAGTCTTGAAAGGTATAGCTACCTCTTTCAACAAGTTTTTCAGAGTGCATTCTATAACTCATAATCATGCTCAGTTCTTTTAACATTGGTTCTATCTCAGTAGTCCCAGACTCTATTCTTTCTATCTTAGTGGTTCTTAAATCAAGATTAGAATGCTACATTTTTTTTCAAAATTATTGTTCTATTGGTCACTTGATTTCAAAGTTCTCTAAAGGACTCAAGCTTTCTTCTCCTGGTCTTGTTCCTATAAGTGATAGTAGTGTGTTGGGTTTGGGACATGGCTTTGTACCTCTTCCTTCCATTCTTGTGGTTTTCCTCGAGTCTATTCTAGAGTTGGCCTTATTTGTGGAGTTACTAGCATCCTCCCCTTGTGCTCTAGTAGGGATACCCTCCTTGGCTTTGGAGTGTATGCTTCCTCTTGTTTCCCCCCCTTGTATCTCCTTCTCTCCTCTCTCCCCTTTGCCTCTATTCCTCCCCCCTCTTCCAAAATTTTATTCCTTCATTTTCTCCTCTTCCCCTCTTGGAAGCCTATTAGTTTTTCTCCCTCATATTCCCTCCCTATTCCCATCCTTAATCTTCCCTCCTCCCTCTCTTATTTTCATAAGATCCACAAGTATGTGTACGTTTATTTTATTTCTAATCTTGGAAGGCATTTGGTTCATGACTAGATACAAAAGATGGAACATAAAGATTCTGCTAATGGGAACCAAAGAACTCTCATGTAATTACCCTCAAAATTCTCTTCTCAATGATTTTTACCTCTTGGAATATCATGAGTATTAATACCCCTCATAAATAGAATTTGGTTAAGAATCTAATTAAACATCCAAATCCTAGCATTGTGTTTCTCAAGGAACTAATATGTCTGGTGAAGCATCTTCAACATGTTTCCTTCTCCTAGTTCTAGTCTAAACTAAAGTGTATTTTGCTAATTTTTACTCTCCTAATTCTCTTGCCTTAATAAAAACCTTTTGGTATGATCTAATCTCTATTTGGTCCTTGTTCTTGACTACTAATCAGATGGTCACAATGGATTTGAAAATGCCTCTATATACCTTTTAGAAGCAAGCTGGTAATAGGAATTTCTCGGACTCCATATTGTACTTTCATGGTTTGGTAGCCTCATTACTATGGAATTCCATGGTAGTTTCTATACTTGGTCTAATATGTGCTCTAGCAACTAACTTATTTAGGTGAAAATGGACATATGTTTACTTTCCAACAATTGGGATATTTTTAAAATATCAATATAGTTAGATTTGGTTTTGACTAGCACCCAATTAAATTTTGGTGTGATTCTATGACTATTTAAGACACATATCCCTTTAGATTTGAAGTTATGTGGACCTACAACCCTAAGTTTCTTTCTTATCTAAAGGAATCATGGATTATTAAATTAAAAGGTTATGATATGTTTAGGATGGTCAGTAAATTGAAAAGTGTTAAAAGAAATCTTAGACATTGGAAAAAGTACACCTTTGGCAATATATTTCAACAAAAAGTAAAAGTGATATGTGAACATTAGATGAATCAAAAGGATAAAGAACTTTTTGGCTCAGATATGAATAGAGATGAAGAGGAAAATATCCTTTTAGCTGAGTTGCACAATATCATTAATAAAGAAGAAAATTTTTGGAAATAATGCTCTAGAGTTTAATGGATTATAGAGGGTGATTAGAATACTAGATTCTTTCAATAGTCTACTTTGAAACATAAAAAATGTAATATTATCAAGGAACTTATTTCTACTACAAAATTCCTTACCTCCCTTTGTGATATTGAAAATGAAGTTTTTGGATACTTTAAGGATCTTTTGAACCACCCTAACTTGGAAGGTTTGTGCAAATCCCTTTTGGATTGTGTTTCTTAATGGATCTCACTGGAGGATAATTTACTTATGGAAAGATCTGTCACATTGGATGAAGTAAAGGTTGTCACCTTTTCTCTCAAACCTCTTAAATGCTTAGGTCCAGATGGGTTTTCTCCCTGTTCTTTAAAAAATATTGGGAAGTGGTTGGAAAAAATGCTTACTTTGCTGCTAAAGAGTTATTTTCTTTGGGTGTTATTCTTAAGGAGTTGAATAATACCTTTATCTTTCTCATTCCTAAAGTGGTGAGGGCTAACAAAACAAGGGATTTTTGACTGATAAGTCTTTGTAATATTGTTTATAAAATATTTTCCAAATTGTTAGTTTTGAGACTAAAACCTTTTCTAGATTGACTTATTTACCCTCACCAAAGAGGTTTTAATCTTGAGAGGCAAATTATGGAGGCCATTTTCAGGGTGCATGAATATTTTTACGCTATGGAGAAAGGAAAGAAAGAAAGTATGATCCTAAAATTGAGCATTTCCAAATCTTGTGATATGGTCTCATGGGATTTTCTAATGGCTATTTTCCAAAAAGTTGAGTTTAGAGGCACAACACTTAATCTCTTGGAATATTTTTTTCAAAAATCCTAAATTTTTGATGCTCATTAATGACTTCAAAATATTTTTTTGATATTTTTGGTGGTTTAAGACAAGGTGATCCTCTCTTCCCCTACATGTTCATTTTTCGATTGATGTTCTTGGTAGAAACCTTTGTAGATTGGTCTCCTATGGTGTAGTCAAAGGGTTTAGACTCTCCTCTTCCCCTTCTATTATAACCGACCAACAATTTTTCAATGATACCCTTTTTTCTAGAGAGCTACTCTTGTGAAAGCCAAGGGCTAGAAGTATTTCCTCAATGATTTCACCCTAACTTTTGGTCAGAGGATAAACTTCCAAAAAAGTGCAATTTTCTTCTTTAACACTCCAAGAAGACCCCAAATATGAATTATTGATTTGATGGGTTTTTGAATTTCTTGTCTTCCTTTAGTTTATCTGGATATTCCTTTTTCTATAGCGAAAATTAATATTTCTATTCGGTCAAATCTTACTTGAGGGAATCCAACAAAAGCTGACAACCTAGAAAGGTGCTATACTTAGCAGTGATGGAAAGCTTCAAATGATCACTATTTTCATTCAAAGTACTTACTAATAAATCATGACTCTATCTTATATTCCAATTTCTTGGAAAAATAAAATGGATGTTATTAAGAGAAGATTTTTATAGGCTGGTGTTGAGGAGAAAAAACATCTTTCCTTGGTATTACAAGGGACAAGTATTTAAACAATTGTCAAAGATCTATTTTTTATAAAGGTACTCTCCAGAATGGTTTTGACATTCAAAATAATCTTCAAATAATGGTCCTTCTCTTGAACCAAGTCTATTTTTGGTAGATAGAAAACAATCACAATGTAGATTTTTGGCTAGACCCTTGGACCAACCAGTCTCCTCTAGACTTCACCAATTGTTCCTTGCTCTTAAAAATGTGCTAGTTGAACAATTGGGTAACAAACTCAATGATTAATAGGACATTTTTGTGTCCCCTTGAAGTGGAAAATTGATAATAATTATTTTGAGAATGGTATTAAAGAGATTTCTGTATAGTTAATCAATAGTCTTTCCTCTCTTAGGGTCAACATAGTAGATGAGATTGATATTCTGATTTGTTTTATTCTATTTGTGAAGTTTACTTAGTTAAATATGGATTTGATCTCTTGTCTCTTATTGACCTCATAATTTTGACTGGACAAATAATTGGAAGATGAAAGTCCTGCTTGAAATCAAGTTTTCTTGGTGGACTATTTGCCATAGAATGATCCTCACTCTAGATAATTTGTAAAAGAGAGGAATTCAATTAGTTAACATATGTGTCATATGTGAACATTAAGAAGAAACTCTCTCTCATGTTAATTTTTCTTATCCCCTTTCTTGGGAAATAAGACAACATATTTTTTCCCTATTTAAAATCTAATGGTGTTGGAGTCATACCCCTAATGTAGTGGTAGGTTCTTGCCCCTCTCTAATCATCCCCTTTTAAAAGAAATTTGGTGGCAGACTCTTCTATATGGGAGTTGGTCCTTATCAAAGTAGAAGAATAATTTTATATTCAGAGATAAAAGAAAAGATGCTAATATGGTGTTCCATGCATTGACCAAAAATATCATAAAGAATATGTTGATCATTGACCCTTCTAGTCAAAATCCTCCTCTAGGTTTTATTTATTGGGATAGAGCTAGAAGTGGGAGCCTGGTTGATTATTTAAAAATATACAAATTCCCTAAAATTGGCTTAAGAAAAAGAATCAAATGGATCCCCATAACTCATGATGGATCAAATTTAATTTTGATGGTTTTCTCTTGGTAATCCTAGTTGGGTCAAAGAGGGTGGTCTCATAAGAAATGATAGAGGTTGTGAGTTGGTGGCATATGCTATTAATATGGGAATTCTAACTGCTTTAATGGCAGAAATTTTAGTGCTTTTTCATGGGATCAAGATTGCACACGAAAAAGGTTATAATAAAACATGGTTGAAGGTGATTCCTTTAATATAATAAACATTTTAAATCATAAAGCTGATGTGGGTTGATAGGTTAGAGATATCATCAACAAATATTTGTATTTTCTTGACACGATAAATGAGGTCATTTGACAAAACATTTTTCCCGAATGACATAATGCTATAGATAGGTTAATGAAACTTTTTTACAACACACATTTTGTTAAAATGGGGGAAGATATTAATTCCATACACATAGAGCCTAGTGCAACAATTTTGCAAGATATTGCCACTTCTTTCAATAATGACAATGTTATCAACGGTAGTAATAAGGATTGCTACTTATATTTTTACTTAGGATTTGGGCTAGTGTACTTTTTCTATTTACCTTATAGATTTTTCCTTTATTGATGTTTGGTGGTTCCTTTTTTTCCTATATAATTTTATTTCTTAAGCATCTCCCTATGTTTCTTATTTACTAGGGCTTTGACTTTTCACATTCTAAAATTAGAGGGTTGTGGGAAACCATGGGTGGTGAGTGTTACTTGACAAAAATAATCTATAGTAATTGAGAAGATTTTGAGTATGGTTTATTGATAGTATATCCAAGGAGGATAATATTGAGTGGTTGAAACTTCTATTGGATGCTTATGTTTTGTACTCATGACTCGTTGGTCACTAGTGGCAACATATACGTGTTTGGTATGTGAAAAACATAGAGTTAGTATATCATAGATGCATATTTGATTGGAAATTTTTGGATATGAAGAGTTAATATATTTAAGATTAGATATGTGTTAATGAATTTTCTCAAATGTTACATCTATGTTCACTCATCTTAATGTGAAGAATTGGATGAGTTACTATTGATATAGCGAAGACTGCTAGGAGATTAATGTGAAAGAAATAATTTACTGATAAATTGGTTGTATCTAATAAGTTAGATTGAATGAAGGTAAGAGTTCCTAGATCATGGTTGAAGACATTTTTTGGATGCTTTTTTGATGATATAATATGTTGGGGATTATTCTATGAAAGCCACTGAAGTGTAACATGTGAAATTTTTATTGGCAATCGAATCTTGAGATGGGATTTATTTTGGAAGTTGCAAAGTATGTTTTAGAGTATGGAACTTAATTGTAACATCACATTTAGGTCCTACATTACCATTTTATATTGAAAAATACCTCATAAAATGACTCAATTAGTAATTAGGATAAGGTATAAAGGAAAGGTTGCTTCGATGGTTGTAAGTGTGGATTATGACATTGTGTAATTTGATGTTCAAATGGAGGGGATATGAATTTAATCAGAGAAGAGTAGTAAATGATGTTTAGATTAAGTTGAGGACTTCAAAGGAACTATTTTTATTAGTTCATTACTTGGAAAGTTATTCTACAGATATATTTTGTGTAATAGTTTTAGAGAAATTTGGACAATGGGTTTAATCATCTTCCTTATTGATCCTAATTGTTGGGAACTAAAATTGGAATAACTATTATGTTATCATTGATGTCAAACATTATTGGTAAGACAATTTATACCTAAGTAGAGTGTCATATCAAGATTATTGATGAAGAGGATTTGCAAATAAGAGACAAAAATGAGAACTAGTGGAAAGGTTGAGTTATGTGGAATTACAATGGGCACTTGATTAGTTGGACCTTGAAAATATAATGTGTTTTTTGTTGATTACACTAAGAGGAGAAGATGGTTGAGTTAAATATTAGTTGAGATGATCAATGAAGGACCAAATTCATAGTCTAAACCGAGAAACAAAGTAGACGATTAGGGAAGTTATAGTTGAAGTTGATTTGTGCTAGTGTCGATCAAATGAACAGTAGAAGCTAAGAATAATACAGTGTTGAACAAGCATTAGTAAAAGTATGAGTGAAGACAATATAAGCTAAGCAAGACAATTAGTATGACTCAGTTGTCTAGTGATGATGGAGGTCGAGGAACCTAGTATTTGCTGAGTGTGAACATTAGATAGTTTGTGAAGGAAATGATATTCCTAGCTAACATAGTTGAATTTTTGGATTGGTCAAAGTATTGATGAGTTGGAGAATTTAATACATGATAAATTATGTTTGATCATTTCTAGACATGGATTCTACAAGAAATTTTGAGAAGTATCTAGAAAGAGAAGGAAGAAACCAAATGATGGAAGGATTCAATGAATTTGACCTAACCCTAAGATCAATGGTGATGTTTAAGCAGATAAAGTTCAAAGATAACTATTTAAGGAGGCATGAGGATAACCTAGTGAGGCTAGTAGTTGCTAATTTTGTTGATTGGTGAAATTGTGAACAAGGAGTAGAGTAGAGGTGAAAAGTGATTGCTTGAAGTATTTTGCAGGCAGATTAGAGACAATGATGGAGACATGAATGGAGTCCACTCAATGAATTAACATATGAGCTACATTATGATCTATATATATATAAAGTGAATTGTATTTATCAAATCAACCTATTGTTACTTTCTAACCATTGTATTAGTTTAAAATCCTTTAAACAAGGTTGACCTAACAATCATTTACAAATCCTTTAATCAAGGTGATATTCTAATGGAATTTTTAAGTCCTATAAAAAGGGAACTCCTAAGAGGTTGATTAAATCCTTTAATAGGGTCACACCTAACACTATGTATTTTAACCTTTAATTGGGTTGGCTCCTAATAGAGCTCAATTCAGAAGAGCAAAAATTTGGTAGCATGTTATTGGTTGTTTTTTCCAAATTGGGTTTCCACATTAAATCGTAGTATCATACTATTTTATATTTTATATTCTACAATTAGGTTGCTATTGGGATAGTGAACTACAATTTTGTGTTACTAATAAGTTTTTATAGTGACTGCGCTATCTAATGGATAAATTTGGGTTGTTAAAAGTATTTAAATTTTTTTTGGTACATTTGGACTCGAGGATAATTGATTCATCCATCCCCTCTCCATTATTCTAAAACCATTCTAAAAATTGGTATTAGAGCATTTTTACTTGTAAGGAAATTTTGAGGGGACTTAAAGCTAAAGATCAAGATGTACAAAAATGAGGTACCAAAGTTGAACAAAGAGAACTTCCCTACATGGAAAAGTTTGATGAAGCTACACATTGGTAGAATTGGAGATTCAACAATGTAGCACCTAGAGCATAACTACATAGAAGTACTATTGGGTGATGCAACGCGCTCCCCTGCCCACAGGTGGTTAATTATGTGGTGTTCCATGTTCACTAATAGTCATGGCTTTTGGTGCAACGGCAAATGGGCCCTACAATTGGTATCAGAGCCTGGGTTTGGCCTGGTCATGGGTGTTCAAATCTCCTCGGTGCCTTCCCGACCCGCGTAAGCACTTGGTATGCGCGTCAAGGGGGAGATTTTTGGGTGATGCGACGCGCTCCCCTGCCCACAGGTGGTTAATTATGTGGTGTTCCATGTTCACTAATAGTCATGGCTTTTGGTGCAATGACAAATGGGCCCTACAAGTACCATCACCTATGAAAACTTAGTAGATAAAGGAGAAACGAGATCATAGTCATGCAATGTTGGAGATTACATTTACCCTAAGTTACTTAGATTTTGCAATGCACTACTGTAAAGAAAATATGGGACAAACTAACACAAATCCATGGAGGAGATAATAATGTACTAAGAGCCAAATTGGAAAGCATAAGAGGAAAGTTTGGTGACATGAGAGGGTGACAACATTGCATAATATGTTGGAAGAATCAAAGAAGTGGTGAATGCAATCAAAGGAGCTAAAGGAAAGATTAGTGATGAGACTGTGATCATCAAGGTACTGAGAAATTTACATACTATTTATGCTATTCGAGTTTATGCAATACAAGAACTGAGATGTAATCTTGGTAATGATCTAACCTTGGACAGTCTTGTTTGTAGACTCACTACTTTGGAATTGACAAATTTTGATAATTTTACTACCCTTACTATTGAATATGCATTTAAGTAACAATTTGTTTTACATAAGTCTAAGAAAAAGAAATAAAAGTATGAGGATAGTGATAGTGAGTCATTTGATGACGATCTTGAGGTTCTCAAAGAATTAATGACTAGAAGACTGCAAAGAGGCAAATAAAAATATAAAGGTAAACTTCCTATAATCTGTAATCAACCACTATCAATTATAGTAAAGTTTGGTAATGATGCACTAGGTCTTGTGAAAGGTAAAGAATCAATAAAATTGACTGAAAAGATTAGATATGATAATGGTTATTGGGTTGAAGAACTTAATTATAATTTGTTGAGTGTTTCTTAGTTGAACAATTCAAGTTATAGAGTTGAATTTCAACACAAGAAGGCTAAGATCTGTGATTGTCTGGTGAACTTATTGGAAGTGCAAATCAAACAAGAGGTAACTTGTTCTATCTAGACCTATCTGACAATACATGCTTGTTTGTGTAATATGAATATGGTTATGACATAAGAGGCTATGTCATGTGAACTTTGACAATTTGGTAAGCATTACTAAAACAAAAAGAATGAGAGGATTACCTAGATTGAAGAAACTCAATAATATGATGTGTAAATAATGTCAATTGGGAAAAATGACAAAGTATAGTTTCAAGAGCAATACCTATACTTCTAATGATATCTTAGAGTTGGTTCATACTAAAATTTGTGGACCTATTGGAGTGTTAAGCTACTATTGTGATAAATATTTTATTCTATTTGTTGAAAATTACTCTAGAATGATGACTGTGATATTTCTTAAAGAAAAATGTGACGTATTTAAAATGTTTAAGTGGCATTTGGATAGAGTTGAAAAAGAAACATGCAAAAGCTTTAAGTGTTTAAAATATGATAGAGGAGGCAAATTCACTTATGAGGAATTCAACACATTATGTGATGATAAAGGAATTGAGAGACATATGTCTACACTTAGGACCCCTCCACATAATGGTATAGCATAGATCAATCACGAACTATGCTAGGACATTGATGATGGAGAAGAGTGTTGTACAAAAATCCTAGAGAGTTGTAAGTACAATTGTCTATACCTTGAATAGAATACAAGTCAAGAAAGGTACACATATCAAAAATTTTGAGTTATGGTATGGATATGCACCTAATGTAAAATATTTCAAAGTTTTTGGAAGAAAATGTTATATACTTGTTTTGGTTTCACAATGCATGCCCCATTTCACCTAGAAATGGGGACCCCCTACTTAATTTTTTAGCTTTTTGGATCCCTAGTGTAGGATCTAAGTCTTTTTAGGGTCTTGCCTAGTGTTTTAACCTAATTTGGGGTCTCTACCCAGAAACCCAGTTGCTGAAAATCATGTTCTAAGGGAAAAAAGTCAATTTTTAGTTAGAGGCACACTAGTGCACCTAGCGCACCTCACCAGGTGTGCTAGTGGGCAAGCAATTAGAGGAAATCACTTCCCTCTTGGAAGTGCACAACTGCGAACCTCCAAGAGGTGTGCTAGAATCTAACCCTATAAAGCTCGGGACCCTTGCCCTTCTCCTCACCAACTTCATTTTTCTTGCCTTCAAGCTGTTGCTACTGCACCTATGCACCATGCTAGGTGCACCGCTCTTCTCTCCCTTCCTGCACAAACTTTAAAAAACAAGAAAGGGAAGATGGACACCATGCACGCTCTCAAGGTGCATAAGGTTCACACCTTTCTTTTATAAAATCTAACGAATGAAACTTAAACCTAAGCCCAGGATAAAGGTGTACAAGTGTGCACTTGCACACCTTTTCATGAGCTAAACTTTCCCTAAAACGAAGTAAAGGGTGCACACTTAGCACACCACATAAGGTGTGCTAAATGCACACCCTTTCTTTTTTGCACTTACCTTTGTGATATAAGGGTACACACCCTTAGTATTAAAGTTTCGGCATAGGAGATGGCACACCTAGTGCACCTCTGAGGTGTGCAAGGTACACCTTTTTTTCTTGTCTTCTACGGATAGAAAATAGGTTTTTAAATGTTTTAAAATAGTTTTGAGGATTAGGTTTTCTGGGTTATATTATTGTCATAATTAGGGTTTATGTTAGTTAATTTTTTCTACCTATGGACTAATGGATGTTGATTTTGTGTAGATTAAATAACTTCCTCATTGTCCTCCCTCGCTGCAAAAATGCCTCTAAAACTAGAAGTTTTCAAGTTTCAAGGTGTTTTGGAAAAATCACACTTCCAAGATGAATATTTAGAGACCTGGGATACTAAACTTGGCCATATTTATTGGAACACCTTCATAGTTTTATGCAACAAACCAACCAGGAGGTCTCCAATGATATCCACTCTTATCAAATCAGGGCTAGTCAATGTAGCATCACACTTGGTATCAATACAGTCTTCAAAATTGATCATGGCATTGGTAAAGAACTATCTCAAAAGAAAGGGTTGTGAAAAGTATATTTGGAGAGATTGAGATAGATCTAAGATCTAAGAACATAGAGAAGGTATTCCATCTTCTAAGAGCATATTGGTATATCAAATTGACATATCATTAGGTAGAAAAATGGTACAAAGAACATGGAGAGGAAGCATAAGAAATCATCCAATCACTGTACCTCATTGATAAGACTCCTCTTAGACACAAAATAGAAAAAGTAGACATGACAAGGGGCTATATGAAAGATGGTATTAGTTATTCTATAATACTTTTGAGTACAGTCGTGGGGCTATCAGCATTGGGACACTTGAACATATGGATGGTACACATCATTGAGACCATCAAAACAACAAAGATTCCAATTGGTTAGGCTTCAATTCTTAGTGAGAACTTGGATGAGCAATTGGTGGTGGTCAAGAACAATTAAAAGTTCTGTATGACATCCTATTTGGTGTACTTGTTAGCTGCAAGAGCAATAGACTATCTAGGATTGTTAAAAAAAGGGCAACATGCAAGATGCAAATGCATGGCCTTATGTGGTATACCCCCAATTGGTGAAGAAAAAGCTTTTAGAGCACATCAAAGAATAAGAAATAGTGAATGATGCCTTTATTTTTGTAATCATTTGATTCATTGAAGGGGATTATGTGAAAAGGATGTTAGATGAGGTAACTCCAAAGATTATAGAAAGTGATGCCTACTACATCCAATATAAGACATTCACCTATTTAAGGGTAGTAGGTATGATTGCCAATCCTCAGAAGCTCCTGAGGCATCCATGTGACAAGTTCATTTTGCTAGAGATTGCATAACAACTCTTGTATACATATAAGAGAGTGAGGAAGCAACACACGAAAACTTGGATATGGCCCATCACTATAAGCCCATTTAGTGTTGTTTGAAAATAGGATATTGTGACTTTTGAGTATAAGTCAGGTTAGTATCCCTTAGAGAAATATAACTCTCCTTGTCCGTTTTTTGATAATATTGGAAGAGTGCAGTACTTGGCAAGAAAACAACTCCAACATGAAGATGCCATGGAAGATCATTGGATGAATGTAGCAAATGACTATGAAATTTGAATAAGGGATTATTGTAGGATGACTCTCTATTTGGTAGGCAATGTCTTGAAGATAAAGGTCCCTTTAAAGATAATACAACAAGACACTGAAGAGGTCTTAGATCCATTATACAATAAAGATAAGATAATTGATTGACCTATCATGAATGCGAAGATTGATAAAGAGGAAAATTTAGACACAAATTATAGGGTGAGGCATGTCATCTAATTGACCAAGGATTGGATTAAAAGACCATTGAAGATGGATCTAGTTCCTCAAATTATAGTTTTCCAAGCTACAGCTCCCCCAGTGAAAGGTAGAGGAGAAAAGGTAACAATGCCCACTTTCATAGCTCAGTCCCTAGTGAGGTCAGAAATAGTGCACCAACTTGATAGAAAAGTTGGATACTTTAGGGCTTAGAAAGGTAAAGGCAAGAGGAACAAAAATTCCCCTTAACAAGCCAAGCTTGGAGAAGAGGCAACTAAAGCACTAGAGAAACAAGGGGTAGAGAATGTACAAGGGGTACATAATGTGCAAAGAGAAAAAAATGTAGAGGCTATCCAGACTCAGGATAATCCTCAAGTGTCACTACCGGAATAGGGGCAAGAAGTTGAAACAGAAATACAAAAGTGTCTCTACCTAAACAAGAGGTAGAAGCCTCCCCATTGGCTCCCAAGAGAAGAAAGATCAAAACTATAGTTAAAAAGAGACAAAAAGTGATAAGAAAGGTTATTCCTTTTCCATTAGTTCTAGAGGTTATTCCAAAAGAGGAAGAAGAGGATGATGAAGATGAAGAAGATAACCTTCCATTGAGTCAGAGGACTCATCTTGCTAGGGCTACAGAGTTAGAATGAAGAAGAAGCTCAAATATTACTCCACCATCCATTTCTACATAACCTATTCAGGCTACAACTTTAGAGGATGAGTTGCAACAATGGATTGATGAACAAGAGGATGAAGGGGCTGACATATTTAAGATGTCATATTTTGATTTCATGCCAATAGGCACTAAGTTGGTGGGTGATAAGATAATAGATTCTCCAAAAAATCAACCTCCACAAGAGGATTGGAGTCAAAAACCACCTCAGTCACCAGGACCTTTAATTGCTCCACCATCACCAAATCCAAAATCATTTTGTGTGGATAAAGCTTTAAATACTCCTCTCCCTCTAGGTAATGAAGAACAAGTTCAAGCTTAACAGGAAGAAGAGCAACAACAAATTCCTGCCAATGAAGTGTCAAAGGAAGGGCAAGTATATGAAGAACCTCAATAGACTTCCTACGATATAGAGGTAAGGACTATTGATTTGATAGGCTTAAAGATGCTCAATGTGGATCTCTCACAAAAGGAGAAGACTGTAATTCCCCGCCAAGGGATCCAAAAGAATTAACCTAAAGTTTTACTAAGTTTGCTAAACATTTTTTTTGTGAAGAAGGTATAACATACACATCACACATAGTAGTGGAAACAATAACATGTAATCATCAACAAACATACATAACAGGTTACATTCCTTAATGATCCCAAGACATTGAATCACATTTAAATTTAATTAATTCTAAGTCTATCAACTACCATATCCACATGAAAGAATAATTAGAAAGTCCAAAGTCCATTTAATATACATTTTTTCCAGATGCCTCTTGGCAAATTAATTCAGAATGCTCATTCATCCATTGTACATGTCATAGGGTATGAAAGGCTTAAAAGAATATACATATGTAAAAATAGAAATACATTATCCTCTTCGGATCCATGATATGAACAATAAAATAAATGAAATCATCCACCATACATGATACTTCCATACATCAATAATGATAAAACATCCATCATAAAATCTATTCATCCATCATAACGATCCATGAATAGAATGAAGGTAAATGCCAACCAAGAAAGCTCCAACCATAGTGACCATGGACAGATCTCAATGGTAAGAGTTAAAAGCACTACCACCCGACTGCATGGAACCTAAATGGTCCACTCCCACCGCGCTAAGGAGATAGTCTCAAGTCCCAAACAAGATATCAAAACATAAAACACAAGTACTCTCTAAGTCTAGGAAATCCTAAAAGTACACTAACTCAAAGGTTCCAACATAGATAGACATCCAAACTTAGAGGCACACAAAGACATGTAGGAAACCTACTATGTAAGCAAGAAAGTGTCATCACAAAATTAATATTGGAAGTTACCCAAGCAATCTCTTAGGAATCCCAGGTCCCCTGTGATCTTGTGGCCACTAGTATCCTCTCGTACTGACAAGGCATACTACAGAATGCAAGGTCGCAACCAAGCATTCTCTCCACCCCATCGTAGTTTGTACTAGCACTCAAGGCATGAGAGAGAATACACAGTTATCTTATTAGGTTCATTTAAGTCAGCATTTAGGTGAGATGTTTTCACTTATTAAAAACAACTTACAATGGGTTTCTCCAAGCAACCTCTTAGGGTCCTGACCCCCATTGCAAGCCACTTCTCGACACTTCACATAGATAACCTACACTAGGCTCATGAAATCACAAATCAAACAATCATAATAAAATCACCTCAGTCCTATACAAGCGATTGAAAACACAATAACCACATCAGTTCTCCACGAGAAACTGGAAAGCATCAAATCATAATCATAATGATCACAACAGTTCTCTATTAGCAACTAAAGGCATCACTAATAAGTCACAATATCCATCGGTTCTTAGCAAGGAACTGGAAAATCTATTCCAAAATAAATCACAATACTGATCGGAGACTCCAAAATGGTCAAGTCAAACATGTCACAACATGACATCATCAAGAATAAATCACTTAAAACACCTCAGCTTCACACACGGAAATTCGAAAGCAACAATAACCAATAAATACATCCATCATAGAGCATATCAACACATCACCAAGGTTGGGTTTAGAAAGATTGAGAACAAATCATCATAACATCACAAACACATAACCCTTGATCCTCTGGTTACAAACTAAACTGGTCAACACTAGAACAAACCCCAAAACATAGACAACAAAATAGTCACATAGAAACAGAATCATCACATAGTTGGGTATGAATGATAATATATTGTTGAGTTAATGTAAGGTTTTAAGTTTTAGTTTCATGTATGTCTCAAGTAATAAGTTTTCGCAATTAACCCTTACAATTAACCCATTTCTATATTTAAATGATTGTACAATTACTCTATAAATATTCTAAAGATAATCTTTTATTATATTAAGTTATAAAAATGATCCTTAATGATTTTAAATAAAACAATTACAAATTTATTAAAATCATTAATTATAAATTTTAACATCATTATTTAAACCCTCATTAATAACTTCCATTAAATCAATAATTTAATTCTACAATTTTATCAAATAATATCCATTATTAATTAACTTTAATTAGACTAATTTTAATTAAATTAATCAATAATTAATGATCTAATTACTTATATTAACATCTTTATTAATTATTAATTTATTAAAATTTAACCAAAAATTATTAATAAATTAATATTTACAAAACAACTATATTAAAATGTATTAATATTTAAATTATTTAATTATAAGTAAAGATTATTAATATATTAAAAATAATTAATTAAAATTATAAATAATATTAAAACCTTTTCAATAAATAATATTAATTCATTAATAATTAAAAATTTAATAAAACTTAAATTTATAACTTAACCCACATATCAAAATCACATTTAACCATTTATGGGATGGCATATATTAAAATTTTATAATATACAACAAGCGATATTAACCATTGCCTATGACCATAATTGTGATGTAGAGACTACTGTTGCAGTCGTCCTACGTCAGTAGGTACGATTGCATGCAGCAGTCGCCTTCTGTGCACATGAATATATAACAAGATGGGGTAGGGGATGGTTAAACCACCCCTCCCCACACATTTTAAAATTTTTTTAATAGAACTTTTTTGCTAATAAGTTTCAACAATTACTTAAAAAAAAGTTTTAAAAAAATTATTTATTAAATAATATTTTATAAATTAAATAAAATTTAATCCACTTAAATACCTTTCCATATAATATATATATATATATATATATATATATATATATTTAACATTTACAATTATAATTTGATAGAGAAAATAATTCCAACGATTCGAATTTTCAATCTAGAATTTTCATTTCCAAAATCAAACATTTTTCCAAATTTAAATTTCTCAATCCCATTTTAATTCAACCCAAATCTCGATTTAATTACCACATTTTGATTCTATTGAGGGAAGATTGTAGTGATAGTTTAATCTCCCATAACCAGATGAAAAAACATGCATGCCTGAATTCTAATTTACAAGATTGAAAGATTCGTTGCAATGAAATACAAACAATTAGATGCTTAGTCACGAAGAAGACATGAAAGGATAACTATGAAATTAATCAACAATCAAAGCACAAGACCCTACTTGATCCTAATGCTAATACAAAATCTCGAAAAAATTGTGAGAGAATTCGCTCCTCTTCGATAACTTTCCTCTGAAAATCTTTCCTAAAATTCTCCTTCTAAAATTTGGTTCCAAAATTCATCTCCCAAAATTCGTGTCTCCAAAATTCACGGCTCCTCAAAAATGAACCCCAAAGTTGTGATAAAGAGTTTTCTCCTCAAATCAGGGCACTAATTGTGCATTCACTTGAGAGGACTCCTTGCTCAAAAGTCTCAAACTCAAAATTAACTTTTATTAATCTTTGCTTTATCTTTTCATGCACGTTAACTGGATTATTAAATAATTTTATTTAATTTTCATCTTGACTTCTATTTTTAATTAATTAATTACTTTTAATCCCATGTGCACTTTATGAAATTAAAACAACATTATTATTTTCACTTATTTTATCTTTTTAATTAATTTCTTTTATTTTCAACTCATGCTCACATCATGCGATCTAGAATCTTTTAATAGTTTAATACCTTTTTACTTTTAATTTATTTTAGAAACTTAATTGATAAAATATTTAATTAAATTAAATAACAATAATATTTAGCATTAATTTAAAAATGAACTCTAAATATATTATTATTAAATTAAATAAATATTATCACATTCTAAATTTATCTGTAAAATTTTATCTCAAAATTTAATTATTTTATTTATTTGATTTCTCAAGTAATTAAATATTAAAAATATCATATTAATTTTCCATTAAATTAAATCATTAATTTAACCTTTTAATTAGACTTAATTAATAGAAAATACACCAAGGACTCATAAACAATGTACAAAAACCCATCATAGCAAAACCCATACTAAATCAAACAAAGGGTTATAATCATGAATTAACATCATTTGATGCACTTGGAGGGTACTCAACTTGGATACTTTTCATATTTATCAATTAGGACAAATGGCTAAAGGGTTTAGGATTTGGGCTTAAGATTTATCTCCCCTCTCTTACCATTGAGATAATGCGATAGGGTACGCTCATCCTGGCAATTCAGGGAAGTTGATACTCAGTACCTGCAACCTGTATAAAATCTATGCATGTACAGACACAATATTCTAAGCTAAACAAGCAATGGTAGGAAGTGGTGCATCATGTAGATCTTGACTAGCAGGTGACTATGACTCCCTTCCTTAACCATATCAGAAACACCATACATAAAGAAAACAAACATGCACACCATACACATGCAGTATGGGGTAAGTATCCATAAAAAAACACATGTGATAATAAACCATCTAACTAATCATCATCAATAACTAAAAACACTAAATAATCATCATACATGCATGAAATATAGAGTACCAAGTAATCTCATCATATAATCAACTAAATCTGAAACAATATCTGAAAATTTGAAATTAATGCTACTAAACATCAAGTATAAAACTAGCCTACAAGAGTTTGGCAATGATAACAAAAAAAGTAACTTAGGGGCAGGCACTACAAAGACTCCAGAGAGGAGTGGTAAGGGAAAAGGCCTAGCAAAACAAACTCCTTGTTAGACTATGGTGACTAATCAAGAAAGTACTATACATAATTTTTTTTTTGGGCCCTTTGTTATCAGGATTTTGGGTCAACATGTAATTATTAATTATAACCCTAAAGTAGTTAAAATACTTGTATAAAAGGGCTTAGGGTTAGGGATTGTTTCATAAAATGTGATGCAAAATTGGTTCTTGCAGTGGTATTGAGCTGTAAGGGATTACAGATTGTAATCAGGTTGTAATCACTGGATCATACAAATATTGGACTTGCTGTTTGGCGGACATAGCCTAGGGATTGGGCGAACCACATTAAATCTTGGTGCCTCATGTTCTATTCTATGTGATCTATTATTTTCTGTAATTGGTTATATTTGCATGTAATGTTATTTCTATCCATGGTTTAATCCTAACACTCCTCCTTCTTCTAAAAGTAAATCTCTGATGGTACATACTTTGAGATGGTTATAGAAAGAAGTAACAGTCAGAAATAAAAGATAGCAGTATTCTACTAAGGAAGAGGGGATGGGAGAATTAATTGAAGCTCTCAAGAAGCTTGAGTCGCCTGCAGGTGATGCATGAACACTGGCCTTTGTCATGAGTGATCAAAATTAGGACTTGTCACCCATGTTTCTGTCCCTTCTTCTTCCTATTCTTGACATACACACAAAAACCCATCATTGAATTTTCCTACATGATAAAAATAAAAGAGAAAGTTTAGTAAAATGAATCAATGTACCTTAGATCCTTCACAGGAAATCTCTGTCATTTCTTTAGAAGATGATTTATCTTTTGGTTCAACCATAAGAATCTCTCTCCTATATACCAAACTTACATTATATTGTTACATTACAGTTAGGTTTTCCCTATAAGGGTCATAATTTTGATGAACAATAAACTAAATGATTCCAAGATCCATAGTTTGAGTTCCACAAGATAAACTTTCCTTGATAGGATTGACATTTGAATCTTTGTATAAAACCCACTGTGCATCGTCCCTCCACCACACTCTTTCTTTGTATAAAACCCACCACACATTATCACTCTAATCATTTATTTGATGAAATTAATCCATTCTTAGGTAGCTGCTTCATTAATTGGGCCTAATTAGGCTTATTAAACCTTTTAACAATTCACTATACTTTTACATAGGCGTAAAAGTACAAAGCTATGTCACTTTTTAAGTTGACTTAGTAGAGTGACTATATTTGAGTATTCCTATCTAAAATTCATTTTTTTAAAAACAAATGATCTAGAAAAATTCATTCTAGCTAAGTTATATATGGCCTCACACTTTTCCAATTGAAAATGTTTATTAAATGCATGTTTTATACTAGTTTGTATTCAATTACTAAAGAAATAAAATTATTTCAAAAAAGTGGTGTTTCAATAAATCTTACTATTTTTTTTATGATATTTACTTAATACCATATAAACACCATTTTATAGAGCTGAAAGTCAAGAACATTCTCATATAGGTTTTATCGTGTTTTAATTAGATATAGTATATTGAAATTAAAAGAATTCACAACCATGTATCTTAACACTCAAAAAGATGTCAGTTTTGAGATAGTAAAATTTTTAAATCAAATCAAAAAAATCTAAAATTTATATGACATTCTAGAGGAGAGAATCCTCTTCTAGAATGTATAAATTTTCTCCGAGTTAGAATATATTTGTTTTAAAACATGTGGTGGGAGATGAAAACTATCGATTTTAGGTGGGTTTAAATTTCAATCCTTTTAAAAGAGAAAATATAGTTCAAGAGCTGATTTTATTTTTGATTGATCTATATATATATGTTATCTATAACATAGTTTGTGATCAAAGGGAAAATGTTTATTTCTATATAGTTTTGTGGTGAGAACTAGACCCCTAATTGTCAACATTTTTTATCAGCTAAAATATTATCAATAAAAAATAGAAAAATATATCAATTTTTATTCCAAATAATTATTAAAAATTATAATCCTAAAATTCATCCATTTCTACACATTTCATTAGTTTACTTCATTTCCAAATTCAAAATAATAATGCAAATTTTATGTCATTGAAGGTGAATAGTTATAATTTTGTTAGCCTTTTCCTTTACAAAGGGGTGACACGGGTTTGTTCTTTTACCCATAGACATAATGTAATTAGGTGATGTCTACTAAATTCATACTAGACGTAAAAGGATCATGTTATGTCTAGTATGATAGTTTAGTCATACAAAGACACGACCAGGTTTTGTTATAAAAAAGGCACAATCATGTTTAGGCTTGGTAATAGGCCTATTCAATATCCAAATGCTTGGGTTGATGTTTTCGCTTGATTTTTTGTTGGTTTAGATGGGTTCTCAACTTCTAAGACCAACTCTTGTCTTTGACTTCTCAAATTTGTAAATGGTGAAGTGGGTATCTCTAAAATTACCACCACATTCTCACACATTTTCTTATTCTTTAAGAATTAAGAATGTTATCATTGAGGGGAATTCAATGTTCACCTTCTATAGTCTCTAACATGTATCTTGTCATATTTGAAAATAGAACTATATGATAATTTCAATTGTTGAGTGGCTAAAATTATTTAATTCATTTAATATAGTAATTAATTTGTGATAAATGTCCTCTATTGAAGTGTTTCCATAGACCTTGTGTCTCTTTTGATGTTGATAGTCTTCATCTTCTCCCTACCTTGTGTTATTGGTTCCTCTCTTCTTTCTTCCTTTTTTCCCTATCCCTAACACTAAAAGGAAGAAATTAAGCTTGGTAAAAAAGTCAACTTTGACCATTTTACACTTTTAGTTTAGGAATCAAGCCTTAGTGTGTGACGTTTAAGGTACTGGCTAACATCGAGACAAAATGTACGAAAGACAAAAGAAAAAAAAAAATCAAACATGATTTTTTCATATTCAAGAAAACAAAAGAAAATTTATTGTATTTTCATTTTTTGAAATTTAGTACTTCACTACCTATATCTATTATTTTATCAATATTGATTGTGCACAAATTAAACGCAAAGATCATAATCTATATATCTTCCCCCTGACGATTGCTTCTATGCAGAACATTTCACCTCTCACATTATCTCTTCTGCAAAAGTTGGGACACAAATTCCACGCGGTTACTTATGCAACCCCACAAACCTAGTCACTTCATTTCGAATTAAATGAGAAGTAATAATTTTGGATCGGTCAAAAAAGTAATAAAGATTGTTTTTGCCTCACATGGCTGTCTTTGATGGGATTCAACATTCAGCGTTTCTTCCAGGGGGTTTCTGAGCAGATAGTATCCACTCAATCTGTGCCTTTCGACATTCATAGCAAATGCCTTACGCCATTGCTCATTTCATAGCAACTTCCACTCTTTGTCCTCACGATCTCCCATCGTATTTTAAGGTTTCATTTCTAAACAAAAATATTAAATATTCAAAGTTGACTTATTTTTTAAAAAGATATTTTTAACTTGTTGTGACCTACCATCACCCTTCTTCGTAATCTGCAATTCCTTTTAGCAGTCACTTAGCCCTTCTCCTTCCCAACTCTAAGCCCCCTCTTTAGCTTTAGTTCATTCCTTTCCTCCATTAACACTATTCCATGACATCTACCTAGGGGATTAAAAGAAGATAACATTAAATGACAATAGTTAAATAGTGGGATTTTTAAGGATCATTGTTTAGATAAAAAAAGTCTAATCACTTGAATTATTTTATATTTTCATTATTATTTATGTTTTTAATGAATATAATTTTAAACTAATATTAAAATTTAAATATCAATATGTAAATTCTCAATAGACATTAAAAAAAGAATCTATAAGAATCAACCATTGGACAATAAGAATTGTTTTATATTTTCATTATTATTATGTCTTGAATAAAATAATTCATGATAACATTAAAATTTAGATAACAATTTAAAAAGTATCAATAATGGTTAAAAGAAATACATACAAGACACAAGAAATACCTAACCACTTATTCTACATTCTCATTATTCTTATGACTTCATATAAAATAAAACATTCAGATAAGAATTGGAAAGTTTTCATTAATTTTTTTAAAAAAAATTGAACATAACTGAAGTTAGACCCAGAAAAATCAATTAAAAATATTCTCATCCAAATAAAACAAATAACTCTAAATTGACGTCTCCAGATTTGGGAGAGATGTATAGGATCCTAATTCTATATCCTAAGTTTTTACATATGCCGAGTACTTTTGGAGTCATAGCAGAAACAAGCCGGACCTAGTGAGCTCCAGTGGCAAGCTCCCCTGTGGGCCGCCTCATACATTTTACATACATTATGACATTCATAAGAAATTAAGCATGGCCCTGTAAAAGTAGTGCTGAATCTACCACAACTATCTTCTGCAGTATCATTCTCTTGTAATCCTGTACATAAAAACACAATAATCAATAAGTATTCTATGCAGAAATCTATCAAATTAAGGTTGGTTCTCGAGGAAGAAAAATGAAAAGAAAATTTCAAATAGAAAGAAAGAATGAATTTTAGATGATTGTTTTGTATGCAATTGCAATGTTTCAAACAATATTTATGATAAGATAGTAAATTATATTGGTCTATAATACAGATTTAAACCTTATATCTTTAATGGAATGGATACTAGATCAATGTTGTTTCTGAGTTAATTTGTGTTCAATAGTAATTTGGCAAGAAAGAGAGAAGAATAAATAGTAGGTCAATGCTTTATATTTAGCTGTATATTGTCAAAATAGTAAACAACATTGATATACAATATAGATTATAAGAATCTATATGTTTAAAAAAAGAATAACAGATCAATGTTTTTGATTAAGAAAACATAAAAAGAATTTCGAATTCAGAAAACAATGCAAAGAGTCATTACAGTCCAACCATTACAATCCAATGCACCACCTTCTAAAAAGCACCACCATTACAATCCAATGCACCACTTTCTAACAAAATCATCAAAAACAACAATTGTTCAAAGTAAGATAACTATTAAACCTAAAACACAAAATATTTAACCAATGTAATATGCTACTGATAATATCAACAGAGTTACTACATAAAAAAAACCTATAAATATCACCCTTGTTTCAAGTAAATCAATGCAATTTCTGAACTAAATTGTATTTAACTATAACATTCAAAAAAATAAAACTCAATATTGACTGCTCAATTAGTATAACATTTGAAACCATATTCTATAATCTATCATTAAAAAATAATAAACTCCAATAATCTCCATCATAAGTTAAATTTTTTTATATCTTTAAGAGAATGAACATACCAAAAACAAAGACGGCTAGCAGCAACAGAAGTAGCACAGACACATTCATAGCCTTGTTCATCTTGTCTGCAACTCCAAATCTCCAGATGTAATCGATTCACTTTATAGCTATTCATAAAAAGATTCAATAAAGAAGCGCTGTGGATGAAAGATTCAATGTATTGTCTGGTATATATGGCCAAGTTGGCAATAAACAAGAAAACGTTATCCAAATTTGGTCGTCAATTTTCTCGTGCCTATCGCCTGTTTTCAATCCAAATTTGGACGTTAATTTTCTCGTGGCTATCGCCTGTTTTTTATCCAAATTTGGACGGTAATTTTCTCGTGGCTACCGCCTGTTTTTTATATGTAAATTTGAGTTGATTGAATGTTCTTCCATGAAACTCTTACTGGATTTTAAAAATTTTTCTGTTAAGAACAACAACGACAAATCTGAAATATATTATAAACAAACTATCATTTCTATTTTTTTGAATTTCAACCTAGAAAAATAAAAAATAAAATAAAATCATTTTATATCTATTTAGATAAAAATTAACAAAATGAAATAATATTTTGTAAATAAAATAGAACTAGTATATCTATATTTATAAAAATCTATATAATATAAATTATTTGTTAATTCAATTTTAGAAATTTAACAATAACAATCTTTTAACATAAAAAGTTTTAAAAATAATCTAGATCTAACTATTATAACAACTTTTAATTATATGGATGATAGCATAGGTACTACCACATTAATAAAATTAGTTGTGTTAATAAAGATATCACCCTTTCTTTTAGATCAAGCCTATTAAACTAGGAAATCCACATGCATATTGATTACGGAAGGCACACAAGAACTTAACCAATGCTCTAAATGATGAATTCCAAAATATTACCATGTTAATATAAGTATGATGATAATTTTTTCTTAAATTAGAAAATTTGATTATAGTAATTCACATAAGTAAAATAAATTTGTCTCAAAATTTATTCAGATTCTTTCCAATAAAAACAAATATAATGTAATATCTTTGACATAAAATTTAAAAATAATTGTAATCACATAAATCTTAGGTCGAAGAGCACCACCCAAACATGCTTTTGCTTTTCTCAAATGTGGTCTACTAAGCTATACTGTCCAACTAATATTTCAAAATAATACATATTTTATAAATAATTTTATTTTATCTTACTAATATTATTCCTATGTTTCAATTACTATAAAATTAGACCAACTTTGTGCATAAACCCATTGAGGTGATTGATATATTGAACATATGTTTTGATGATAGTGTATAAGTGTTCTAAATAAATGAAATTTGCCTGCTACAATTTGTCAAATAACTATTGGACCACATTCTTCTCAATTAAAAAAACTCCTTACTATTTAAACAATATTTTACACAATAAAAATAATAAACAATTTATAAAACTACTTTCAATTAAAAGAAAAATGTGGTTATGTTCAAAATCAATTATGATGGTGCCTCAATAGGAAACCTAGGCAATTTAGGTGTTGGAGTTGACATTACTAATTCTAATGGGTTGATATTAAAAGCAACATGTAGGCCATAGATGCAAGATGTAATAATTTCATTGAGCTATAGGTTTTTCCCCTTGGGATTGATGTTTCCCTCTCTGTAGGAATGAAGAATGTTATCATTGAGGAGACTCAATGTTCACCTTCTATAGCCTCTAACATGTCTTGTCATATTTGAAAATAGAATTATATGATAATTTCAATTGTTGAGCTGCTAAAATTATTTAATTAATTAATTTAATAAAGTAATTTGTGATAAATGTCCTCTATTGAGGTGTTCCATAGAGCTTGCTTCTCTTTTGATGTTGATAATCTTCATCTTCTCCCTATCTTGTGTTATTGGTTCTTCTCTTCTTTCTCCCTTTTTTTCCCTATCATGTCATGGTTTCTTTGATGTCATGGTATCTTTGTATTTTTTAGCGATTTGGTCACTACCTATATCTAATATTTTATCAATTTTGATTGTGCATAAATTGATGTTTCTCATATAATAAGTTAGGCATTGGAATTTTCTTTACTTCATGATTTTAGGTCTTAATCTTTTCTTCAAGATTTGCTAACAACTCTTTGGTCTATTGTGAAGGTTGATGGCACTGAGGAGTCTCTTTAAGTTTTAACAAAAAAGTTGTGTTGGTTCTTCACTTTTGGCTGCTCCATCTTGTCTAGTTGACACTCCTACTCTTACTCTTGCTCTTGCATTGATTTCTCTTGTTCTGAAGATTGCTTCTAATCTATATAAACTTTGTTATAACTTCTAATGGACTTCTTTCTAGTGTTTTTAGTTGTGTTTGAAAATGTTTCATTCTATTGCAATCACTCTTATTTTTTAAGTTTCTTATATGAACCACAAATAATCTTTTGTCTCTACTTGTATGCTCTATTGAACTAAAATATATGAAAAATATTTGTTTTATTAATAAATAATTATTACATTAGCTCTTATGATTTTTTCAAAGAAATAATTTAAAAACTACTTCCAACTAAAAGAAATATTTTTTCTATTATAATTTTTTAAAAATGAAAACTTTCTTTGTTATATTTTAGAGTCTTCTACTTGGAGAAAGAAGAAAAGAGCAAACTTAAAAATTACATTTGATTTAGACAACTAACAGTCAGCCAACATAAAAAAATGCAGAGTAGAATTCTTGTCTTAAAAAAGACAGTTAATAGGACAATGGCAAATATATCATATCCAAAGATATCTCGGAACTTATAAAAAATCATTAAAATATTCAAAATGAATTTATTCTGTTTCTTTGGCTGGCCCTTCTTTGACAACCTTAAACCCTAATTGATTCCTTTTTTAACATGTAATGCCGTCCTCTCCACCTCATTTGTTTCCCTCGTCTTTAGATTTAAGAGGGTTTTATAAGACTCTTTAAGCATTTTCTGCAGAAGGATAATGGTTGCCCAAAGAGGCCGTGTCTACCAGTTGAAGGGGAGGGAAAAAAAGCATTACGCCTCTCTAGCTGAAATCTACGCCTTGATAAAGCTAAATTTTGAAGCCTTAAAATCTACTCAGATGTGATTCTGACAGAACATCGAAAGACGAAAACTCTCTATAGAAGTTTACCTTCATTTCTTTTTCTGATATCTATAAATTAGATGTTTTAGTTGCTTTCTGTGGTGGATTGTAGTCTTCTTCATAATTGATATTGTTTCATTCCATCTATGCTATGTACGACCAGTCATGTAAACCGTTGAAACCAGAGAATAGGGGCACCGTTGAACAACAGGGGCATCGTAATTTATGGACTTGTTCTTGATTGAGGTAACACTCCTACCATATGTTGCATCAGCATTGTGAACTTAGCATCGAGGAATAAATGAAAACATTGTGAACTTAGCATACAGAAATAAATGAAAACATTGTGGATACGTCGACAGATTTAACTATACATGCGTTGTCAGTTGTGTGATTACTACCTCTGTGTAGTAGTAACAGCATAGTGTAGACTATGATAAACTTATTTCTGTAAAAGAAAAGTATTGAATTCTTAAACGATATTTAACGATTCCTGAATGATAGCTACCTAAGGAATGGAAACTGTGGAATCAGATGCTGTTTAACTTAACATGATTGAGTGGAATGTCTATATGTAGATAGTACATATGAAAAATTGAATTTTAAATTCTGAACTTAATATTAATATGTATATATACTTCTTGATTTTCCTTTGAGTGCATAACACTTAATGGGTGGGTGTAATTTGGTTGATACACAGGGATAGAAATGGATACAATTTGCTTTGTTTTTTTTGCTATCTGCAGGTATTTGATTAGAAATAGATACATAAATTTTGATTCATTCTATTAGAAAATTTGTGATGTGACGTAATTAAAATACATGGACAAATTGATGTAACCATGTAATGGTATTGATGTATCCAAATTGTATGTTTTACAATCAGATTTATGATTATATTATTCATGTCATTGATGTGATGTGTAGATCAACATCTTTAGATTGAAAAACCTTCAGCATTGTGTACATCCTGTTTGTTCTTTTTTGTTTTATTTCTTTTCTCCTTGTATAAATTTTATGAAAAACCTTTGGCATGAATAAAGTTTTTATCATCAAGTGATTGGTTAATATGAAAATGGTAGAAGGTAAATCTGTGGCACAACATTTAAATAATTTTAATACTATATAATCAATCAAGCTTCTATAAAAATTACTTTGACAAAGAAATTTGAGCTTCATTAATCTTATCCTCTTTGCTAGAAAGTTGGAACGGTCTAGTTATGGTAGTAAGTAATTCTATTTCTGGTTCAAATACCTTGTTCCAATACCTTGAAATTCAATGATATTGTTGGTGTAGTTCTAAGTGAAGAAATGCAGAGGAAAAGTGTGGGTGAGACACCAAAATGCAATGCTCTTATTACAGAGGACAAAGGCATATACAAAGAAAAAGGAAGGAATCTAAGTGATCATGATAGATCACAAGACAAAGGCATATTGAGAGAAAGAGGAAGGAATCTAAGTGATCAAGGTCAAATCCTAGAAGTAGAGAGACTGGGTGTTGGATTTGTGGTAAACTGGGACATGCCAAAAATAATTATTGCATATAATAAGTTTTGTTAAAACATAAAGAAGAGGAAGCCAATGTAGCATTTTAAGATGATACATGTATTCTAATTCTAACCACTGAAGAAACTGCAAATCATGTTTGGGTGCTTGATTTGGGAGCATCATTGAGTGACTCCACATAAGAAGTACTTTTGAAAGCCTACAAATTGGTGACGTTGGTAAGATATTTTTTTGGATAATAATGAATCCCATGATGTTTTTGGTATAGATGTGCTATTAAAATTCTAGAATGGTAATAGTTGGTTGTTAAAAAAGGTCAATATGTTCCCCAACTCAAATACAATTTGATTTTAGATGGGAAACTTGGTTCTCAAGGATGTGAAGTTGTGTTTGAATTAGGGGATAGAAGGTTGAGAAAGGGAACTTTAGTTATTGTTGGCCCAGATTGAAAAACAAAATAAAATATGTAAAAAGTGGAAATCATTTATTATTTCTTGTCACTTTACTTTACCAGAACAATAAAGTAAATTTATAAAAGAGACGACAATAATAGTTATAAACTATTATACAAAACTGTCGAAACTAAAAACAAACTATAACAAAAAACCTAATCTAATATTTAGAGTTTAAGAAACCTAAAGATTAATATTAACATCTCCCCTCTTAATCTAAAGGGATTAAACCAAGCATTCCTCTAAACTTTTCAAACTTTTCTCTATCCAATGCCTTAGTAAAAATATCTACTGGCTGATCTGTAGTGGGACAATATTTCAGCTATATATTGCCATCTTTTACATGATGCCGAATCAAATGATACTTCATGTTGATGTGCTTGGTGCGATCATGAAATATTGAATTTATAGCCATTTTGATAGCAGATTGATTTTCAATGAGGAGTGGTGTTGAGGAAACCTGTGGTGTTTACAAATCTTCAAGAATCCTTCTAAGCCATAAAATTTCCTGAGTTGCTTCAGATGCTGCAATATATTCAACTTTAGAAGAAGAGACAATTGGGACTAATTTTATTTTAGATTTCCAAGAGATTGCACTAGACCCAAGGTGCATTTAAAAATGAGTAGTAGATTTACCATCTGTTGAGTCACCTGCATAATCTGAATTTGAATATCCAATCAAAGAAAACTCTTTTGTTCTAGAGTATTTCAGCCCATAATGTCAAGTGCCTTACAGATACCGAAGAATTCTTTAGCAGCTAATCAATGAGTTTGTCTAGGTTGTTGCATAAACCTGGAAAGACCTCCAACAGAAAAAGCAATATCTAGACAAGTGGTTGTGGCATAGATCAAACTACCAACAAGTTTCCTATATAAAGTTGCATCAACCAATGCCGAGGAGTCATCTAGTGTGAGTTTGATATTTTGCTCCATGGGAGTACTAAGTGGCTTGCAATCAGCCATGCCAAACTTCTACAAAAGATCACAAATGTATTTTTGCTAGGTAATCAAAATAGAATAAGGTTTTTGAATAATCTCAATACCTAAATATTATTTAATGAAGATGACCTAAATCAGTCATATCAAAACCTTGCTTCAATTGTTGTTTCACATCTTGAATAGTATTTTCATCACTACCGGTGATAAATAAGTCATCCACATAAACAAAAAGATAGATAATAGTGTTATCAATCTTTTTAACAAAAAGTGTTGCATCATCAAACTCAAAATGTTGGAAATTCAACTTCAATAGATGCTCAGTAAGTTTTTCATACCAAGCCCAAGGAGCTTGTTTCAAACCATGTAAAGATTTGTTGAGCTTGCATACCTAATGTTCTTTCCCATTGCTAACATACCATTTAGGTTGAGTCATATAGACTGTTTCTTTGAGATCACCATTTGAGAACTCAGTTTTGACATCCATTTGGTGAATTTTCCACCCATTTTGAGCTGCAAGACTTAACAAAGCACAGATGATGGTCCATTTTGCTATAGGTGCAAATGTCTCATCAAAATCTATTCCCTCTTTTTGAGAATATCCTTTCACAACAAGTCAAACTTTATGTTTTTCAAGGGTGCCATCTACTTTATATTTATTTCTAAAAATCCACTTGCAACCAATAGGGTTACAACCAAGTGGTGGATCAATCAACTCCCATGTGCCATTCTTTATTAAGGCATCATACTCATCCTACATAGCCTGCCTCCAAACTTCAATGTCTTTAGCTTCAATATAAGAAGTTGGTTCAAAGTCACTTGCAAGATTGAGTTCATCAATAGACTCTATATTATCTACAACATTGGATTGAGCTGCTAGCCTCACCTTGTAAGAACTTCTTGTACCTATTTTTCCTATTTCATCAGGTCTTAAGTCTTTTAAAGTTTGTTGGAGTTGCTTTTCCCACTTATGAGAAGATTTTGTTTCTGCAAAAGAAGTTGTAGTAGTTTCCAATGGTTCAAAAATTTCATGCTCATTGGTTGACAGAGTTTCTTCTTGTTCATTCATAGATGGATCAACTTAATTTTGAGGTATAGCTACAACATGTCAATCCATTAAAGGTGAGGCTAAATAAGTTGGGTCCCCCCATAATGTATAATCTCATAGAAATTTCCTTTCGAAGGAGAAGATTTTGATAGTTCTTCTAGATGTTGACATTCAATATCTTCCACATTTTTAGAAGTTTCACAAAATGCTACATCACATGTAATGATGAGTTTTTTATTAGCTTCATCATACAACCTATAGGCTTTAGAGGATTCAGAATATCCAAGAAAGATGCATTTGAAACTATGATGTTGCAACTTAGTTCTTTTGTCTTTAGGAATTAAATCATAACAAGTTGACCCAAAAATTCTAAGATGTTGAATAGAAGGAGGATATCTAAACCAAACTTCATATGGAATTGCCTGATGAAGTGCTGATGACGGAGACCTATTATGAAGATCTGCAGTTCTTGCTTCTTCAGCCCAAAAATACAACTTGATTCCTTTAAAGTATAACATTGCTCTATCCATATTCATGATGGTTCTATTCATTCGTTCAACAACTCCATTTTGTTGAGGAGTACCTAGTATAGTGAGATGATGTTGAATCCCATGTTGACATAGATAATCTTTAAAAATGAGAGAAGTAAATGTTCCACCATTGTCTGTTCGGAGAGTATGAATTTTACATTGAGCTTGATTTTCAATCATAGCATGAAATCTTTTTAAAGTTTCAAAAGATTTTGATTTTTTCTTCAAGAAATAAATCCAAGTCATATGACTATAATCATCAATGAACAACATAAAATACTTAGATCCTCCCAATTGGTAAAGACCCACATATATCTGAACGGATAAGCTATAATTTTCTCTATGCCCTCCAATTGGATTGAGGGAAAGAATTTCTATGTTGCTTGGCAAGAATGCATGCTTCACACTTTTTAACACATTTAGGAAAAATAGGTAAGCCATCAACACTGTTCTTTTTCATGATATAAATTTTATCATAACATATATGACCAAATCTTGTCTACCACAACATAGTAGTAGATAGATTACCTTCCTTATTAAGATATGCAAATTTTTTAGAAAAAGCAGGAGTGCCATTTAATTTTAATAATCTTCCATCCTCACTTCCGGTCAACACAATTTGATTATTATATTGCTTTCTTATAACAATCTGAGCATCTTTTAATAGAATAGAGTAACCTTGTTGGTGAATCAATACTAGAGATAGTAAACTATGTTGTAACTGAGGAATAAATAAAACATCATGAAGCACAAAATCTAGAAGATTAGGCAACTTAAATCAGATAGTTCCTTTCCCAATAGATTTGCAACTTGATTTATCAAGAAAAGTAAATCAGACCATAATAACTTTTATTAAATTCTTCAAAGTCATCACATCTAAATATCATGTGTTGTGTGGCTCTAGTATCTAAAATCCAAGTATCATACCGTGAGGAAGTAGATGCACATTCTAAAATAGAAAGAACATATTAATCACCATCACTATCACAAGAAAATTGAGTTGCACCTAAAATTTAATCATTTGAAGGTTTATCATTATTATAAACTTTGGTTTTATCTTTTTGCTTAAAAGAGTTTCCTTTAAAACTTTCTATCTTATCCCAAGAGAGTTTGCATTCATGTGCTTCATGACTACCTTTTCTACCACATCTTTTACAATATAAAAATTGCCTAACATTTTGATTATCAATTTTCTTTCATTGACTTCTACCTTTTCTTGTATCATTATGATCACCTCTTGAAGCTATTTTCTTTATAGGATTTTCTTGATAAGCAACATAAACATTTTCATTTGTATTATCTATTTTCCTTCGAAATGTTTTCTCATGCTCTGCTAGGTTTTAAACCAGTAGATCAAAAGTAATGGTTTTTAATTGGTTGCGTGTTTGAAGAGACTCTAGATATGTGAATGTGTTGGAAGAAGTTCTTTGATAAAATCCGTGAGATAAATATCAACTTTCCCACCTATAGTATCAACATCTTGTTTTATAGCTCTAATTCTGAAGTTAGACTCATAACATCACCATTTTTCAATTCAAGATTGAATAGTTTTAACTACAATTGAATAAACTCTTAACTCTGAATGAGAATCAAATAAATCTTTCAATTTATGAAGGGCATCCTAGGCAAGTGTGCATCCCTATATATGTCGATACACTTCTCCATTAACAGAAGGCCTTATCAAAGCTAAAGCTTTTGAATTTTTATATAACCATATTTCATTTTTTTAGCATCAGTTGGTTCTACAGGTTGAGTATTTCCATCACATATTTTAGACCATAAATCATTAAATATAAGTGTATTTTCCACTTTCATATGCCATTTCATCCAATTATCTTTTCCAAATAATGTTTTCCCAATTAATGAAACAATAGATTGCATTGTGAATACAAAAAGAAACACAATTTACATAGATTGTAAATGATTGTTGAAATTTTCTTGCCAAAATTCAGTAATGTAATCAAGTTGCAAAAACTTTATCAAAATTAAATCAATTTCACCTAAATCCACTTTCTTTTATTTTGCTTCTTCAAAAAACACTCTAGTCTTCAGAAGCTTTGCGCATAGATTAATTCCAATGCTCTAATACCACTGTTGGCCCAGATTGAAAATCAAAATAAAATATGTAGAAAGTGGAAACCATTTATTATTTCTTGTCACTTTACTTTACTAGAACAATAAAGAAATTTTATAAAAGAGATGGCAATAACAGTTAAAAACTATTATACAAAACTGCCGAAACTAAAAACAAACTATAAAAAAAAACCTAATCTAATAAACCTAATCTAATATTTAGAGTTAAAGAATACTGAAGATTAATATTAACAAGTTATATCTTGAGGTAGTAAAATAGGTAGCATGTAAGTAGTGGAGAATTGCAGTAGAATGGGAGTTATTCATCTCATGTAGACTCATTCTATGTCACAGCCACAACCCTCTGTTAAAGAACCTTATGAAAATATTATAAAAGTTAGTAGAAAGTTGCAGTAGAATGAGAGTTATTCATCCAATGCAGGCTCGTTCTATGTCACTATCACAACCTTTTGTTGGAGAACCCGCTATCACAACATGATAAAAGTAGGAAATGAGACATTAAAAAAAATAAAATTTGAAATATTGAATAAAAATAAGAAGCAAAGTGAGAAAAAATTATTTAAATTTATAGATTTTAGATTTTTCAAAAGATGTACCTGAATTGATTTTTTCATAGTGAAGAGAAATGACTAAAGAATCCATAGAACTCTCAGAGGAAGTATTGAAACAAAGATTTGGATGGAAGTGTTGAAAAGAAGTCCCAAACCATAGGGGTGAAAAACTTGTGTATAAAGGGGCAAATGAAGATGCTTCGAGTAGCCTATGGATGATATGGAATTCTATGTGTATTATGATCTTAATGCACACTATGCATTTGATATTGGGTTCAAGTAGAAAGGATGGAAGGAAAAGGGTATATAGATGTCACAACCAACTTCTTTTGAAAACAAATAAAATGCAAACATGGCTGAAATAAAAGAAGAAGAAGAGGAGAAGATGAAGATGGTGGATGCTTCCATTGGAGACATCTTGTACACATTTTGAGGAGAATAATATTCTTGTTTGAAAAGGTGAAGAGTAATACATTAAACATGATAGGTGAAATTACTCCTGAAATCAATGAGAGCATTATGGTTTCACAAGGCATGGAGAATATAGACATAGACATGATATCAAATAAGGGCATGTTAGCAAAAAGAGAAGAGGACAAGTACAATGAAAATGGACTAGATTTTGCATCTTCTCTTGAATTCAAAGAAAGAAAAACAATCATTATATAACAATGCAAAGAGTCATTAGAATAAATCAAGCACCAACCATTACAGTCCAATGCACCACCTTCTAACAAAATCATCAAAAATAGAAATTGTTCAAAGTAAGATAACTACTAAAACTAAAACTAAAACACAAAATATTTAACCAATGTAACATGCTACTGATAATATCAACAGAGTAACTACATAAATAAAACCTATAAATATCACCCTTGTTTCAAGTAAATCAATGCAATTTCTAAACAAAATTGTATTTAACTATAACATTAAAAAAAATAAAACTCAATATTGACTGCTCAATTAGTATAACATTTGAAACCATATTCTATAATCTATCATTAAAAAATAATAAAGCACAATAATCTCTATCATTATTTTTTTAAGGACCCGTTTGGCAACTAAAATACAAGCGGAATAGGCATATGTAAATTTTTAAAATTTTGAATTCTTCATTTGGATGCACCAAATCAGAATTGGAATACAAAGTAAAATAGGAATATGTATTCCAATTTTGGCCAAAAATAAGGGTTTTGCAACTGCACCCAAATAGGTGTTACTGAATACGTATTCCTATTCCACTTTTATTTATTTTAGAATGGCTGAACCAAACAGAGAACAGGAATACATAGCACCATTTTCTGTTCCACAATAAGTATTCCAGAATAACTATTCCTATTCCCCTATTCCTATTCCCACAGCCAAATGAACCCTAAGAAAATGAACATACCAAAAACAAAGACGGCTAGCAGCAACAGAAGTAGCATAGACACATTCATAGCCTTGTTCATCTTGTCTGCAACTCCAAATCTCCAGATGTAATCCAGTCACTTTATAACTATTCCTAAAAAGATTCAATAAATAAGGACTGTGGATGAAAGATTCAATATATTGTCATGGTATATATGGCCAAGTTGGCAATAAACAAGAGAACGTTATCAAAATTTGGACGTCAATTTTCTCGTGGCTATCGCCTGTTCTTATTGACCAACGTGTCTTAGAAGTTGGTCAATATATATAAATTTGAGTTGATTGAATGTTCTTCCATGAAACTATTACTGGATTTTAAACATTTTTCTATTAAGAAGAGGAACGATAAATCTGAAATATATTATAAACAAACTTTCATTTCTATTTTTTGAATTTCAAAAAATAAAATAAAGTCATTTTATATATATTTAAATAAAAACTAATAAAATGGAATAATATTTTGTAAAGAAAATAGAACAAGTATATCTATATTTATTAAATTCTATATAATATAAGTTATTTGTTAATTCAAATTTAGAAATTTAACAATAACAATCTTTTAACATAAAAAGTTTTTAAAATAATCTAGATATTACTATTATAACAACTTATAATTATATGCATGATACCACATTCATAAAATTAGTTGTGTGAATTTTATTGACGAAAACCATTGCATAAAGTTGATCTATATGTATATTTAATGAATGATATATGTGACAAAATAAAATGCATCTAATTAAAAATTTTATTAATAAAGATATCGCCCTTTCTTTAGATCAAGCCTATTAAACTAGGAAATCCACAAGCATATTGATTACAAAAGGCACACAAGAACTTAACCAACACTCTAAATGATGAATCTCAAAATATTACCATGTTAATATAAGTATGATGATAATCTTTTCTTAAACTAAAAAAATTGATTATAGTAATTTGCATATAAGTAAAATAAATTTGTCTCAAAAATTATTTAAATTCTTTCCAATAAAAACAAATATAATATAATATATTTGACATAAAATTTAAAAATAATTGTAATCACATAAATCTTAGGTCGAATAGCACCACTCAAACATGCATATCCTGAATGTGATCTACTAAACTATATTGTCCAACTAATATTTCAAAATAATACATATTTTATAAATAATTTTATTTTATCTTACTAGTATTATTCCTATGTTTCAATTACTATAACATAAGACCAACTTTGTGCATAAATCCATTGAGGTGATTAATATATTGAACATTTGTTTTGATGATAGTGTATAAGTTTTCTAAATAAATGAAATTTTCCTGCTACAATTTGTCAAATAACTATTGGACCATGTTCTTCTCAATTAAAAAAACTCCTTACTATTTAAACAATATTTGAACAATAAAATTAATAAATAATTTATAAAACTACCTTCAATTAAAAGAAAAATGTGGTTATGTTCAAAATCAATTATGATGGTGCCTCAATAGGCAACCTAGGCAATTTAGGTGTTGGCATTGACATTACTAATTCTAATGGGTTCATATTAAAAGCAACATGTAGACCATTGAAGCAAGATGTAATAATTTCATTGAGCTATAGGTTTTTCCCTTGGGATTGATTTTTCCCTCTCTTTAAGAATTAAGAATGTTATCATTGAGGGGAACTCAATATTCACCTTCTATAGCCTCTAAAATGTCTTGTCATATTTGAAAATAGAATTATATGATAATTTCAATTGTTGAGTTGCTAAAGTTATTTAATTCATTTAATAAAGTAATTTTTGATAAATGTCCTCTATTGAGGTGTTTCCATAGAGCTTGCCTCACTTTTGATGTTGATAATCTTCATTTTCTCCCTATCTTGTGTTATTGGTTCCTCTCTTCTTTCTCCCTTTTTTTTCGTGAATGTCATGGTTTCTTTGTATTTTCTAGCAATTTTATCACTACCTATATCTATTATTCTATCAATTTTGATTGTGCACAAATTGATCTTTTTGATTAAGGAAAATAGGTTTTGAAGGGTGCCTAAAACCCTGTACACAACTTAGGATTTTCAATAAGCACAGAACCAAAGATGGAACTGGTTACCCTCTAGGAAAAGAGGTAACCATGGTGACAAAATCTATCACCAACAAAAAGGAGCTAAAGAATCCAACAATGGTCTCCATCACCGAAACCCAAGCACAACAAGGGAGCTTATGATTTGCCCTTTGATTTAGATACTCCCTTTCCCAACATGAGAATCAAATCTAGTGGAGAAAGAGAAGGCTTAGATTTCTTTCTTTTTACTACAATCCATCCGTCCTCCACTCTTGCTGCCTCACCAATCCAATGCCCAAAAGAAGACAAGCCCCCACTAGGACTAGGAAAAACAACCAAATTAGGACAGGATCCAGATCCGAAGGCCAGGCATCCATAGCATCCAATGTCCCCGAAGAAGTGTTAGCTTGAGGAGAACCAACCATAGGGGAAGAACCATCCTAAGGGTTAGACTAAAGGGAAGAGCCATTCTCGGGATCAGACTTGTGCACCATATAGTGCTTGAAGGAGGCCCCATGCCACCATAAAGGAGGATACCTTAGCTTGTTCTTCATAGAGAAGCAATGAGCAGCCAAGTGACCAATCCTATGACACTTCCTGCAGTCGAAGGGGATACCTTCGTAATCTAGTATTTGAGTCTAGGAGCCTCACAAAGAGGCCAGGTAGATATGCTCAAGAGGCCCTTTGAGACATCCAACTCAACAAGAATTCGTGCACATATCAAATGGAAACTATTAGAAGTAGCCGAGTCCACAAACAAAATATTTCCAATAGCATTCCCCACAGATTCCAAAATAGAGTCAAGCCAGAGATGCATAAGGAGATTAGGTAGAGTACAAAAATTGATGTTTCTCATATAATAAATTAGGCATTGGAATTTTCTTTACTTCATGATTTTAGGGCTTAATCGTTTCTTCAACATTCGCTCACAACTCTTTGGTCTATTGTGAAGGTTGATGGCATTGGGGAGTCTCTTTAAGTTTTGACAAAAAGTTGTGTTGGTTCTTCACTTTTGGCTGCTCCACCTTGTCTAGTTGACACTCCTACTCTTACTCTTGCTCTTGCATTGCTTTCTCTTGTTTTGAAGATTGCTTCTAATCTATATAAACTTTGTTATAACTTCTAGTAGACTTCTTTCTAGGGTTTGTAGTTGTGTTTGAAAATGTCTCATTCTATTGCAATCACTATTATTTTTTAAGTTTCTTATATGAGCCACAAATAAATTCTTGTCTCTACTTGTGTGCTCTATTGAACTACAATGAATGAAAAATATTTGTTTTATTAATAAATAATTATTTCATTAGCTCTTACGATTTTTTTAAAGAAATTATTTAAAATTTACTTTCACTTAAAAGAAATATTTTTCTATTATAATTTTTTTGAAAATGAAAACTTTCTTTATTATATTTTAGAGTCTTCTTTAAAATTACATTTGATTTAGACAGCTAACAGCCATCCAACATTAAAAAATGTAGAGTAGAATTCTTGTCTTAAAAAGAATAGTTAATAGGACAACGGCAAATATATCATATCCAAAGATATCTCCTATCTTATAAAAAATCATTAAAATATTCAAGATGAATTTATTTTGTTTCTTTGGCTGCCCCTTCTTTGACAACCTAAAACCAAAAACCCTAATTGATTCCTTTTTTTAAAAACATGTAGTGCCGTCCTCTCCACCTCATTTGTTTTCCTCGTCTTTAGATTTAAGAGGGTTTTATAATACTCTTTAAGCATTCTTCTGCAGAAGGATAATGGTTGCCCAAAGAAGCCGTGTCTACCAGTTGAAGGGGAGGAAAAAAAAGCATTACGCCTCTCTAGTTGAAATCTACGTCTTGATAAAGCTAAATTTTAAAGACTAATTGCATGATACTTAGCAGGATTTTAAAATCTACTCAGATGTGATTCTGACAGAACACCGAAAGAAGAAAACTCTCTATAGAAGTTCATCTTCATTTCTTTTTCTGATATCTATAAATTAGATGTTTTAGTTGCTTTCTGTGGTGGATTGTAGTCTTCTTCATAACTAACATTGTTTCATTCCATCTATGCTATGTACAACCAGTCATGTAATCTGTTGAAACCACAGAATAGGGGCACCTTGAAACCATAGAACAGGGACATCGTAATTTATGGACTTGTTCTTGATTGAGGCAACACACGATTATGTATGTAGTTTTTATTTTAATTTATTATTTATCTATCCTACCATATGTTGCATCAGCATTGTAAACTTAGCATAGAGGAATAAATGAAAACATTGTGAACTTATCATACAGAAATAAATGAAAACATTGTGGATACGTTGACAGATTTAACTATACATGCGTTGCCAGTTGTGTGATTACTACCTCTGTGTATTAGTAACAGCATAGTGTAGACTATGATAAACTTCTTTCTGTAAAAGAAAAGTATTGAATTCTTAAACAATATTTAACGATTCCTGAATGATAGCTACCTAAGGAGTGGAAACTGCGGAATCAGATGCTGTTTAACTTAACATGATTGAGTCGAATGTCTATATGTAGATAGTGCATATGGAAAATTCAATTTTAAATTCTGAACTTAATATTAATATGTATATATACTTCTTGATTTTCCTGTGAGTGCATAACACTTCTTAATGGGTGGGTGTAATTTGGTTGATAGACGGGGATATAAATGGATAGAGTTTGCTTTGTTTCTTTCTATATGCAGTTATATTAGTAGAAATAGATACATAAGTTTTGTTTCATTCTATCGGAAAATTTGTCATGTGATGTAATTAAAATACATATTGATGTAACCATGCAATGGTATTAATGTATCCAAATTGTATGTTTTACAATCAAATTTATGATTATATTGTTCATGTCATTGATGTGATGTGTAGGTCAACATCATTAGATTGACATAAAAAATGCTTATTTAATGAGTAATTACTGTTAAGCTTTGATTTTGGTTAATGGTATGGATGGTTCACTATTCAACTAGGATTTCTCTTTTGTTTTTCAGTGTTGTGTATCATCATCTTGTTTGTTCTTTTTTGTTTTATTTCTTTTCTCCTTGTATAAATTTTATGAAAAACCTTCGGCATGAATAAATTTTTTATCATCAAGTGATTGGTTAATATGAAAATACCTTGTTCGAATACCTTGAAATTCAATGATATTGTTGGTTTAGTTCTAAGTGAAGAAATGTTGAGGAAAAGTGTGGGTGAGACACCAACATGTAATGCTCTTATTATAGAGGACAAAGGAATATCGAGAGAAAAAGGAAGGAATCTAAGTGATCATGATAGATCACAAGACAAGCATATCAAGAGAAAGACGAAGAAATCTAAGTGATCAAGGTCAAATCCTAGAAGTAGAGAGACTGGATGTTGGTTTTGTGGTAAACCAAGACATGCCAAAAAGAATTGTTGCATATAAAAAGTTTTATTAAAACATAAAGAAGAGGAAGCCAATGTAGCATTTTAAGATGATAGATGCATTTTCATCCTAGCCACTGAAGAAACTTCAAGATCGTGTTTGGGTGCTTGATTTGGAAGCATCATTGAGTGACTCTGCATATGAAGTACTTTCGAAAGCTTGCAAATTGGTGACTTTGGTAAGTTATTTTTTTGGATAATAATGAATCCCATGATGTTTTTGGTATAGGAGATGTGCTATTAAAATTTCAGAATGATAATATTGGTTGTTAAAAAAGGTCAATATGTTCCCCAGCTCAAATACAATTTGATTTTAGATGGGAAACTTGGTTCTCAAGGGTGTGAAGTTGAGTTTGAATTAGGGGACATAAGGTTAAGAAGTGAAGTTTGGTTATATCTTGGGTTAGTAATATAGGTAGCATGTAAGTAGTGGAGAATTGCAGTAGAATGAGAGTTACTCATCTAATGCAGACTCGTTCTATGTTGTTGTCACAACCTTCTATTGGAGAATCCGCTATGACAACATGATAAAAGTAGAAAATGAGAAATTAAAAAAATATTAAATAAAAATAAGAAACAAAGTGAGAATAAATTATTTAAATTCATAGATTTTAGATTTTTCAAAAGGATGTACCTGAATTTATTTTTTCATAGCGAAGAGAGATGACTAAATAATCTATAGAACTCTCAGAGGAGGTATTGAAACAAATATCTAGATGGAAGTGTTGAAAAAAAGTCCCAAACCATAGGGGTGAAAAATCTGTGTATAAAGGGGCAAATGAAGATGCTTCGGAAAGCCTGTGGATGATATGGAATTCTCTATGTATTATGATCTTAATGCACACTATGCATTTGATATTGGGTTCAAGTAGAAAGGATGGAAGAAAAAGGGTATATAGAGAATTCTCCATATTCAAATTGTAAAGGAAGATTGAGCCCAAACTTTGGCAAGATGATAAAATATTTAGAACAAAAAATTTGTTATTGTGTAGTTGACACAAGATAGGGAGGATGATTGTGCATTATATCTCTATCACCACATTGGAAATAACCTTCAATGGCCCCCACTTATGTTGAATGAGGATGTGAATACCCATAACACATTGATGGTCATGCAGCAAGTGAAAACATGGGTGGAGGAATTATTGAATAAAAACCTTATGGTTGTGGTACTCTAGACGCAAATCAGATTTGTATTTGAGGTCGAGTTGGTGTGGTTGGTAGAAAGAAACTTCAAGAAGCCACAAGCCACAAACCTACAAGTATTTTAGAATTTGCAAAACTGTGCATGGTAATGAACACGATGATAAGTATTTTGAAAGGTAGACTAAAATATACATTATAATTTTTATTTTGGGGTAATGATAGAGTCTCTTCCATATCAATATGAGAATGTAGTAATGTAGATATTGTAGTTACAAGGATAATAAGAGATAATAAGAAAGAGCTTATGTCAAATAATATAGATGATATAAATAGGTTCAGTAGTTCTATTTTTTATTTTTTTAGCATAAAAATAGTTATAAGTTTTTTTAATTTAGATAAATATTCTGGAGAAGATTCATTCCAAGTGTTTGTGAATATTTCCTAGCAATATTAAAACATATAACTTTAGAGATTGAATATTTCTTGAAATTAAGAACTGAAGAAATAATAATATTGCACATAGCATTATAGTTGGATTTCAAGTGGGAGATTATTAAAGGTGAAACCCAACAGTCATTCAAAAATTTCCCTCCAATTTTTTTGGCTCTTCATATTCCATATAATGTTATTGTTTTCTATAAAAGAATGTTGATTGTTGCATTGTAATGTGTAGAGTTCTATCTCCAGAACAATGATTAATAGAATTATTTCTCTATTTGAAAAGTGGACTATAAACTTGTGTTGTTCTTTTGAATCTCTTTTTGATTATTTATATTCTAGATAATGCTATTGTTTTCTATAAAAGAATGTTGATTTTTGCATTGTAATGTGGAGAGTTCTATCTCTAGAACAATGATTAATAGAATTATTTCTCTGATTGAAGAGTGTACTATAAACTTGCGTTTTTCTTTTGAATCTCTTCTTTTAATTTGTTGTACAATATTTAAACAATAGACATGTGAAAACTATTCAAGAGGATCACAAGATCTAAAGTGCCTTAAGGAAGAATTTGAGGTTTGTCATCATATCAGCTATGATTTTTATGACAATAATCCCTTCACTAGAATCTCATCACAATGCATTGTAGGCCTCTTACAGCATGTCGATCATTTTAAATTAATATATACTAATAGAAAAATCAATAATTTAGAGGTTTGGTAAGTCTATTCTTCACATAGTCAAATTTTACTATTTGATTCTTGGCTAAATATTGGGTAAAGCATCTTTGTAATTCAGATTTTTTAATGGTTATACTAAGGATTTGCCTTTACTTTCTTTTTTCTATTAAGTTCTTTTAAATTCATCATTAGTGAAATTTTTTTGGATTGTTCCTATATTGCAATCCATCTTGTAGGCTTAAGGAGAGAAGCCATTGCACCCAATAATAGAGTTTGAAGGTAGATTAACATTATATTTTCTAGATACCTCTTGCTATTTTATTTTTTCGTAAAAAAAAAATTTTGTAGAGAAGAGCAACAAGGTAAGATCAAATAATGTAAAAGAGAAGACCTCATAAAAAGAGGCTGAAACTCATGAGATGAATAAAGATGGTTGAATATTTCTAGAGTAAGAACATTTAAGAATATAGGAGATGCATATAAGAAGAAAAAATCCTATATTTATATTAATTTCATAATGTTCTTAACCTAGACAATGTCTCATATGAATCAGAGCCTTTTACATTGATTTAAGTTTTATAATTGCTACAAATCATGAAGGGGATGGCTTAAACTATTCGATATGAGGTTCAACTTTTCATTTCCTCTTCTTTGACTATTGGTTTTCTATTTGACTCTTCATCTTCTCTTGAAAAATATTGTACAAATATGAGGGCAAATCATAATGTAATCAAGTTGTAAGTTACAATGACTAGATAAAAGATTTACTCTACTCTTTAGTGAGGACATAGCCATATTTGTGGTGAACCATGATAAAACTTGCCTCTTTTCTCTATTTTATAGTTTTCCATTTTGACTTCTAATTAGAGCCTTGAGACAAGAAGAAATATGTTGAATATAATGCTACAGCTAAGAGGAATAGGTGTTTAAGTATTCTGTCTAATGAGCAAAGAGAAAAAAATTGAGATTTCCAATCAAGATTTTATTTACTAGAGATAAATACTTATTTATATACTATATTAATTAAAACATTTTGGAGTATGACTAAAAGGACTTCATGAAACCATTGGAGTTCTGCATGGTAGGCCTTAATGATGTTCCATCTAGTTTCAGTGAGGCACAATCTATGTTGAAATAGATTTTGAAAAAAAGTTGCCTATTTGATAATCCAAAGATAGCTCTAAGGTCTACAAAAAATTTGAGCATATTTAGACTAAAATAGTTTTAAGGTTGTGGATTTCCTTTTCATAGGTTGGGGATTGGAAGAAATGACATCTTTAGAAAGACATGGTATGTAAGATCTGAGAGAGAAAAATCAATGAAAGTGGCACAAAGAAAAAGATGAATACTATTGAATAGGAGCTTTAAACTTGCTTTCTACATACTATTTTGAAAATGCTTGCAACCAAGTTACACAACTCTTTGCAACACTAAAAGTACAAAGATGCCATTACAAAGAAGAACCAATATCTATAGTGCTAAAAGTACAAAGATGGGTGAGAAGAACTCATATCATTAGTTCAATGTACAATAGAGGGAAACTCCTACATTGGAGAAGGCACAAAATTCCCTAAGGAAACCTTGAGGAAAACAACAGGCATCATACTCAATGTGACTGGAGGCACTAGAATGTAAAGACATTTAAGGGATGTGTTGGCTCCTAATTTGAGAAGATTTAAAATAACTTATCAAGATGCAAGAAATACCTAGGAGTTAGCTAAAAACCATAGTTGATATTCATTAAAAATCAATAGGGAAAACTATTAAACCATGTCAATCTTTTGCCCTTTGAATTTTGCAAGATTCAAGTGAGCACAACTTGGAATCACTTCGTTTGCTTCTTGACAAAAATTATGTAGTATGAATTCCAATTAAGTAGATAATTGCTTATAATTCTTCTAATTCAAGGATTTTAGAAAGGGAAAAACAATGGCTAGTTCTTTAAAACCCTAAGACTCAAAAGCAAGCTAACCTTTTAGATTTTTTTTGACAAAGATTATAAAATTTGATTATTAATTTTACACCATGTATTATATTTAGATTCCAACATCTAATATATGACCAATGCTTTATCAATTGGGTTATTTTACTCACAAAATTAACACATGATACTAGATCTACCTTCCCACTTTATGAAGAAGAAATCAGAACTCAACCATTGATCTCATTCTTATCAAAATCATTCCATGAAACCCTAAATTCTCTTACTTCATATCAATAATTTACACAATCATTTTGAGCATCACCAGGATATGAAAAACAAATATGATATTTATGAATTATAATTGAGAATTCAACAAAATTGGTCATTAAAACTTAGAAAATTGAAAACAACATAGACAAGAGACAATATCTAGCTTTAATCACCAATATGAATGCACTTTGTATTATCTTTCTTTGAGAACATACAATACAGTATCAATTTCCAATGAGAGAAAAACTCAAAATAGACTCAACACCTTCTATTTGTTATTTTACTTTAAGAGATTCTGGATACAATATATAGCAATGGTCCAACCAAAAAATGAGATAATACATTCATCTACTAGAATTATTTAGACCCTTCTCTAGCCTTGGGAACTCACTCATATAGGGTGAGTTGCAACAAGCTTCAAGCTTAGAAAAAAAAAGAGTAACACCCGTCCTTTAACAAAACATAGTTACACTTGAGACAAAAAGTCATTATCAATAAATTCATGGGACAATTGATCCTAAATACATGTGGTATATTCTATATGATTTAAAAATAGTTTTATAATTTTTTACATAAGTCTAAACATAGTGGATGAACCACAAAAGTAAGGAATCATATTATAATAACTACTTTCTTCTCCTTTGATAATCATTTGTTGATATGCATCCTAGCTGTCCTTGGGTTCTAGTGGGGCATAATCTTTTTTAACCTTTTCTTATTGAAGCATACTAACAAATTCCTTTGTTTCTTCTTCTTTTGTCTCTTCCATAGGTTATGAGGCCACTTTGTTATCATCTTGATTTTTTTCTTTCTCTCTTGCTTCCACCTATGAGTCTTTGTTTGTTGGACCATATTTTATCGACCATTCATAAAAAAAAATCACCTGGCCAATCAAAATCAATGATCTCTTTCTCCTTCATCATAATATTCTTCCACATTCTCTTTAACTCTTCGATCTCAGGCTTGAAAGAATCAAATAATATTAGGACATTCATGATTTCCTCAAATATCCTTGCAAACAATATGTTGTTTTCTTTATTTATTATGCCATTCATCTATGGCCTAGGATTTCCTTCTGTTCATTCCCCCATGCTTCTTTAGGTTTAATATTAGTTGTGCTATTTATGACATGAGGGAAATGATCAAAACTTTTACTGGAATATGTGGAAAGAAATCCTCTCACTTTTTTACTATAATATTTCTCTTTATATCAAAATCTAATAAATCAATTGTATGATCGTATGTTTTCTCAATCAATGTACTTGTATCTGATTTATCAATTACAATGACACACAAGTTGGTTACGTTGTGTTCTTTGCTAATCCATTTATCAAAAAAATTCCTTAGCACAACTTCATTCTTATTTAAATCAACCCACATGTCTACTAGTTGAGAAATTCTATAATGAAAAAATACCGAATTAACTCGATCAAGTAGAAATAGAAGTGTATCTATGATCTTATCCTCATATCTCTATAACACTTCTAATTGTGCTACTTTGAGTTTGGCCTTTTCTTCTCCCAACTCCTATTTAGTGTTATATTCTAGATGCAAAGGGGTGTTTTATATTTCAACAATTAGCTAGGTAGGAGGAGGTAGAGTAGGGGATGCTACAACCATTATAAATCTTCTTGTAAAATCCTTGAGCACTTCATTTATGAGCCTCATGAATGTGCTAGGAGCATTAGAAAGACCAAATGACATTACAAGCCATTCATAAAGACCATCAATAGTCTTAAATATTTTTTTTCATTCATCTCCCTCCTTTATCATTATTTGGTGACAACCACTCTTCAAATCTATTTTAGTGAAGTATTTAGTGCCTCCAAAACAATCCATAAGTTCTTCAATCCTAGGTATGGGAAACCTATACCTAATTGTAATCCTATTGATGGCTCTTGAATCTATACATAATCTCCATTTACCTCCTTTTTTAGACGCCAACACAACATGAACTACACATGGGCTTATGCTCTTTTGTATCAAACCTTGATCCATCAATTCTTGGACTTGTCTTGGCACTTCTAAGTTCTGATCTAGAGTCAACTATAGATGCTTAAAATCATCCCAAACACTATATTAATTCATTTAATATTTTCTTTGAAATTTTAATTAATTAAGTATTAATTAATTATATTTTTCATATTCTTCTACTTATTTAATTAAATTTATTTAATTAGATAGGTTCACTTTTCTAATGTATTTAAATTTAATTTAAATACTTCCCCTCCTAATGTATTAAATTTATTTAATGCATAGTGCTCCATAAATTCCCTTTTAAATAAATTTTATTTATTTAATTCTCTCCATTCCATTAAATTCTCTAATCCTATGATAAAATTAAATCTTATTTAAATTAGTCTTAAACCTAGTCTACACCCATCACTCTCATCCTTCTAAGCCTACCCACTACTTAATCCCACTTATTTCTCCTAAACACCTTGCTAAACCCCTTTTAGCTCCTAAATATGTGCTCACACATGTGTGAGAAACCCTTTACACCTTTTTTCCCCACTCCTTCCTTTAAGTTTTCTCACACATGTGTGAGTAAACTTTGAATGTTGAACTTTGCATGGCTTGTCTCCTTAGCCCATGTGTCTCCCTTGTGGCATCTATGTGGATGCCACATGAATGCCACCTCCCTAAGGCCTCTCTCAAGCCTATAAATAGAACCCTTCTCTCAAGCATTTGATCATCTCCCTCATTTGCATTGTTATCATGCTAGTGTGATTCTAAAGCTTTTTAGAGAGTTGTATGCTTAGAACTATCCTTTGGTAGTTGTTTGTATTACTTAGATTTCTAGTTTTCATTAGCTTTCATGGTAGTATGATGTTGTAGGTTTCTTTCTTGCATTGCATTTCCATCTCACTTCTTGAATTCTTTGAGGATTGGCTCACTCATAGCAATTTCTCCATTCATTTAGTCTTAGATTCATTCATCTCATTTTGCATATCGTTTATCATTCAAGGGATTCAATAGTTGTGTTTGAGAGAGCACATATACATCCCTCACACTTGAGCACACCAACAAGGCCTCTTATGGTTGCCCTTGTTGAGCTGCTTTAAGGTTATGTGAGGATTTTTATTTGTGGTTGCATAAGTTGTTAAACTCAAGAAGATTTTGGTTATATTTCCTTTGGTTTTTAATCTTCTATATGCACATGTTACAACTAATATTTTCTTCTTTATGCATTCTCTTGACAGGTTAGGTTTTCCCATATACATTTTGGCATGCATGGTGGGACCCACATCCCTTTTTCCATTTTAAAAATTGGTCAAAAAATGTAGACTTTTGGGTTAAAAACTAGGCACTGTCATTTCTATTAGGATGTAGTGTCATCTACGCAAACATTTTGTCATCTCCACAGATTGTCATCTCTACATTTTTGCATCTCCGCTAGACTCAAGTCACAAAAATTACCATTTTTTTTGTTCTGTCATCTTCAATATTTTGTCATCCGCACCTACTAAACTATCATCTCTACCTACTATATTCTCACACAATTTAAATTTGTTTTTTGTTTGCATTGTGGGTGGCCAAAAAAAAAAACATTTTTATAGACCATCATCTCTGCATTTTTATACTTTGTCATCTTCGATTTTTGGTGTTTGTGATCTTATCTTGTCTTCAAATTTTTCATACTTTGTTGTCACCAATTTTTGGTGTCTTTGATCTATACTCGATCATCTACAATCTGTAAGTGTAAGTATTAGATATATCACACTTCTTTTTATTTTGTCATCTCTGTGTTTTGTCATCTTTGTTGGCTGTCATCTCTGCCTATATTCTATCATCTGCAACTTTTTAATTTTATTTTAAAAAGAGTATAAATCAAATTTTGACTTTTGGTGGTTCCATAGGATTGGAGTCATTCTAAGCTTATTCACATATAGAAAAAATAACAAAAATAACATCCTCAGGCTTGGATCTATAGCAATGAGTCACTATCTTCATTGTGCACTTGCTACTATCCCAATTGATTATTCCAAAAAACTTCTTTGTAACATAAAAGAACAAATGAGATAATAAGGACTCAAATCTAAACACTATGCTCTTCATTTTCTTTATCTTTGCAATATTATCCAATAGTTACAATCTAATAATGTCACATAAGTTTACTTTCCTTCTCTCAATAACCATCACATATACTGCATGAAGAAATCTAGTTGGTACAAAGTTAAACCTTGATCCATGGTTCAACTTGTACCCTAAGATTTTAGCTAACAATTTGACTCCTTCATCCTAAATAGGATCAATCTTCATATTCCTTTATCAAATTTGGTTTTTAGATTCATCTCAACCATTTCCCTCACACTTCAACCATTAATAAGATTACAACCTTCATTGCTTAATCTTGTGACCTTTTGAATTAGGTCATTGTCAATGACAATCTACAAATCACCCAACTAGAACATATCATCATGTATTCTACTCAAAATGATTTGGGTCCACTCATGATTATCAAATTCTATGTAGAACATATACTTCACTAAATTCAAATCTTCAAGGTGTGCATATTCAAACTTTAGGGATAAGTCATTATTGCACATGACTTCTAAGTCCTTGTGAATTTCATCATCTCCTATGCTCTAAATATTACAATTTATATAACTCCTTATATCTTCTATCTGTAACACATTTTCTATAACTTACAAAAATGTGCCTACTGGATCATCTAATAAAGGAACAAATGGGTGTTTCTTGAACTCATACCTTGGTGACACTTCACATGATCAAATGCTACACTAAATATTTCTTGTGATCCTTAAATCATTTTAAATTATATTGCACATTAAATGTGTATCTACCACAAACTCAAAATAATGTCTCCATTCACTAGTGAACTTGTTCTTACAATTCTCGCTTACTGCGATCATATCTAGACTTGCGCACTAAACCATAGCTTCCTCTCTATGTCTTCTACCTTCTATTAACTACACAACCTCAAACTCACTCTCTAATATTAGTTCTAACCAATTGATGCTCTACTACTTTTGTAATAGCTTAATTCAGATACGTTGAGCCACAAACAATCTATGACTTAAAATTTCCATCAAGTGCATCAAAGAATTTCTCTTCCAATATTTTATGTGAACTCTTTGGATTACAAGTCTTTACAAATGCTTCTTTGAATTCATCAACATGTTCCTTTCTTTTTGACTATTGTTGCTTCCATTTTCATTCCTTTTATCATTCCTGTTGTTGGTCTTTCTGTGAGTAGGATTAAATTTTCCTTTTTCCATTCTACAAAATCTTTTTTTGTGTCCAAATTTATTGTATAACTAACATACATGTGCATTTCTCCTCTGATTGTTTTCATTCTGGTTTTCAAGTGCTTTGCAATTTCTTGCAATGTGTCCTAGATTGTTTGATTTATAACAAACACACTTCTTTCTCTCACCATTAGGTTTCTCTCCATCATTGGATCTACTCTAAGATCTACCTCTTCCATTACCTATAGAGTTAGTATCTTAAAAATTCTTCTATTCTTATTATTATCAAGAAATTTAGGTTTCTTACATTCTACTACCTTATGTCCATAAAAATGACAATTATAACAATATAAATTAGTAATAGGTTTAAAAGACTTACCTATGCAAGCTTTCTTCATATGTACAACTTCATTACATATGTAGCATCTACCTCTAAATTCATGTCTTACCTCTTTGGATGAATAATCTTTCTTAGGTTCTTCAACTTGTTCTATTGTTCTAGGTTCATTAGATTTCTTTGTCAATTGAATTTTCTCAACTTCATCAAACCGCTTGAACTTTTCTTTAGGTATTTCTACTATAGAAATTGGTTCTATCCTAATCTCATCTTTCTTTTTTGACTTCTCTCCAATAAGATATCCAAAACCTATCTTGTCATAAGAGGGTCTCCACTGAAATATCTTTTCATCAATTTTCTAAGAACTTATATAAAGCTTCTCTAATTGTTGTTTTGCTTGTATTAGCTCTCCTTTTACAAAGATGTATTTTTCTAACTCTACATGCTCTAACTTAATAGAATCTAATTCAGATGTCACTTCACTCAACTAAGATCTAAGGTTTGTATTCTTAGATTTTAGATCAGGTTCACTCTTATTCCCACTAGTCTTAAGACCCAACTTTAGTTCAACAATTTCCAACTCATGTTTCAAGATCTCATTCTCTTTCTTAATATTTTATTTATCATTATTGTCATAGGTCTGTGCAAATGATTCCTTGCAACATTTAAAATCCTCAATTTAATCTTTCAATTTTCTAATGTAAACTTTTGCATCTTTGTATCTATCATTCAAAGTATCTCTTGCTTCAGTGAGAAGATCAATTTGGTCAAGAGCCTCCTCCAGATTTCTCTTCAATTGTTCCATATTCATAGGGGTCTTGTTAAGCCTCATCAAAGTAACTATGCTCTAATACCAATTTTTAGAAATAGATAATACTGAGAAGGGGGTTGGAGGAGAGGGTGAATCAGTATTCTACAAAAAATTTCCCACAACTGAATATTGTTAATTACTTTATAACTTGCATATGAAAGTAAACCAAAAATGCTAAACAATAAATATAAACATGCACATAGAGAAAAAATAACACTATCATTTGTTAACTAGGAAAACCTTGGCCAAGGGAAAACCATGATGGGGATGATACCCACTAGATGATTTGCTAAACAATAGGATCCTATTAAGGATAAAAAATAGGATTCTATTAGGAGTTTATGAAGTACATATAGTGTCTCAAGTCCTTGTTAGAGGAATAGGCCTAGCTAGAATCCTCAACCTTGTTAGGAGTTGCTACAACTCTATTAGGAGTTGGTAGAACAATTACAATGTATGCAAGAAGAGCCCACTTCCCTAACATGCAATTATACAATTTAATTCCTTCACAAGATAGGTATACATACAATACTTGTTTTTCTATTGTAACTCACACATGCTCTAATATTACACTAGATTTCACATCACATAAGGCTCATAGATAGTTCTCACAATAGTTTTCATGTCACATCTAATCACACAACTTCCCCATTATCTGTGTAAGTTAAGTTCTTTGCTTATACCATACACAATCACAAAACTCTGCACTGTCGACCCTCATTTCTTCACACACTTTACATAATATAAAATAAATTATATAATAATATCCACATAGTTGGATTAACATAAATTAGTAATTATTTCATAACCAAAATAATTCTTAAAGCTGTACAACTCTATTTGTTGTTATGCTCTATTTTGCATTGTTAAATACCCACACTTTTAATCTTACTCTAACTTGTGTCGTACTGTCCATACACATCAATGCACTAGAACACATCATCATGATACTATCATAAAGCTTCCTTCAACTACACATAAGCTAACTCTGAAAAATTCATTCGCATGGTTAAGATCTGTACTTTGTGCTATCATAAACTGTCTAACACTTAGACAATTTTTTATCTTCAAATGCATAAATGAAATGTTGAATATATGTTGCCATAAATGACAACCATCAAGATATATATCTTATCATATTTCCAATAGTATGAAGCTATAGAACCAAGAGTCAAGTTCATTTATTTGATGGGATATAAAATGAGAAAGAATTGATTGAGGTTATGCAAAGATAATTATTGAATAAAAAAAGATGGAGAGTGTCCTAGATGGGACACCTATGAAAAAGAAGTAAGGGAAGTAGACAATTAGTTTTATGGAAAGCATATTAAGAAGAAAGTTGAAAAGAAAATAAGTGAGATGTTGAAGGAAACTAGTATGAAAAAGGAAGAATTCAAAGAAGTTATGGGTATAGCTAGAGAGATGAAAGCAAGTAGGTAGTCAACCTCTTACTTTCCCAAAGGAAATTCCAAGTTGGGGAATCCACCTTGGAATCAACCACTATAAATATTCTAACTGGCCTACAAGAGTCTAAATACTTGTGCCTAAAATTTTTACACCATAGCTTTGAAGGTTGCTCGTAAATTTTCCAAGATAACTTAACCCCAAGAGCCAAGTCTTGAAGCCCCATCTTCCTCAATCCTACCACCCTTCTTCCTTAACAAGATGTGTCATATACCAGTTAATAAGGGGAATACATGTCTTTTACCCATTAAACCTTCTGATTTTTTTTTAAAAGAACACTCTCTAAACTATATGATCAAAAATTCTAAAACAAGACATAAAGAATATTGGGATGGCTAATAAAATAGATTCAATCATTAGAATTCTACCAACTTGGGATAACCATTTATTCTTCGATAGTGTTGATTTGGTTATGTACTTGTTGATAGTTTCCTCCCACATTTTTTTGTAGGAGTTCCCTATGTATAATGGGAAGCCCAAATGTTTCATAGGGTCGAAGGCTCCAATTTGGAAACCCAAGATACTTGGTATCTTAATTTGACTAATCCTACAAGTGTTAATGAAGAAGATTCTTTAATTTTTCTAGTTTATGCTTTGGCTAGATCCTATTTCATAGTCATTTTGAAATACAATGATGTTGCTAGCTTCTAATTATATGGCTTCTCCAAACATAGTGGTATTATCTGCAAACTGAGAATGAGAGACTCGAGACATGTCTTTGTGAACCACAAGCCCCTTCCATAATATCAAGGAATACCTCTTCCTTATATTCCTACCTAAAACTTCTACTAAAATCACAAAAATAGAAGGATATATCTAGTCCTCTTGCCTCAAACCATTAGTAGCATTGAAGAAACCAAAAATAGATCCATTAACATTAAAGAATAGCTTACTAAAATAGAAGGTGGTTGATACAAGAGATCCATTTAGTGCTAAAGCCAAACCTCTGTAACACACTAAATAGAAAATTCCAATTGATTCTATCATATGCCTTGCTAACATCCAATTTCGCTAATATACCTCTCTTCTTTTCAGAGTGTAGGGAATGTATCACCTTGAAAAGACCAAAATCCCACTATTTGAGATTTCCCTATGTGGTGTGAAGCCATTTTTCTCTTCTGAGATCAGTTTAGGAAGCAATTCTTTCAACTTTTTTTGCAAATGCTTTGGACAATACTTTGTAGATGGAATTGCAAAGAGAAATTTAATGCATGTTTAGCAAGTTCTCACAATGGCTCTTCTTTGGAATCAATGCAACCAAGGAGTTATAATATATACATGTTATAAATAAGTATTATAATTTAACATATATTATATAATCTTTATTATATATTATATATGCATCATAGTTTAGTATTTTAAAATAAAATTAAATATATATTACAATTTTTGTACAATATAATATAAAACTACTTATTACTCAAATATTTATTATATTAAAATTATAATATATACAAGTATTATAATTTAAAATATATTATTATATATAATCTTTATTGTATAATAGTAGTATATTATATATACAAAATAATTTAATATTTAAAAATAGAACTAAATATATATTACAATATACCTTATATTTTCTAATTTAAAATTATTATTTACAAAACATTTTTTTACAATATAATTTAAAATTACTAACAATAAGTACAATTCTCTCGCATGAGCACACTTTTTGTCTCGCATAAGCACACTTTTTGTGGCCTTGTGATTTGATGAAAAGTGAAACATCTTATAATTATTGAATTCCCATCAATGATTGCATCAGTGGAATTAAGGAAGCATTGCTCCTATTTTCAATGGTTATCCATTGATCTTTTCAAAAGCTTAACTCGTAGATGTGTTGTTTCTGTAGCTTCTCTTTGTTAGGATTTTCCTTTCATGTTATTTGCTTAAGTTTCTTGTCACCCTATCTTAGCTATTTTCTTTACTAAATCCTTAGTTAAATTAGGAATTCCTATAGTTGCATTGTTAGATTGCATTCATCATAAAATAGAAAAATAATAAAATATATTTATTTTGTGTGTTTTATTCTTTTGAAGCAACAAATAGATTCAACGTCTTATTCGAAGTTATTAGAACCAGCAAAGGCCTCCTCATGAACACTCACATTTATCGTTAACTAAGTAGATTCCAATAGGTCACAAGATTGTTCAGAACCTTCAAGTTGATCCCCAAGATTGACTTTTCAAGAGAGGAGTTTGAAAGGATTCCTGCTGGTAAGCATCATGCAAAATGATAGCTCAATAGAATGATCAACATTTCAAATAGAAACTCAAACTTGTTAATTAAAAAAAATGAAACCCCTAAAGTAGTGACAAGAAACTTGAAAGGAATGAACTTCACAAATCTTTGTGTATTAGGAATTAATCAAGCAATATGAAAAAAGGCTTATGAGATCATAAGACTACAAGAAATAATTGATAGTCAAGCCACCCTGCACCAACTGCTTGAAAAATGAAGATTTTATTGGCTCTCTTTACATAGTCTACATAATTGATAATCCCAATACTGTTCTCTTTGTACTATGCCTCAAACTTGAGTTAATAGAATCCCTTACAACTATGCCAACCAATTTGGATTGGTTTTAATGCCTAGTTATGCCTAAAACTTATTAAATTTATTTTCCCCCCAAAATGGAACTAACCGTTGGGATTCAAATATTTAAATTTCCCGACTTACAATTTATTGAATAAAACAACTAATTATCCCACTAAACTTACCTATTAGGTCCTAAAGACCAATTTAACCAATCCTAAACCTTTCTAAGCCTCCTAAGGACTCAATTAACTCCAATATGCTTTTATGCCCATATTTCACTATCAAAGATCCTAATGTCCTTAATAGGCCTTTTAGGATTCATTACATTTTTATCATCTTTAAATCCTTATAAGGAAATGATAGGCTTCAAGACATGAAAATTCATTGTTTTAAACTCCTCTTTGCCTATGATCCATATTCTTTTGTCTTCTTTAGGGATCCTTGCATGTCTTGATGCTCTTGCATCATATACATTGGCCCAACAATGGAAGCCAAGGATGTAACCATGCATGTATTGGCACAGTCTCCTTGAGAGAATCCCAAGTATCTACTACTATTGTTAATTTGGGCATCACTATATGATCCAAAATGTTATTAAGTGAAGCCGATAGTAACTTCTCTGATGTCTCTAGAAAATGTAGCCTAGGTTTATGGTGCCTTGGCTCCCAGGAATTTGTAGTAGATGTTCTCACTACTAGAAGAATAACTTTAGTGAAGAGTTGAGTGTAAGGAGTTGAGGAAGGAAGTTATGCTTTTGTGTAATTGCCATAATCACGAGGTTCATTCCCTTGCAAAAGCCTTTGCCACAATGACATTACCTCTAAACCATGCAAAGGATGTTGAAGTGGTTCCCAACCTTGAAACCCTCTTATAAGCAATGTCAAAGAAAATGCAGATGCAATACATATATTACTATTATTTATGTAAATGCATGTATGCATGTATGTATGTATGTATGTATGTGTATATGTATACATACATACACATACATAAGTGTGTGCGTATGTATGTATGTATATATACAAAGAGATATAGGCACAACAAAAAAATTGATATATCTGCATACATATTCCAAAATCTTAAAAGAAAACTCATTGAATTCGTGCTAAGTGAATTTCCTCAAGATATCAAACAAAAATAATGTAGACTAGGAAAATGGGTAGAGTTCACAAGGAATTTTACAGAAACATATCATAGAAGATGTTTAAAAAAAAAAAACAAGCCATAACCCAGTTAAATGGGTTTAGTTGTCGATTAGCTAGGTTGATTACAAATTCCTATAGAACTATCATGAGATTAGGTGCAATAAAATGAACAATCAACTATTCCCATATAGTAAGATCAAATACAATTTTCCAAGATGATAAAATTGCATATGCAGATGCATCACTTGCATGCCAAACATGAAGTACATTCCCCAATTTATAATAAACGGTTGGATATAAAGGCCCCCTATGCTGGCACAACAGTGGAAGCTAAGGATTTAACCATGCATGCATTTGCAGAGTCTCCCTGCAAGGATCCCAAGTATCTACTACTGTTGTTAATTTGGGCATCACTATATGATCCAAAATGTTATTAGATACTGAAGTTAGTAGTAAATTCTCCCATGTCTCTAGAAAATGTAGCATAAGTTTTTTTCATGTATGTATGTATGTATATATATGTATGTATATATGTATATATGTATGTGTATATGTATGTATCTATATATTTATGTAGGTATATATGTATGTATGCATATATATATGTATGTATATATACACATATATACATATGTATGTATATATACACATATATACATATGTATGTGTATATATATGTATCTATATATATAAATACACACACATATATGTGTGTCTATGTATGCATGAATGTATATATACACAAAGATCTTGTGACTTGTGGATTATGAATTATAAACAAAAAAAAGAAATCATGAAATTAATCATTCCCCATTTTTTTTGATTGATTGTGGAGAGTTGTGTATAAAAGAGGTTGGAGAGCTTTGAATGTTGGTGAAGATCAGTGGAGATCTAAGATTTCATTATCACACCCTTTTGATCTCTCTATATATGTATGTATGTATATGTATATATGTGTATATATACATATACACCCACACATATGTGTTGATGTATGTATGCATGCATATAAATAGAGAAATCTTGGCACAACAAAAAAATAATAAAACTCACTCAACACATAGGATGGCCATAGATATGATGGCAATGCCTATTGGTATCTAGATTCCTCTTTTTCTCTCACATTTTTTATGTGTTTATTTCACTTGAATTATTATTTCTTAGGGGGTATTTTGTAATATTGGATTAATTTTATGTAGGAGACGATGAGGACATTCCTGGATGTACTTGTGTTAGATGTATGGGAACACTAAAGAATTGTGATGAATTAATCATGAGCAATGAAGATGGACTTCCCCTAAGAGTATCCCAACTTCTAGGTACCTTAAAGATGAATCCTTTCTTAAAGATTTTATATGTTAACGAGGCAATCATTTGGTTGGGGTGGGGTGGGGCCAAATGAGCTTCCACCTTCATGTGGTTGGCCCTGATTAGTAGAGAATATTAAACTATTCTCAAAACCAAGTAAAGCTCAACATTAACCTATGATTGCATGACAACTAATTGTGTGAATCTCTTGGTTTCAAACAATGCAAAAGGAGCCCATAATTCAATATGCAATCTCAATTCATATGCATACCAGATCAGGTGAAGCTGAAAACCATAGCAGGTCTGCATTTTTTTAGAGGTCTTTAATTAGGTATTTTAAGTTATAGACCATTGAAACTTTGACTGTTGTAGCTAGAGTTCTAATGTTCATGATGGCCTATAATTTTACAAAATTAATAGACCTATTAAATAAATGTAATCATGTTGCATTTTTTCATCTCCACCTATTTTCCATGCATATAGAATGCAACTACACGTGCATTCTCAATTCAAAGTGGCAAAGTCTTATTTGGGATGTGATGGAAAAATGACATGCACCAATAGATGGGAAAATGAAGTCACTTTTGCAATTTTGGAACCTTTTTTTGTACTTTAAATATTGATCATTTCTTAAATATTTTAGATGCTAACATGGAATTTAGATGTTAAGGGGGTGGGTGGGACCAAATAAGCTTCCACCTTCACGAGGTTGGCCTTGATTAGTAGAGAATATTAAACTATTCTTGAAACCAAGTGAAGCTCAACATCAACATATGATTGCATGACAACTAACTATGTGAATCTAGAAAATAAAAATGATTTTAAAATATAACACCCACTTTAGGCATAATACCCATCACTAAAATTGGGTTTAGAATGGTTGAAATGTATGTTAGGATTTGCCTAAGACAGCTTCCCAAGATAAAATCCCAAATTTTATTTCTCTCCCCTATTGTTTTCTACATGCTTCACAACCCCCTTCAAAATAGACACAATGCAACACATTGCCTTCGAAAAAACCTTTCAATCTATGCTTTTGATTTGTCTTTCTCTAAATCTAGATGGGGATAACATCTTACTCAAAGGGAAATTGTTGTGGATGACATGGGTTCTTCATATACAATAATTCTCTTTGCACCCACACTAGTGAAATAAGTGTTTTGGGTTTATGATTCTTGTACATCAGCTTGGAAGGTGGCAATTCTTTGAGATAATGGTGTTCCTTTTAATCGTATAAATCAAATTATGTCAAGAGGTGTTTTGGATGTGGTGGTTAGTTTTCAATGAAAAGGAAAAGGAAATACACGGGCATAAGATGTTTGATAGGCACATGTGGCTCTCTGGTAGCAAGAGGACAATAGTGGGCTTGAACATGTAGCCATCACATCACAACTATCCATTCCATTCATCAATGCCTTGATATAATTGGCCACTTTTATAAATTATTTTTGTTTAACATGAATTTAATTTCTTGGTCATATCTAGTAATCAAATTAAGGGGTAAAACATGAATTTTTGATTTTAAAGATAATAATTTAGCTATCCATTGCAATTACAATGGAACATTTTGATAGCTAGCCATCACTTGGATGGCACAACACTTGAATTATGATGGTTAGTTTTGACGGTTCAACGTCACTTCCATAACATAGTTGTCACATGGACATCGCAATTGCGAGGATGTTAGCATGACCTCTTGCCCCTTCCTTCTTCCATGTTATGAAAATTTTATCCATCATAATTGCAATGGATGCCCTTGACATCACAATTTGTGACAATAAAAGTTCGACGATCATTTGACAAGAGCCAATTCATGGTTCTGTTGTTTGGGGGATTGGTGACCATCATAATTACAACATCCTACCGTTGCAATTTGGGTCCAAATTTAGTAGTGGTAGGAAAGTGTGGAGGATAATATGGCTATCCTCTTGAGGATAAGCTGACAAAGGGGAACCTTAGTAGGCTAGAAGAGAAGCCTAAGTGAGTCCTTAGGGAAGAAAAGGGATAGACGCAATCTAGTTTACATTAGGGGGGGGGGGGAGTTTGTCAATAATGATGCATAACATCTTTTTGATGAATATAGAATAAGGTCTCATAACATAAATACTTATAGTCCATAGTAGAATGGTGTAGCTAGAAGGAAGAATCAATCCTCAAAGGAGATGGGTAGTTGCATGCTACATGTAAGATTTCTTCCTTCCAAAATATGGGTCAAAGCAATCAATTTTGATTTGCAATTATAAAATATACCTCGTCAAATTTTTGTTTTTCAAAAATAATCTTTTAAAGCATGGAGTGGTATGCAACCAAAAGTCTCACATTTTTAGATTTCTAGAACTCATGGATGAGCTCACATTCCTATTAAAAAGTGAAAGGCTTTTGATCCTCAAAGAAAGGAGGAAATTTTTGTTGGATATCTAGATGGTGTTAAAGGATCTATACTTCTATATCTCTCAACAAAAATTCTCTTTATTAAGAGGAGTGTATATCACATGCATCTTTGGAACAACATGCCACCCTTTTTGTACTTCCTTCTCTTAGAAGTCTCAGTGATAATGCATCTCATCATTCTAATATAATTTATGAAAATTTTGAATTTGATTTTGAAGAACATGATCATGCATGTGGAGATCCACATCCATCACTAGATTTGACTTCTAGTGATGATTTGGATTCTCTTATGAGAAATCAAAGAATGAAGAGATTAGCTGAAATATATGATGCCCTTCACACACTTTCAATTTCCAAGTATCTCATGCCTATGCATCATTTATATGGGTTCAAGGATATGGTGGTTTGACTTATGTAAAAGCTACAAGGAATCCACTTTGGGAAGAAACCACGAATGAGGAGTACAACTCCCTCATTTCAAATAAAAAATTAGGACTTGGTTATGATTTCTTCCAATAACAAGCTTGTTAGATGTAAGCATGTCTATAGGAAAGATAAAATTAGAAGATGGGCTTGTCTATAGATACAAAAAAAGGTTCATATCCAAAGGATCTTAATACTTTTAATGCATCAACTATGATGAGAGTTTTTCTCTAGTAGAAAAATAGATTTTATTTGATTGGCTCTTGCTATTGTAACAATAAGAAGGTGGAAGGTTCACCACATAGATGCGAGAAATACATTTATTCAAGGTGATATTAAGGAGAAAATATACATGAATTAGCCACAAGGCTATTTACAAAATTTATCTATGGTATTGAGACTTAAAAATCCATTCTATGACCTCAAGTAGGTGCTTAGAGTGTGGTATACTAAATGGACTCTTATCTCTTGTCTCAAACTTTTATGCAATCCAAATTTGATCTATTTTTATATGATGAGAACAAATGACTCCATGTTGAGCATAGTTCTTAATGTAGATTATCTACTAATAATAGATAGTTCCCCTATATCCATTTTTGCAATTAAAGTTTGTTTGCATGATAAATTTTCTATGATAGAAATGAGCTTACTACACTTACTAGGAAGGACCTTTTTCTTGAATATGGAAGAGTTCCTTTTTTTTGGTTTCTAAGTTAGGGATATTTGATAATTCTATCATAAGTTGAAATATTTGACATTTCACCAACCAAGCTCTCTCTTTCGACCTTTGACAAAAGTATAATTATAGAATATATAAATCTAAAATAGAAAAGGCTTGGGTGATTTCTCCCTATATTTCTTTCTTCCCCTGCCTTAATTTCTTGGACTTGAAATCAGCAGGAATGATTCAAACATTACTATTTCTCAATCCAAGTATGTTTGAGATCTCTTAGGCTTGGTTTTAAATTATTGAGTGCAAGCCATCACCTATACATTTCCTATTTGGGGTAAAGCTTGAGGTCGAGAAAGATATGTTCCATTGCTTGATTGAACTCAATACCAATAGCTTGTAGGGAGTCTTATTTATCTCACTCACTCTTCCCTACATCTATCATATGTACTAGGGGTATTTCCACATACATGAAGGATACACATGAGATGCATTGGAAAGATGCCAAGTGTATCCTTCAATATGTTGAAGAAACCAAATTAGCAATGATATTTATTACCAAATATGACATTCTTTGATTCATATTGGCTATAATGGTTCTAATTGGGATGGTAATAACATTGATCAAAATTCCACTTTAGGAAGTATTCTTAGTGTGGGATCATTCTTTTTGTTGAATACAGAGGTGTGATCAATGTTACAACTCAAGCTATTTGGTTGCATAACTTCTCGAGTGAGATGGGTCTTTTATTTCACCCTCTAACTATCATTTGGTGTGATAATTTGAGTACACTAAAGTTTTGCAAATATACTATACAATAACAATAGATGAAACACATTGAGGTTCACATGCATTGCATTTGAGGATTGATCGATGAGGAAGTTATTGATTTGAAGTAAATTATCCCACTTTTGAACAGATTGTCGATATCATCATGAAGACTTTCACAAAGCTATAAGAGTTTCTTTGGATGACATGCATTGCAATATACTTGTTCCATGCACAATAATGTATATTTTGAGATAATTTTTCTAAATAAAGCTTCCGTGCTTAATGTGTAAGCTAACTAATGAGTACTCTCATTTTTCCAATTTTATTCCCATTTTCCTCTACTTTATGTTTTTAATAAGTTTATATTCATACAATTCTTCTATTGTAAATTATAATAACTTTTTTTCTAAAATTTATTTTTATTCAACTGTATATTTTTTCTATCATTGTAAATATAGATTATTGAAATGTTAAGTTAAAATTTTATACCTTTAGTAACACCTAGTGGAAAGCACCAAAATACCTATACATATTCTCCCTAGATGACATTTATCAACCACCATATCATATACCTTGTTGAAGGCGTGCCTTCCGATCCATTCCAAAATAATCTTCATAATGGAGAAGGGAAGCGAAAGTAATATGAAAACAATTAAGAATAATTTTACGGTTCGATATTTTTTTCCCTTTGAGCCATTGATCTTCATCGAGTTAAATGAGATAAATTCATTTTAAAGGAAAGGCTTCTAAAGATAGGTTAAAATGGAAAGGAGAAAAAGGGCTTGATGATATACTCAACAAAGAAATGTATGATGAAAATTCAGTGGGTTTCCACCTATAAGGGTGTAGTCCCATGAGGAAAGCTTTTGGATCTATTTTTATGGAGTGGAAGGTCCCATGAAGTGAAAATAAATGCTATAGGATTAATTGAAATCTTTTTCTTAAACAATAGGAGTCCCTACTTTTTTGGGTGTAAATTTGATCTAGTGGGAAAGGCGAGGGGCTAGAATTTGCCTCACTAGATTAGGATTTTTATTTGCCACTTGTCAATCATATATATATATATATATATAAATTCCTATGAATTTAAAAAAAAAATTATTTAGTCATGTTAATTGAGATTATTGAATAAAATAATTCATGAGACCACTAGGTTTCATAAATTGTGGAGGTTAAACTTTTAACCATAAAATCCACTACAAAATTCATGGGACCTCCCACTTTAAAATAATCCTAAAAGGTGTTAGTAGAATCAACTCAATTTCTTTAGGAAGCACCCATCCATGAGATTTCATCATGTAATATCCCCAACTTAGACCATAGGTAAACACCCCAAATCTTAGTGTATGAATGTACGCTGATGTATATGGTATAGTCTGTAAGAAGAAAATGTGTGTAAATTCCTCCAATTACTCCTTGACCCATCTGTGTAGAATTATGATGATTGATCCATATGGTCAAGTTCTCCAATTCTTGGCCTATAATGCTAACTATTTCATAAAAGGTCTAAATTGTATGAAATTTGGTAAGGATGAAGACCATACATGGTGTCACTACAAAAGCCTTCAGTTGAGAGAATACTAGACAACCGTATGATGAAAATTAATAACAACTAGATGATTTAGTGTGAGGTACACAAAGAGTGTTGAAATGTTGAGGCTATACAAACTTCTCAAGCTAATTGTATGATGTGGGTATGATTGTCTTGAAATAACTTTAGGTCCTCTCAGTCATACAAGGACCCCCTTTAATCATTTGATATAAGGCACTCTATCAAGTAAGCCAATATTTAATGAATCTTTGGGGTAGTACATAGATTACTTAGAATGCATATATGGACTTATTAACATCATTAACAATAACAAACCATTGAGATACATCTAATAACATGACATATAGAACTCTAGATTACATGAAACGAAATTGGTTGTCATCGAAATCAACATCACAAATACATTATTTTTGGATCCAATAAAGATAGTAATTTATTTTACATATACACTAGAAAAGATGTGAATAGATACAAACAATCACCAAATGAAAACAATTAGAAAGATGACACATAGTGTGGGATATCTGCATGACACCTCCAATGATAGAATAGGGTAGCACTAAACCACAAGAACTACAATAGGTAGAGTAGGGAGGATATTCCACCTTTGAAATTATTAACAAATTCCTCAACCTTTAGCCTCTAAAAAAATAAAGCAACATAATATCTATTCCACGGTCCTTATAAAGGCCTCCAAGAGGCATCTAGAGATTTACAGTAGGCCAACAATATTAATTGTTTTATTAATTTTTATTAATTTGGATCTAACATTTGAATATTAAAATAATTAATTAAAGACCCTTTATTATTTAATTTAATTTTTGTGACCAATTTATTTAATTAATAACATTAAAATTTGGGGACATGACAAATCCTTGGTGCCTAGAGATTTCTTTTCCTCAAGCAATCTACAATTGAACAAAAGGATATCAACACCTCAACACAATATAAACTAGACAATATGATCTTAACAAAATATACTCTTCAACAATGGCCTGAAGCGAACAGCTTAAACATCACACACTAAGGATTGATTCCTAGTGCAAAAGTGTTAAATAGTCAAAGTTTAACTTACTTTTCCAGGCTTAATTTCTTCCTTAGTGTGTGATGTTTAAGGCTAGCTGGCCTGAAGTGGGAGATTGATAAGTTTTTACAAGATGAAGTCATATAGACATTAGAGAATATGGACAAGCAAAAGACTCAAGTTTCCTTTTCATAAGGAGAACAAAAAAAATCTCAAGATAATCAGAAGATTGAAGATGGAGAAATCATTGATAATTCTTGTAATATCACCAACTTAGGCTTAACACTCAAAATATTAGTGTATGAATGCAATCCAATATAAATGAAATGGTCTGTAAGGCAACATTGTATGCCAATGCCTCCAATGACTATTTATTCCATCCATGCAGAATGGTGATGACTGATTTGTATGGTCAAGTGCTCCTATTTTTGGCCTATAGTGTTGACTATGTTGTACGAGCTCTAAACAATATAAAATTTGGAAAGTATGAAGACTGTATGTGGTGTGAGTACAACAACCTCTGATGATGAGAATACTAGACTATTATATAGTGAAAATAAATGACACTTATGAATTATTGAGAGGTATAGAAAGAGTTTTGAAATGCTAAGGTTGTACAAACTTTGCATGATAAAAGTACAATGTAGGTATAGGGGAGAGGAACCAGTAGTGGTGAGGGCTAACTTTGTCAACATGTAGCCACTACATGGGATGTCGTAAGACCTTCATTTTTTTTTTTTGAAATGTAAAATGGACATTGAATTAACTACAACTAAGGTTTGAAGGTGTGACTCATAACACAACTCATTAAAATAGTGCACCTAGTGAAATGTGTCTAAAAAATGACTTTTTGAACATTTAACCAAAGCTTAACCTAAAAATCTCTACTAATTGAATTTAAAATTATCATTTGTTGTTAATAAAGTATTGTATAACTATATGAAATGTAACATATATGCAACTTAAATGGACCAAATAGTTATTATTAATCATAAATATTTGTTATATATAACTTTTATCTATAACACAAAAGGAAAAATACTTCAACATAAAAAGATTATTTGTTGTTATAAAAATAACACATTATTATATAAAATATAGCCTATATCCAACACATAGGAACCATTAGTTGGACACTAATTTTTTTTGACAATCTCACAAATTTCATGAGAAAATACAAGGCATTTATTGGTATTCACCTTTTATATTTGTGATGATACATATTATTGATATGATTTACTTTATGCATATACATTGCTATCTCAATAGTTGTACACATAAGAATAGTATGTGTACACTAAGATATCAATGAGTGACATACATATATTAGATAGCTATGATATTTTGTTTGAGATAAGAGGTTATTTATTTCACTCATTAATGAATTCATTTATTTATTTTTTCTATAAAATTTATAAGTTTTCATGTGTTCAAGTATTGGTGTATTTTTTATCAACACTTAGATTTTTTTAATTTACAAATAGATCAATTAATTACAATATATAGTAAAAATATGTTGGAAGATTTGAATCTATGTTCACCATAGGGTGATCAACTATTGGACCCTGCTCCACTATTGGGTCCTCTTCCCTACTTGTTTTTGGATAGCTTCAGGTCCTCTCAGTCATATGGGGATCCTCTTTGATTGTTCCAAAAAAGGTGCACTCTATTGAGCAAGCCAGTATGTAATAAATCTTTGGGGTCATATGTAGATGCCTTTCAATGCGGACATGAGTTTATTAATATCATTAACAATAGAGAACCATTGAGATGTACATGCAATAACAAAAATAAATAAAACTCCAAATTGCCTGAACCCAAATCAGTTTTTGCCAAACCCAACAACATAAATATATTATTTTGGATCCAATAAAGATAATACTTCATTTTACAGATGCACCAAACAAGATATAAATAGATATGAGTAGTCACCAAATGACAATAATTATAAAATATGGTATGCATAGTGAGATATTTGTACAATACCTCTAACGATAGAATAAGGTGGCACTAAACCACTGGGAGGATCTTCCACCTCTAAAATTATGCACAACTTCCCCAACCTTCAACCTAAGAAATAAAAAGAAAAATAAAACCCAGTCAATGATCCAATACAATGCCCAACCATCTCCTTATAAAGGCCTTCGAGAAGCATCCAAAGATTTAGAATAGGCCAATAATATTAATTATTTTATTTATTTATTAATTTAGGCCCTAGATTAATTAATTAAAATAACTAATTAAATATACTTTATTATTTTATTTTATTTATGGGACTAAATAATAAATTAATAATAGTAAGATTTGGAGACTTGTCATATCCTCACCGACCAAAGTTTTCTTATCATCAAGTAATCTACAATCAAACAAAAGGCTTTCACCACTAGGACGCCAAACCAAATATGAAGGAAAAATGAGTAAATTAGCATCAAACCTTTGGATTGTCCTACTATCAACAATTTTCCACCGTGCAACTTTGATATAAATATTTTCATGTCCATAGTTAGCAGTATCCCAAAGATGCCAATCTTGAAGTTCATTGATGTGATCCTTTAGAGAATAAATTTCATAAACAAATAATTTTGTATAATTTTTTCTTGCAAATGATTCTTAGTAATGCCTCTTCTTGTAGGTTCATGATTCTATTTATGTGGCTCCAGATCATGCTCCAAAAGATTTATAATAGGTTTCTCTCCTTCCACGCATTGACAATATTATGAGGATCCACTTTGACATTGGCTTAGTTGTCATCCTATTTCAAATCTTCTATTTTGTCTTGTTCCTTGACCTCAAATTAATCTCCATCTTAACCTTGTTTGAATAATTAATAATTTCTCCAACTTCAATCTTCTAATTTTCTTGATATTTTGGTTGTTCTCCATCTAAAGAGGCAATTAGAGTCTTTTACGTGTCCATGTGCTTTGATGCCTATATGACTTCATCCTATAGGCACTAATTAATCTCCTACTTTAAACCATTCTTGAAGAGTATATTGTGCTGAGACAATAGACATTTCATTTTCAATTCTATAAAATCCTTTAGAGATATTTCTCTCTCCCATCACCAATCACCTAATCCTACTTTATTTGCTTTAGTGACTCAACCAAAGTGAGTGCTTGCAATTCCTAATGCTTGGCTTTAGGAGTGAAATTCATCATCAATGATGCTGCACCCGCTAGGAAGTTGAGTGTTTCCTTATCTATTCTTGGAGATTCTACTGACTTCTTCCTAGTTATCTAAACATTTCACTCAAACCATCACTTAGTGCCATGATCCAATCTCAATACTAATAGGCTAGCAAGATCACCAACTTTGATACTATTGTAATATCCCCAACTTACATTTTTGAGAAACACCAAAAATCACAATGTATGAATATAAGCCAATGTATATGGTATGGTATATAAGGCATAAATGTATGTCAATGCCTGCAATGACCGAGGACTAAATCTATCTATGTACAATGGTGATGACCGAGCCATATGATCAAGTGCTCTTGTTGTTGGCATACAATATTGACTGTGTTGTATGGGTTCTAAAGTTTGGCAAGGATGAATATCATACATGGTGTGACTACAACAACCTTTGATAGAGAGAATACTAGGCTATCATACAATGAAAATGAATGGTGATTGTACAACATATTGAGAGGTACAAAGAGAGTGTGGAAATGCTAAGGCCATGAACTTCTTAGGATGATTGTATGATATGGGTATACTAGCCTTTGGATAAATCTAGGTCCTCTTAGTCATATGGGGATCCCCTTCAGTTGTTTGACAGAAGACACTCTATCAAGTAAGATAATATTTGATTAATCTTGGGAGTAGTATGAAGATGCCTTATAATGTAGATATGGATTTATTAATATCATTAATGATAGTGAACCATTGAGATACATCTAAAAACATGACATATAAAACTCTAGATTGAATGAACCCAAATCGATTGTTGCCAAAACCAACAATATAAATATATTATTTTTGGACCCAATAAAGATAACACTTCATTTTACATATGCATCCAACAAGATCCAAATAGATGGAAGTAGTTTCGAAATGACAATGATTAACAAATATGGTGCACATAGTGAGATATACTAATGATACCACCAATGATAGAATAGTGTAGCAGTAAACCCCTGAAATTGTAATAGGTAAAGTAGGGAGGATCTTGCACCTTTGAAACTGTGCACAACTTCTTTAGCTTTCAACCTCTAGAAATACAAAATAAAATGAAATCCAATCGATGATCTGGTACAATGACCAACCATCTCCTTATAAAGGCCTCCAAGAATCATCTAGAGATGTACAATAGGCCAACAATATTAATTATTTAATTTCTTTATTAATTTGGGCCCATATTTATTAATTAAAATAATTAATTAAAGGCTCTTTATTATTTAATTTAATTTCTAGGACCAATTAATTAATAACATTAAAATTTTGAGACATGACACACCCTAAGAGTCTAGATTGGTCTACCAACTAAAATAATTACAAAATATTTATTTACAAGAAAAAGTATTTATAATCAACGTCTTTGATTTTCTCTTGTGAATATATAAGGCTTTGTTGGTAAGTGGATTTGTCCTTGTGAAATTGTCTTTGAACTTGAGTCTATTTTCCCTATGAACAGTGATAATTGTGCTAACAGTTGGAGAGATTATAGTTGACTACTATTAACTTGCAATCTTGCTCTACATTTGAGAGGGGCAACTCCCTTGTATGATGGATGTATTTGTATCTTTGAGTACTTATCACCACAAAGTAAGAAAGAATAGAATGCAAAACTAAATAAGATAAACAATGGAAACCCCAAAGATAAAAATATGAACATCAAATGGGATTCCTAAAAGATAACAATTTGCAAGATGTTTTGAGCATAAAATACAACAATGCCAAAGAACAAATAGTAAACCCTAGCATACAAAAAGATAAATTATCTTAGCACATCCATACCAAGATACCATGAGATAGACATTTTTCATCATATCAATTGCATAAGTTAGAAAGATCATATGATTGCACCATTAAATAAGGGACTACCTACTCAACATACAAGAATTAAGAAAAAATTACTGGTGAGCACATTTGAGACATTCAACTAAATGCATTCAGGTTATTTCTATAGAGATGTATACAAATTTTAAGACAATTATGTACTTAGTGCAAACTCAAAAGAAAATTCTTCATAGCTTTCCCATTTTTCAAAAAGTCTCTTCCCAATTGATAAATTTCTTTCTGGTGGTTATGGTATTGATATATAAAAACATCCGATCCTAGAAATTTTCAACGGTTTCATTCTTGACCACCTTCCTAAGAAGAACAATCATATCTGAAATATCTTCGGTGAAAAGTATCCTACAGAGTGTCCTTGGTAATTGTGATGGTCCTCTCCTCTGCTGATTTAACCAACTTATGGCAATAGTGTTCAAATGCTTCTTTTCATTTTGATGAAAATAACCCTAAGCACCTTCCATGGAAATCTCTACAAATTCCTTCCTCACTGGCAATCTAAATGAAATGGAAATAGATACTTGATCGAGCCTTGCTATCACATTACCTTATGAAGTTTTAATGGCTTTAGAATTTGGATCATATGCTTTCATACATTCCAAAACTAGTTCGGTGTACACTAAACTGCAAGTGGATGTCCTCCTGCATAAGCTAGCCCACTGTCCAAAATTTGTTGTGCTAAAGGTGATCTATCCTCTTTGCTTATTGCCTGCCAAAATCTGCAATATCAATGTGTCCCATTTTTGTGTCTGATATCTTGGGAGCATGCTTTTCAATATTGCAGGAGGCTCACTTCTTTGGAAATTGTATTCCACTTTTTTGCTTACCTATTTATCATTCTGATGACTATTAGTATGTTTTTCCAAAACTCAAGTCACAATATTTATGACAGATCTTTTATGTACATAACCTATTGTCACTCACTGTCAAGGTTTGCCTTGTACTCTATGCACATGGGTCTTTGATTCAGTCATCTACATATGGGTTTTTCATTCAATTGTCTATATCGGGACGTTTGGAAATCACAGGGTTTGGTTTTCTATCAAGCCTTCTTTTTTCTTATCTCTTCTCTCACTGTTCGATGCACAATTCAATTTTCTTTCTACGACAACCAATTATTCTTTGGATGGCAAGGACATTCGTACATTCAGGTATTCATTGTGATTGATCAAGGTTTTTAGTCAACCAATTTGTGTGCATGCGATCATCTAGTTTTATTTCTTAAGCAATACATCCATCGAGAAATCTATCAAAAAATTCACTTGCTTCACCCTTCTAATTGCAGATAGAGATGCGTGCCTTAGGTATGATTCCATATTTGCATGGGCATGTAGCAAGGCCACTCGAACCACATATCTAATGGGTATTTAAATTACATATTCATCACTGGCAATTTCTCTGCCGCTATCTTGAGATTCCAAAGCTAAGTCATATCTTTCCACTTGCACTTATAATCACTCAAGGATTTCCAAATGCTAACATTGACATACAAGATTTTGCAAAGGCACACAAAGGGAGGATGCTACCAAAGGCTGTTAAATTTTTGAATGTTCGTGTTAATTGTACTTTCAAAATTCCACTTGGGGCATTATATGCAGTAGAGGTGTTGATAAGGATTATGAATTTGGGCTTCAGCCTTTACTAGTTGTATTTTCTACAAACTATTGATAATAACTCAAATAGTTCCTTTGCTTATCATAGACATTTAATCCAACCATTCATGTTGATTATTATATTCTACCAACCCTTTGTTGTTTGGCATTTTTCCAAATAGTTGAAAGGACTCCACATTATACATACACCACAACTCCAATGATTTCACAATCCTGCTACCCGAAGTGGCATGCTCCGTGGTATATTGCGAAATAGTTGAAATATATAAACCCTATTTTCTCACAATGCTTTCCTATGGAATTGGGCACAAGCGTGAGCTTTCTATATTTATTAGTATTTTTTAAAACCAATTTAACATGTCTACTTTTTCGAAGATGCTACAACCATCATATTTCATGAAACCATTTCTTTTCAACATTCTGTCAAATATATCTAGTGTCTTCTCTTCAGTCATAACTCCATATAATATATTTTGAGCATTGTATTGCACAAAGCATCCTTTATCTAACATGATATTCTAGCTCATTAATTCTTTCTATCACACAGTGCACATACCATCTGTTGCAATTGCTCCATTGTGACTGTGTGCGAGATAGATTCATAATTACCCCATTGTAATCTACATGAGCTGAAAGTGTTATCCTCCATGTTCCAGTATGCAATCTTCACTAATGATTGTGTGGGCATTCATAACCACCTTCAGAAAACCCCTTCAATTGCACTATTGCAGAGTAGTTTTCCAGATCTGTCTATGCTTTTTGGAACATGATTTGTGTTTCTAAATAGTTCTCTATTTGACATTTATAACACCAATGCATAATGTGACTCAACCATCAGCCTTCAATGTTTTGGTGCAAGATTGGTTTTCAAAGTGACACATTGTCATGCCGATAGTTGTTGCTTGATAATTTCTAGATTATCAATTCTATGTTGGCCATGTTCTTTCTCAGGACTACACTCTGCAGTTTTTCTTTCATTGCTTGGCATAACATTGCATAATCTCAAATTTAATCATAATTGCTAGCATCGACCATCTTCAATTTCAGTGAGTTGCCAAACCTATAACATGGTATATGCATTACATGACCATAGAAGAAAAAGCCTATTGAAGAAGAGATTCATCTAGATGAAGTTTTGTGATCTTCATTATCAGCACCGCCAGCATGTTTTCATGAACTCCATATGGTAGTTATTCATAGTTGAGATTTGGTTTTTAAAAATTACATGTTAGGATTAGGGTATATATTTTGGTGGAAATTGAAATCATAATTATAACTTGTTGGAAAGAAGGGCCAGTTTGGTTGCAGGCATAGAAATGGAGAATAGGAATGCAAGCTATTTCAATAACAACTATTTTTTGGAATTAGTATAAGCTCATTTTAGAGGCAAAATAGGAATATGTATTCGTATCCGCAATTTCAATTGATGAACCAAACATAAAATAGAAAGTGTATTCAAGATTTTCTATTCCTATTCTAGTGACCATTAGGTTTTAGAGAGAGTGTGCACATAGGTTTGGGTAGAGAGAGTGAATGTTGACCCCTACAAACATTTGACCATAAACTCTCCAGTTTGTGCTCTTCAAAATCCCAACTCCATATTCCTAAGCTTAAACTTTCTAAAAGTTCTGGTTTTAATTTTTTCCTTTTTGAATTTTAAATTTCCAAATAATGGGTAAACTTTAAAACACCATAACTTTTGACTCCTAACTCTGATTTGGAAAATTTGAAGTGTACACGGGCAAAACCACTGGGAATCACATCAATTTTTGGACTTTTTAAAGCTCAAAGTTAGACATTCCCTTTCTCACTTTAACAATTTAAAAAAAATAAAATTGGATAGGTAAAGTAACAAGCTTGGAGGTTGTTGTGCTATAACTATAGACAATGAACTCAACTGATGATTAAATATTTTAGTTTAATCAATCACAAGTCTTGTTTCAAGCTTGGAGGTTGTTGTGCTATAACTCTAGACAAAAAACTTAACTTAACTGATGATTAAATATTTTAGTTTAATCAATCACAAGTCTTGTTTTCCTTATATTTGAAAAATATTTACATTAAGTAAAGTATAAAAGCAATAAACTATGCATTGTCATGATGATAACTTATATTATTATAGTAAATTTTTATTTTTTTAATGAAATTAAAATAATTATTAATAAATATTTTTTAGATTTAACAGGTTCACATGTTAAAATTTTGAAGTTTGTAGTTTTAAACTTTTCAGAATTTTAAAAATCATAAAATCACCCTTTTATCAAATAAATATAATTTTACTCTTATAAAAAATATATTTAATTTTTAATTTATTAACAAATTGTATAGATGTAAAGACTGCCCTTCAAGACCATTACCACGAAGTTGGTAAGCTTCCCCCAAAATCTTTCCTGACATGAGAGATACCCACCAGCAATGAGATAGTCTAAACAAGTAAAACCAAGAGAAGCCATGAAATTGTGTAACACATAGTCGTCAATATACTTAGATGATACCATCTACCCATGGTTTATTGTATTTGTATAGAAAAACTCACCTTTTAACCACTTTCCACCATTCTATAGAATCCACTCCATATCAAACATGGATAATTTAAAAGATGTCATAGTGCATGACATCTATAGTAGATTGCCCATGATTAATAACATATAATGTGAATAAAAGTGTATTCTACTTTCCATATCTAACACATATGCTTTTCATTTCATCATAAGCTCTTAAGTGTTGCTTCTACACTTCTAAATGGTATTTAAAAAATTTGCAAGTACAATGAATGCTAGTATTGATATCTAGATTGTCATTATCCCTGAGATATGGGCAAGATTAGATTGCTGAAATCCACAATTATAATCATGTAAAATGCATATGCATTACATAGTTTTACCCAAGCACTTAACCTTAGTTACAACACAAAGGTGGAAATAAAAGAAAATAAATACAACATATTCATTTCCTACGCTTTCCTAATAGTTCACATACAACACCCTTCTACACATTGTTAGGACATAATTTTGGAAAATGTTAATTTGCGAGTATATCTTTCATTGAGAAATTGTTTCAATGGTCTGTAACTGTAAATCTCAATTGTAGATTGGAAAGAAAACTATGGGTGGAGCTAACCTGATCTAGTAATTGTTCACTTTGATCTAATCTAGAGTAGAATGATCAAAACATGAAACAATTTGAAGTGAGGTTTAAGAAAATCTATATGACTTGCCATTCAACTAATGTCAATATGTCCATGACTCATATAGATAGGAACACACCATAGAACTTTATAGCCCATGATGGCAAATCATTTTCTTTCTTCAATCTAATGATTTGATTGCGTACATCCTTTTAATTAAAATAAGGTTGCTTCCGTTTCGTAATGACACTAAAAGTCTGAATGGCATGCACCATATATTATGGCTTTTAAATATATCTACAGTTTCTAAAGATCATTATATAGTGAGATAATGGATGTCTAATGTTTAGCAGCTAGCTTGAAATGTAGAAGCCACGCTTAGACGAAACAAAAAGCAACAAAGCATACTTCAAAAAAAAATAGGGAAAGAAAATCACAATTTAGTCTTAATAAACATGACGTTTCAGAATTCTTATTTGCACTTCACTAATTAGCTGTAATTCGATGGAAGTGATCTATTGGACGTTTTCTTCATCAAATTATGGTATCAACAACATTACCTTGACTTAGATGAGTTTACCGCCTTTTTATTTCATATAAAATGAAAGTTACATGGAGCCTTTTTTCTAGCTTCCATTCAAGAATTAAAGTGGCACTTTTTTAATAAAAGCAACCTAGTGTTTTGACATATCATAGGCAAAAAGAAACCAATGAACGGTACAAAAAATAGAAGATCTAGCAAATCATTTCCAAATTATGCAAGCTAAGGTATGAATCTATCCAAGGCATAGAAATGTCAAAATTCAATGTACTCCATCAAACTAAAGCATAATCAGAGATCTTAGATAGCAATATTAATAGTCTCAAAGTAGAAAAAAAATGAGTAGGGTTTTTAATGTAATTGATTTGCAAAAATAGAAAGAATATTGTAAATTGGATATCAGGCCACTACTAGCTCCAAGCGGGGAAAAATATACGCGTGAGAAGAAGAATCCAAGGTTGACTTAGAAGCTCAAAGATTAATCAGGTTGAAGTCTATATCAAAACTCAAGTAGATTACATATATCACAATGTCTAACCAATAAAAAAAATAGAATACTGAATAAAAATCTTTGAAAACAGACTTTTGTGATTATCACTATAATTGTTGAAGTTCAAGCTATGAAGAAGAGGCTAGCTAATCTCCACATAATATGCATCAAAGATTAAAAAAAAACAATTCAAATACAAAGGTTCCAATTTAAGTAATACCAAACACACAACAAGAGTATAGCTTTCGTAAAAAGGAGAATATTTTGTTCAACACAAAGCATATGTCAATTAAAGAGAGGAACCTAGTAATTTTGATTATTTCCAGACCTCTTTCTCTAGCTGTCGATTCCCTAATCACCCAAATAAATTGCATACCTGAACCAAAAGTTGATGCTTCTCTTACCAACCGCTTTGGCACAGCGGCTACCTCGAAGCCCTAAGGCTTATTTTGAAACAACTGGCCTAAGGCCCTCATATGGCCTTAGTGAAAACCTTGAAGCCATTTCCATCTGAATGTTTTCCATTTCAGATCCTGCAGTGGAAAAAGATGAAGGCTTATCCAAACAAATGTGTTGTGTTACTAGCCAACCTGTAGAAGAAGGGATTTTCATAATATGACATTGAAATCTCCAGAAGTGGCTCAACTACCTTTCCCCATAATTGACCCAAGTTATTCGATGCATATATCCAAACAACTCCGCAATTTTCTTTCCTAATTAATAAATTTTCCATTAATGAATTTTCTAACAAAAATTTCAAGAAAAATCCACATGGCATGATGTTTTCTATTTTTTTCGGTTTGTGAACAAATGGGTTGGTATATCATCCCCCAGATAGAGAATGCATCATCTTGATGCTAAGTCAAAATGTACAAATACAATCAATGAGTAAACAAGAAAATAATTTAAATTTAGCCATATTTCCATTGCTCAATTTTCCAGACAATACATGTACTCCTATTCAGATTCTATCAAAATCAACAAGATTGTCTAAATTTCATATGAATGCATTCTAATATAATCAACACACACAAACACTCATAAGACACTATTTTTCAACCCAAATTTAAACTCTTATTTGAAGCAATCAATTCTAGAGAAAAATAATACACATTTTATATAAGCACATGTATAATAATCATTTCAAGAACCTTTTTCTATGTGCGTATGCGAATTCCACTACCATTCTATACCTTTACAAGGTTAAACTACCTCTCTCCGACAATATTCTCTCTTTCTTATAATGTGCCATTCCTCCTATTGCATTACGGGAACAAGACAAAAGTATCAGTCCATCATATTTCTTAAACCAAATCAAATATCAAATGAAATATCTACTCAAATACTTCCTTATTTCTATGATTTTCAAAATTTAAGTAACATGTTACCTTAAATTTTTTTTTATGATATCACACACATACTTGTGATTACTTATCATACCTTGGGACTCATGGATTTGACCCCACTATTAGGTACTTCATATCCACTTCCTACCATACTTATACACATGTGCTCAGAGTGATTTTAGCTCATTCACAATATCAATATCTCAAGTAAATCAATTCAAATATTAGGACTCAACATTTTTCCTTTAAATTTACAACTTCTTACTCATCTTTTAATTAAATCTTGAGCATAAATAATTAACCATACATACCATATGTACTATCTAATATGTGGTGCTTGCTAAGTGAGTAGGCATCTTCATCAATAGGTCAGTGCTCACGAAACATAATCAAGTGATGCAGTCCCATTACATCTAATTCATCATGAAATATAATGACATGCACATATAACATCATCAATGTAATAATTGATATTTATCAATCATTTTCATCTAAATGCTTGCTAAAGTTAACATAATTACATCATAATGCATCGTATAGCTCCAAATTAAAACATACATTTAACCAATATAATAGGAAGATCAATGATAGAAAATCACACAATCAAATGTGTCAAGAAAAATTGACCCAGGTTCTACGTCAATAAATAATTTTACCAAATACCAAACACACATGTTGAACAAAGGGTCTAAGTTGGGTGCATAATAGCTAAGTCTATGTCGAACACCATATTGAATAGGAGTCAAACAGATAACTCAAGATGACCAAATTATTGATCATCATTCGTTGACCAAGTTGACTAAATAAAATAAGTCAGCAACTTTCTATAAGTAGAATTCACATCCATGGTGGATAATCATATATACATAACACCAATGCAAAAATATTATCAAAGTAGATAAAAGAGGAATCTATACATACCCGTTTGCATTTCCATATGAAGACCACATTCATGCACTTGCCACATAGGCCAAAAAGTAAATCAAGTTAGTCAAAATTCGTCTACAAATAGTCGAGTCAACAAGTAGATACATATCTTTCAATTAATTTTGCAACTTCATTCTACTTTCCAACTTACATGTCAAAATGATAGGTGCAAATAAAGTTACATTTCATAACCAATTATCGATCGAATTGTTCAACACAACATATCAAAAGAAGTCAACCTACATGTCCAACTTTATTCTATCATATGTAAAACCATGTCCTACTAAGCAATTGCCACATTATCAATTGCAAGAATCACATATATAAGAAAACTCATAGTTTGATTAGTTAACATCTATTTCATTTCCATAATCAAGGATTGACAAATAATTATCCATTTACAATTGTAACACATGACATTATCCAAGGAATCCATCCATCAAATGCATTATTTAATAAATATACGAAGTATAATTTAAAACATCATACCTCAATGGGCATCACAAAAAATGTTGACCTACACATCGGACATGGAACAATAAGCACATCATACAAGTGCAGTGTCATCCATCATATAATCAGCACCATTAAGTGAATAATCTAAGTATGCTCACCAATCACCTGCAAGGATCAGTAAATCCAATTCTTATCAATTTATTGACCTTAGGCCCTCAAGCCCATGTTGTCATCATATTGTGCTTAACCAACATATAACACGTGTTGTGATGTATGGCCTTCACACCATTAAATCAACACATAAGTGATGGTTTGAGGCGCTTTAACCTCACCAACCATGGAGTGAATATTTCCCCTAGGATTCTTCTTGACACGAAGAATACCCCGACCCTAGCACAAGAAGCCTAGCTTCACGAAACAAGATGGATCAGATGGATCTGGTGCGGCCGTGAAACACACTACATTGTAACCATGTGCCTAGTAGCCTAAACGTGAAATGTAGCAGAGAATAAAAAAATAAACTACACATCTACACATATGTAGTAAAACCAAATAAGAATAACCATATACATATATGCATTATTTGGAAAACAAATGGCTTGGCCAAGCACTTTACAAAGCTAGATTTAACGGCAGAAGAAACAAGAACAACATGTAACCATTCTAAAAAATTGGCAGATAGAGAAACTAAATATGAAGTATCCATCTATCTTTCCCATAATTGCTACATTACACCTAGCCATGAAGGAGTGTACACATCTCAACACTGCTCTACAACAAGATGTTCAACAAATTCTGATTTATCACATATATGATTGTTTGTTCAAATATAAGAGTGGCATGTTCTTCACAATCTACTCCCTTATACATCCTATCAATGCTCCACAATGAACACCATAGATGACATCACTTCCAAATCACAAGACTAACATCATCAAAAATATGCACACACCCTAGCCACCTCAGGATCAAAGTAATCTTGAAAACAAGATTCATAATTCTCAAGTCAAAGTCCAAAAAGGAGATACAAAACCAGAATAAAGGTGAACAAGAGTCACAGTAAATAGGTCACATAAGAAATTGGTGGCTTAGTGGTCATAAAGAACATAAAATTTCAAGCTAGTTCTTCATGACATCCAAGTTCATGAAATTGAACATAATAAAATGAAAATCCAATTCACTTAAAACACAAGGACTCTTACTAGTTACCAAGATGGAGTAGATGTTTAACAACACTTTGCGTCCAAGGTTCGCTAAGAACATAACCAAACTCCTCATGCATCACATGAAATTTATCTTGATAATCACAAATTTCTAAATGCATAATGAAACATGCAATACTTTTGCAAATGAAATCCTATTCTTCCTACTTATTATATTAGGTTAATCAATGAACATCATGAATCTAGCATAAAATAGAAATAAATTCTTGCACCACATGTGCATCATATGTCATTTATATAAATAAAAAGACATTTCTCATTGCTAGTACTAGCCAAATCTTCATTTGTAGACTTTCATAGCCTAGTGCAAAAGTCAACCATCCTTTGACCATTTTAATAATTCAAATTCAATACTCCAATATGCATATTATACCATCACATTGTTTAAAGTAATATAATCATAAACATATGAGGTACACAATTTACTAGTCATTTCATGAACTTTCCATTTTGACAATCTTTAAAGGAATGCAATTTTAACTCAAAATCATGACATGCATAAGGAACACCATATCCTTCTTTGTCAAGAGTAATCATAGCTAAGAGGCACAACATGCAACCTATGTCATCAACTCATACAACATAAAGTAAACAAGTTGACTTACAGTTGTATATCTAGCATTGCGAACTCAAGGCCCAAGTGTGGAACCAAGAGCTCTGATACCATATGTAAAGACTGCCCTTGCAAAACCATTGTCACATTAGCAATCTCCATAAAATGTAGATAATTCAATGAGAGTCAAAGTCTGTTGAATGTTGACCAGTTAACATTAGTTGATTAACTATCATTAACTTCAAAAAAAATGATACATATGCATATATGGTCAAATTTAAAAGGAAGTATAATTTTGTTACCAAATAACCAATACCAGATACCGGGTACCAAATAGTCTAACCATGACGACCAAGTTGAAATGAGCTCCAGAACCTATCTCCAAGAACACAGGGGTGAGAATATTGTAGGTGTGGTTTACCACCCTAGTATGAAGCTATTAAGCTTCTCCAGAATCTTCCTTGACATGAAAGATACCCAGCCCGGCAACGAGATAGTCTAAACAAGTAAAACCAAGGGAAGTAATGGAATTGTGTAACACATAGTCGTCAATATACTTAGATGATACCATCTACCCATGGTTTATTGTATTTGTATAGAAAAAATCACTTTTTAACCACTTTCCACCATTCTATAGAATCCACTCCATATCAAACATGGATAATTTAAAAGATGTCATAGTGCATGACATCTATAGTAGATTGCCCATGATTAATAACACATAATATGAATAAAAGTGTATTCTACTTTCCATATCTAACACATATGCTTTTCATTTCATCATAAGCTCTTAAGTGTTGCTTCTACACTTTTAAATGGTATTTAAAAAGTTTGCAAGTGCAATGAATGCTTATATTGATGTCTAGATGTCATTATCCCCGAGATATGGACAAGACTGGATTGCTGAAATCCACAATTATAATAATGTAAAATGCATATGCATTACATAGTTTTACCCAAGCACTTAACCTTAGTTACAACACGAAGGTGGAAATAAAAGAAAATAAATACAACATATTCATTTCCTACCCTTTCCTAATAGTTCACATACAACACCCTTCTACACGTTGTTAGGACATGATTTTGGAAAATGTTAATTTGCGAGTATATCTTTCATTGAGAAATTGTTTCAATGGTTTGTAACTGTAAATCTCAATTGTAGATTGGAGAGAAAACTATGGGTGGAGCTAACCTGATCTAGTAATTGTTCACTTTGATCTAATCTAGAGCAGAATGATCCAAACATGAAACAATTCGAAGTGAAGTTTAAGAAAATCCATATGACTCGCCCTTCAATTGATGTCAATATGTCCATGACTCATACAGATAGGAACACGCCATAGAACTTTATAGCCCATGATGGAAAATCATTCTCATTCTTCAATCTAATGATTTGATTACATACATCCTTTTAATTAAAATAAGGTTGCTTCCCTTTTGCAATGACACTAAAAGCCTGAATGGCATGCACCATATATCATGGATTTTAAATAAATATGCAGTTTCTAAAGATCATTATATAGTGAGGTAATGGATGTCTAATGTTTAACAGCTAGCTTGAAATGTAGAAGCCGTGTTTACACGAAACACAAAGCAATAGAGCATACTTATAAAAAAAGGGAAACAAAATCACAATTTAGTCTCAATAAACATGACATTTCAAAATTCTTATTTGCAATTCACTAATTTACATGGAGCTTTTTTTCTGGCTTCCATTCAAGAATTGAAGTAGCACTTTTTTAATAAAAGCAACCTAGTGTTCTAACATATCATAGGCAGCAAGAAGCCAATGAACGGTGCAAATAATAGTAGCTCTAGCAAACCATATCCAAATTATGAAGGCTAAGGTATGAATCCATCCAAGGCATAGAAATGTCAAAATTCAAGGTACTCCATCAAACTAAAGCATAATCAATAATCTCAGACAACAATATTGATAGTCTCAAAGTAGAAAAAAAATGAGTAGGGTTTTTAATGTCATTGATTTGCTAAAATAGAAAGAATATTGCAGATTGGATATTAGGCCACTACTAGCTGCAAGCAGGGAAAAATATACGCGTGAGAAGAAGAATCCAAGGTTGACGTAGGAGCTCAAAGATTAATCAGGTTGAAGTCTATATCAAAACTCAAGTAGATAACGTATACCACAGTGTCTAACCAATAAAAAAAATAGAATACTAAAGATAAATGTTGGAAAATAGACTTTTGTGATTATCACTGTAATTGTTGAAGTTCAAGCGATGAAGAAGAGGCTATCTAATCTCCACACAATATGCATCAAAGATTTAAAAAAGAAAACAATTCAAATACAAAGGTCGCAATTTAAGTAATACCAAGCACACAACAAGAGTATAGATTCCGTAAACAGGAGAGTAATTTATTCAACACAATGCATATGCCAGACCTCTTTCTCTACCTGTCGATTCCCTAATCACCCAAATAAATTACATACCTGAACAGAAAGTTGATGCTTCTCTTACTAGCTGCTTTGCCATCGCCACAGCGGCTACCTCGCTACCCTGAGGCTTATTCTGAAACAGCTGGCCCGAGGCCCTCATATGACCTCAGTGAAAACCCTGAAGCCATTCTCATCTTGGAGATCTTGAATTGAGAGCAAAATTATTTATTTTAGACGTAAGATTATTCTTTTCAAAATGTATGATTGTTATATAAAATAATGTAAAGTTATTAAAATTATTTTGATAAATTTAATTATTTAATTATATTATTAAAATTCTAGAAAATATAACTTTTTTAAAGAATAATTTCAAATAAAGTTTTAAAATTTTATGTTACAATTTTTTAAATGGTTATATTAATATTTACAATCAATACAATTAAAAAAATATTCTTGTGAACATTTTTTCCTTTTATAAGAAAACAACACTATTTTAATATTATTGTACAAAGTTTAAACAGTTGTACCAGTTGGCAGGAACTGCAGCCCTGTTATAATAATCATCATATACAAGAAAATAGACTAATCCAGAGGGATATTCTCTCGTCTCTAATAAATATACGAGAATACGTCCATTACCATCGTATGGAGTGTTTGTAATTGATAATTTCAAGCCGGCTTAAACATTGCAAAAAACAGTAAGCGTTACCCACAAAGCCATTTACGTAATTAACTCTTCTATTTGCTTGCCTATAATACATTTATGTCTCAAGTCTTTCTTCCACACAATCAATTACATTTGGAGATTTTGAGTTGCAAGACGATGGGAAAGGCGGTAAGTGTGTCTGTGCTGCTTCTGCTGGTCATAGCCGTCTTCATTTCCGGTACAATTGAAATTCTCTTTCTTATATTGATCTCAATTGAAAAAGTACAGACAGAATAGAAATAGAAATAGAAATATATATTATATGAGAAGGTTCAATTATTCAATGACACCTCTTTCATTTTTTTAAAAAAAAGCTGTCATTTTTTTCTTCAGAACAACTTTTCTTTCATATAGAATTTTATGGACGCTATAGATTAATTATTGTTATTTTGGATATTTCCAACTCTCACGATCAGGGGATATTTCTGGCTGATATTTCTTTGTGTGTTTCTTGTAGTTCTGTTCTTTATTATTCTCTTCTATCTTTTGGCACACTCTGTGTACTTTTATCCTATTGTTATTTGTTGTAATTAATTATTTTTATGTGTTAAAGTGAATTTGAACTCGAGACCTTTCATATGGAAGACTCACAAATTACTGTTGCGTTGTAGACTCTTGCCTATTTTCAAATTTGATTTATATCCATCTTTACAAATTTTTTTTTGTAAAATATAAATATATTGGTTAATCTGTGAACAAAAATTTCTAATAACTGGATTTTATACATGATTACAAGTCAGGTATGCGGTTGATGAAGGGCAGTGTGGAGCAAGCGTAAAAAATGTTGGAATATTAAATGCATATTGACGTTTGTCCCTGGAGCCAAATGCCCACCTACCATCCTTGACGACTTGCACAACAGTCATAAACAATGAATGCGGTAGGTGAGTTTTGAAATCTGAAAAGAGGGGGGAAATGATTTTGGAAGCATGACAAAAGGAATGTTTTAGATTCATTCGAACAGACAGAGAGAAGTAGAAGAGAGTAGAAGAGAAGAGAAAGAAAAAAGGAAGTGATCAGTAGATCAGTTGTTGCAGAGACAAAAGGAATCGTTGTCGTGCCTGTAGTTGCACATGTTTCTACCTATCATTCTGTAAGTTCATAGTTTATTGTTTGATTCGACCTATTAAGTAGGGATTGCTCCAAGCATTATTGTAGGCAGCCATTAGAGCTGCAAGTTCAAAGTTTTAAGTTGTTTATGAGTTTCAAGTTCTTAGGCTTATTTTAGAATTTTTTTGGTTGAAGTCGAATGCTCTCAGATTTTGTAATGATTTAATCAAAGTTGAATAGAAAGTAACAAGCATACTTGAAACCATTGCTCTTCCCTTATTTGTTGCATTTAAGAAGATTATTGTTGAGCGTTTCAAACTATGGGTCTTTGGTTTTAATGGTGAAAATATTCACGTCATAAATCTGCACTTGGTCCTGTCTTTGTTTGAAGTTTTTATCTCTGCAATTGTTGCCAAGCTTACTCAGCACCTTCTTCTACTGAGCTTCGCCCTGTAGTGGTGACAGAGCTCACTCAGCATCCATTGGTGCCAAGTTGTTCTTCTTCTACCGAGCTCCACCCTCTTGTGGCTACCAAGTTAACTCGGCATCCACACTACCAAGCTCACTTGGCATCCATTGGTGCCGAGTTGTTCTTCATTTGCTGAGCTCACTTAGTGCCAAGCCAAATTGGCACTTGGTAATAGTTTGTGCCAAGTGAAAATATTAAAAAGTTGTGAATTATATTTTTTTAATATTTTTCAAATGGTATCAGAGCGTTGAGGCCCCACATCCACAGTGAGTTAGGGCAAAGTTTTTTCTTGGCGTATTTGACATGGCCGTAGATACAAGAAAGATATGGTAGTAGCCACCATCCTTTAATGGGAAAAATTATGATACATGGGCAAAGAAGATGAAAACCATAATGGTTGCAAATGATTTGTGAGAGTTTGTAGTTAATGGGTTCAATGATGTGACAGACCCAACTCAGTATGTTATCCTCACAAATGCATAAAAGACTCATTTGAAAGACTCAAGAAGGAAAGATGCAAAGGTATTAAGTTTGATTGAAGCAACAATGACAGAGATAGTATCCCCCAAGATTACAGCAGCAAATTATGCAAAGGAAGCATGGGATATCCTTGAGACAAACTTGAAGGGGATTGATAAAGTCTGCACAGTAAAGCTATAGAATATAAGGAGGGAATTTGAGAACCTTCAGATGAAGGAAAATGAATCAGTTGCAGATTTTAGTTCAAGGATCTCCAATGTGATTAATCAACTGAAATCAAATGGAGAAGACTATCAAGAGCAGCGGATAGTGGAAAAGATATTGAGAAGTTTACCTCATAAATATGACAACTTGGTCATGACCAAAGAAGAGGCAAAAGACCTCACTATTTTGACAATGGATGAGTTGATGGGTACTCTTCAAACCCATGAGCATAGGATCAACAAATCTACATCTTCTTCTTCCCAAGAGCAAGCATTCAAAGCTCAGTCAAATCCAAGAGGAAGGGAAAGAGGAAGAAATGGCTCAGGAAGAAACTCTAGAGGTAGAGGTTGAGGTAACAGAGGACAAAGAAATGCTGCAGCAGAAAGCTCAGGAAGAGCAGATGGAGCAAGTAGCTCAAAAAATACTTCAAGAGGAGGTAAGAAAAATTACAGCTCAAATAGGAGTAATGTAGAATGCTACTACTGTCATAAATATGAGCATTATGCAAGTGAATGCTAGAAGAAGCAAAATGATCAATCAAGACAAGCAAATGTGGTCGATGTGAACATGGGAAGTGGAATCAATGCCACTGCCTTCATCATATGTAATGTTGGTGAAGAAGGAAGCCCTAAGGTTTGGTACTTGGATAGTGGATGTAGCAACCACATGAGTGGTAATGAAACCTTGTTTTCATTCATTGACAAAAGTTTCAAATCTGAGATTAAAATGAGTAATAATGGAACCCTACCAGTAGTGGGCAAAGGATCTATTATGGTCCACACCAAGCAAGGTGAGAAGAAAGAAATACAAAATGTGTATTTTGTACTTGGTATGAAGCACAATCTGATCAGCATTGGTTAGCTCATTCAAAATGGATACAAAGTATTGATGGAGAATGACACATGTGTCATTCATGAAAAGGATGGGAGCAAGAACTTACTTGCAGTAGTTCAAATGACAAAGAATAGAATGTTTCCCTTAAGGATAGAGACATGTTTCTCATCTCAAGTTGGTGCTACACCTCCCACACAATCAGCTCTAAGAAGTGTGATTGAAGATCCCTCATGGCTATGGCACCTTAGGTATGGTCATCTAGGCTATGCCGGTTTAAATTTGTTGTCAAATAAAAGAATGGTAGAAGGTATGCCACATATAGGAAATTCATGTGACAAGTGTGAGGCTTGTATTTTGGGTAGGCAACATAAGCTTCCTATTAATTCTAAAAATTCTAGGAGGGCTAGATATCCATTAGAGTTAGTGCATACTAACCTAGTCGATCCTATGCAAGTTACTTCCATTGGAGGGATTACTTATTTTATAACATTTATTGATGATTTCAGTCATAAGACATGGGTTTATTTTTTGAAATCTAAATCTAAAGCATTTGATAAGTTTCTTGAGTTCAAAGCCTAGGTTGAAAGAGAATGTGGACACTAAATCAAGGTCCTAAGATTAGGTAGAGGAGGGGAGTATACCTCCAATTCTTTTGTAAATTTTTGCAAGAAACATGGTATAAAAAAAGAGCTCATAGCCAGCTATACACCACAACAGAATGGAGTGGCTGAAAGAAAGAATAGGACCATTGTTGAAATGACAAGCAGCATGATGTAAGAGAAAGGTCTCCGAACTGAATTTTGGAGAGAGGCTGTGGCAACAACAGTTTACCTAATTAATAGGTGTCCTAAAAGGCTGTATATGATAGAATTCTAATGGAAGCATGGTCATGAGGAAGATGGATATTTGAACAACTAAAGGTGCTTGGATGTGTTGCATATGCACATGTGCCTAAAGAGAAAAGGCAGAAATTGGATGACAAAGGTGTGAAGTGCATCTTCACAGGGCATAGCTCAGAATCAAAGGCATACAAATTGTATGACCCATTGAACGACAAGATGATTCTCTCAAGAGATATGAAATTTTTTGAAAATCAGTCTTGGTATGGACAAATTGATGAGTCACCCAACACCTTAAGTAAAGTACCAATTATGAGTGAAGAGGATGCTAATGAACAACAAGAAGAAGGAGAAAATAGAAGAAAAGGGAAGCAACCTCAGTCATTGCCAAGCTCCTCTAGGTATGACTGAGTGTCAGTGCTGAGTAACAGTGAAGACTAAGCTGGTCGGCAAAATATCAGCAATGAAGATTCTGATCCCAAACTCTCCTCCTTATTACCAAGAAAGACCAAGAGTCTTAGGGAGATATACCAAGATGAAAGGTATGAAGATTATGATGAGAGTGTTAATTTTGCATTATTTTCTCATAGTGATCCAATATATTTTGAAGAATCTATTAAGGAGAAGAAATGGTGTAAGGCCACAGATGAGGAGATATATGCTATAGAAAGGAATGAGACATGGGAGCTAACTGATTTGCCTCCCAAGAAGCAAGTGATTGGAGTGAAATGGGTCTACAAGACCAAATGTAATATTGAAGACAAAATTGATAGGCATAAGGCAAGGCTGGTAGTTAAGGGCTACAAACAACAGTATGAAAGAGATTATGATGAGACATATGCCTCAGTTGCAAGAATGGAAACTGCGCATGCTATCATAGCAATTGTAGCTCAACACAAATGGAAGGTAGTTCAAATGGATGTGAAGTCTGCCTTCCTAAATGGTGTATTGAAGGAAGAAGTATATGTGGTGTAGCCACTTGGTTATGAAGTTGCAAGGTGAAGAACACAAAGTATATAGATTAAAGAGAGCTCTTTATGGGCTCAAGCAAGCTCCAAGGGCATGGTACAGTAGGATTGACTCATATTTGATGAACAATGGCTTTAGCAAAAGCAATGGTGACCCTACTCTCTACATCAAGGCATCAAATGAAAATGTGTTGATTGTTGTCTTGTATGTAGATGATTTAATTTTTTCTGTTAATGACAAGTCTCTAATTGGTGAGTTTAAAGAGGCCACAAAAAATGAATTTGAAATGATAGACCTTGGTCTCTTGAAGTACTTTCTAGGCATAGAAGTAAAACAAATGCATGATGACATCATTATCTCTCAAGAAAAATATGCAAAACAAATCTTGGAGAGATTCAAAATGCAGAATAGTAAGCTAGCCCCCACACCAATAGCAATAGGTTTGAAGTTGAGGAAGGAATACTCTAGCAAGAGAATGGATCCAACACTATACAAGAGTATGGTTGGAAGTTTAATGTATTTGACTGCAACTCAGCCCGACCTAATGTATGCAATAAGTCAGATTTCCAGATTTATGGAAACACCAAAGGATTCCCATTGGCAAGCAGGAAAAAGGATCCTAAGGTATGTGAAAGGTACCAAGGGATTTGGAATTTTGTATACTGCAAATAAATATTTCAAGTTGGTTGGTTACATGGATAGTGATTGGGCTGGAAGTATAGAGGATAGGAAGAGCACTTGCAAATACATGTTTCATATGGGATTGGGTGCAATTTCATGGGCATCCAAGAAGCAACCTATTGTTACTCAATCTACAGCAAAGGCTGAATACATAGCAGCAAATGTAGCAGCATGTCAAGCTATTTGGTTAAGAAAGATCTTGATAGATTTGAATGAAAGGTAAGAGGATGGAACCACAATTTATTGTGACAACATCTCATCTATTGCATTGTCCAAGAATCCAGTTTTCCATGGCAGAAGCAAACATATATAGATTAGATATCACTTCATCAGAGAGTTGGTAGAGAATGGAGATATCAAAATGGAATTTTGTAAGTCTAAGTAGCAGTTAGCAGACATTTTCACAAAGCCATCAGGCATTGGAATTTTTGTACACCTAAGAGAGTGTCTTGGTGTAGTTGATCTGGATCAGCAATGATCCTTGTTTGTTTGGCTCAGGACAAAGGGGGAGTGTTGGAATATTAAATGCATATTGATGTTTGTCCTTGGAGCCAAATGCCCACTTACCATCCCTGACGACTTGCACAATAGTCATAAACAATGAATGTGGTAGGTGAGTTTTGAAATCTGAAAAGAGGGGGGAAATGATTTTGGAAGCATGAAAAAAGAAATGTTTTAGATTCATTTGACCAGATAGAGAGAAGTAGAAGAGAGTAGAAGAGAAAAGAAAGAAGAAAGGAAGTGATCAATAGATTAGTTGTTGCAGAGACAAAAGGAATCTTTGTTGTGCTTGCAGTTGCACGTGTTTCTATCTATCATTCTGTAAGTTTGTAGTTTATTGTTTGATTCGACCTGTGAAGCAGTGATTGCTCCAAGTCTTATTGTAGGCAGCCATTAGAGCTGCAAGGTCAAAGTTTTAAGTTCTTTATGAGTTTGAAGTTCTTAGGGTTATTTTAGGGTTTTTCTGGTTGAAGCCAAATGCTCCCAGATTTTGTAATGATTTAATCAAAGTTGAATAAAAAGCAGTAGGCATACTTGAATCCATTGCTCTTCCCTTATTTGTTGCATTTAAGAAGATTATTGTTGAGTGTTTCAAGCTATGGGTCTCTAGTTTTAATGGTGAAAATATTTAGGTAATAAGTCTGCACTCGGTCTTGTCTTTGTTTGAAGTTTTTATCTGTGTAGTTGTTGCTGAGCTTACTCAGCACCTTCTTCTACCAAGCTCCACCCTATAGTGGTGACTGAGCTCACTCGGCATCCATTGGTGCCAGTTATTCTTCTACCGAGCTCCACCCTCTTGTGGCTACCAAATTAACTTGACATCCTCACTACCGAGTTCACTTGATATACATTGGTGTCGAGTTGTTCTTGATTTGCCGAGCTCACTCGACACTCTCCTGTCACTCAGTTTATTAAAGTGCCAAGCAAAATTGGCACTTGGTAATAGTTTGTGCTGAGTGAAAATATTAAAAAGTTGTGGATTATAATTTTTTAATATTTCTCACAAAAAATACAAAGGGGAATGTGTGGAAGCCAAGTGCAACAGTACATATGTTAATGATGAAAAGCAACTTGGTTGATTTTGTGATGTGAATGGAATGGGAGGATCCGCTTGTTTCTACTATCATAACTGTACTTAGTTATAGGAAGGGATGATAATGGGAGTGTTATAAATAAACTAATGATATCATAATAATTATTCCAATAGCAAAGAGAGTATTGCACCAGTATGTAATTTCATTTGTAGATTGCAAATGTTAAACTCATTTTGAGGGGACAGAGGTTTTATTAAGTTTTGTGTGGGTTTAATTATAATCTTCTAATAAATCTAGCTATTTTCATTTTCAATATGTTTTTTTCACTTTATTTTATTCTGGGATTTAAATAGGTTCTATTGGAGCAATTTTGTTGATCATATTTCATGAACATATATAGTTTAAAGTGGTAAATATCAATGAGTCAATTGATATGTAAGTTTTTGTATTTCTATGAAGTTTTGTTTAACTTATATAGGTCAGTGAATCAATAAAGATGATTCATTGTATAATGAAAATTTCAGTTGTGAAGGTTACAAATTATAATTACTATAAGGGGTTTAGCTTTGTGGAATTAAGTTGTGACTCTTGGTTAGTGGGATAACTCTTTTCATATAGGAATAATTGTGTGGTCAATACATCAGGACCTAATTTATTTTATTTATAAATATTTTTTAGGTTGTCTTTAATGTTTTTATATGGAATATTCCTCCCATTATCACGACTAGAAAACTCCCCTTACAATGAGCTTAAAATCTAAATTATTTTCAAAGATGAAGTTCCTTCTTCATCTAGAGTCATTTACCTAAGAAATTTCCTTCTTTGTTTGGTAAAATGTATAATCTAATGCTTGGATTGAGATAAATTCTTAAGAAGGGTTAAAAAACATTAACCTGGGTAAAGAAGGAATCAAAAGGGAATGCTTGCTCTAAAATCACTTGGAAACATAACTATCTTCTCCTCAACATTATCTAGTCTTTGATATTTTCAATGGTACGTGTTCTAATGCTGACATAATCTCTTCCCCAAAAGCGGCATATCCAGGTCCCAAAGGAGGGCATATTGATCATATAGAAACACCACACAACAAGGTGGGGTGGGGAATTAGTTGTGTCCCAACCACATAAACTTTAACTAACTTGTAGAATGAACCTTTAAATCATAGACCAAAATGTTAAACATATAAAAACAGATCCAAAACATTACTTAGACACATAACACCAAGTTTTTTGATGTAAAATCTTCATTAGGGGAAGAATCACGGTGGGGATGAAACCCCTAATAAACTATATCCTCTTAATAGTATAACTTATTGCAAAGGGGAATGGACATGTATCAGGATCACTTCTTAAATTAGTAAATTACACAAGTATAAATACTTTCAGAAACTAATCTATAAGTTAAGAACTTCCTAGAAGTGTCTTCAACATTCATGATCAGTTCTCACAATGTATATTAGATTCTGCTCAAACAAAAATTACAGTTACTTACACTAGAGCTTTTTAAAAAGTATTTTGACATGTTTTTGTGAAAGAAATATAAACTATACGAGGGATATCTTTAAATTTTGGAAGTTTCCCATGATAAATTTGCCAATGCTGAGTCTGCTTATTTATTAAATTATCTGATGCACTCTAATTATGCCCATTTTAATTATGGATAGAATTTACAAGAGGGTATATTGTATAAGAGTGACTTGCATTCCCTTTGTTTTTAAAGTATGTTTTATATCTCAAAGAATGAGCATGAACATTTTGAGGATGTTAACAATAAAGATATTCATTGAATAGAGAAACTAACATTGATAAACATGCATATGTGACAACATTTATGAATATTTAGCTGATGAATTTAAATTTTCTATGCAATTGTTATTAAATGAGATGAGTACCCATGAGGCTTTTCATGAAAAATATTGCATAGAAAATGATGCATTGTTATGTAATTCTTTTATACACGGGTACCAAATATGGAGTAATAAGAGAGGAATTGCATTTAATTTTGATTCTTTGCCTATCTATTATATTTTGATTCCTTATCTATCTATTATAGAAACTAGCCTAGTTATGATTTGGCCAAAGGGAAAATGCTTTCATTAAAAAAATGACACCATAAAGGATAACATTAAAACTCTACAGGAGATTGTGTTACTTTATCTTTGTATATTTTTTTTCCTTTTACTATTGTTATTCTATATTTTTAAATTATACTTTCAATTACCTACGCACTTACGAACAAAATTTAATCTCCTACTCTTGATCTTACTTTTTGGAAATCTATGAGGGAGCAAGCTGAGTTTATGTGCATCTCATAAATTCCCCCTTAATCATTTTTTTTCTATTCAGCCAATTCATGCTAGTTTGATATTTTCTTCACTTCCCTTGTGTTGTATATTTCAAAAAGGCTTTTCATCGATTTTGGCACACCGTGTTTGAATTTTTGGATGAAGATGGGCACACAAGGGTCATCTCTAGACTTCCAAATGTCACTTGAAATCTGCCATTAGTAGAAAATTGAAATTCCCAACAATAAAGATGTGGATTTTATAAGTTTTGGGCTTACAAATCTAGGTTCCATGTTTATTTTCTTCTAGTTCAAGTATCTATAAAATTTTGTTTAGAAGATTAATAAATTTCTACATGACGTGTAAATCAATGTTAGATTATTGTTTTTTTTTTTTCAATGGCAGCTATTAAAAATGCACAAGATAGCCTTATGGTTTTCACATTTGAGTTGGATAAGTTGTAGAATTTTTTTCCAAAACTTTGTAATGATAATTTAAAATCGATAATAGTTATATTGAATGTGTAGTTGTTTGACTTTTTTCAAATTTGTAATATAAGATCAGAATTTGGACGTAGTTGTTATGTTAGTGAGGAATTTGGTGACACACTTTATCAAATTTCATTGTAGAAACTGATTTACCTTTGCCCATTAGCAATTTTGTTAGTTTCTAAAGTCTTTCATCAAGTCCTAATAAATATACGAGATTATGGATGCAAAGGACACACTATCCTTATTTGAAGTTCCATTCCATTTGGGCACAATTAGGAATGGCTATGTTGTTTTGTTATACCTTGTAAATTGTATTCACATTGAAAGTTAAAGGAAACTTCAATAGTTTACATCGAGAATAAATTTTGACATGTTTGAGAAACCCTAATCATAAATAAATTACAATGTGTTTTCTTTTATTTGGAATAAGATTTTAAATTAGCTATTGTTAGAGTTGTGACCTTAGACGCTTATGTAATTTGCACAAATACCATATAAGGAATTTTGTACATTTTTGGTAAAATATTTCTAAATTGAAAAAATGGTAAGATATGAGTGGATGAAACAATTTTTTTTAAAACTAAAAGCATACAATGTGCATATCTACACACAAAGAGAGAAAGAGAGTTTCTTTCTCTTTTTTAAATGCTAAAATAAAATTTTAAATATGCACTTATAAATTACATAAGCATTCATATGTATGATTATATACAAGTTGAAAGAAGATTATCTTGATATTTATCTCAATTATTAATTATTGTGTTTATAAATGCAAAGGGAACTTTTGAAAGTATCAATATTTAAGTTCTATTTTGAAAAAAGCTCTCCAAATTCTAGCTGAAATAAGCTCTCCAAAGATTTTTGTAGAATGGAGTCTTGGATGGATGGTAACAAAGGCGAGTCTTTAAATGTCTCTATTAGAGCAATATTTTTTTTTCTTATTGATTAAATCACACTGATTTAATTATTATGTCATTTATTATCTCTAGTTTACTTAAGCTAAACTTTAGGCATCTAATAATTAATTCTTTTCTTAATTATTATAATGCAACCTAGGTTAGTTATTTGTTAGGGTTTTGACCTCCTTCATAAGGATGACCTCTCTTTGTAATTTACTTTCATTCACTTTTAATTATATCAATTTCTCATTTTGCTCATCAAAAATGTTTCATATGTGGATCTGGGAATTCCAGTCTCCATAGCTTTTGCTTCTCTTTTTCTATAACAGGTGTTTGTATGTAGATCATTCTTGAGAGCTATGGGGTTGATCCTTCATCAACTTCAACATGATATTAGATCTCTAGATCTTCATGCTCTTGTTATGTTCTTGAGAGATTTGGCATCAATTTTTAAATCTGTGATTTTCAAAGGATTATCTATTAGACTTGGGTAAGATCTATTTTTTAGAGCACTTTGATCTCAAATGGACATCACTGTTGAGCTTTGAGCGCTTGAAAACCCCCATTTTCATATAAAATACATTTAGTTTGGACACTGTTAAAATCTGAGACAAATTTATTTTGCACCTAAGACATATAAAATACATTTAGTTTGGACACTATTAAAATCCGAGGCAAATTTATTTTGTACCCAAGACATGTTAACTTGAGCACTCAAAAAGATATATTTTTTAAGCACTCAATTATTTTTTAGTTCTTTTAATTTAGAAAAACAAGACAAAAAAAAAGGGAGCTGAATGATTTTTTTTTAAAAAGGAGGCATTTGCACTTTTGCAAAGGGTGAGGAAGGCACGTCAACACTTCTCAATAAGCACTCTAAGGAAGGTATGCTCCCTGCTTGAGCTAGGCACCTTGACCTTTCATGGGTATAAGCTTTGGGCCTCAAATTTTGACTGCATCTTATTGGAGACCCCATGCTTCAATTTAGGCATCATCTTAGCCTCATACAGGCCCACACAAGTACACCTTGGTCTGCGATATCCCACCATCTATCTCAAGCTCAACATCACGCATTTTGGGAGGTCTAATTCTTTGGTTGACGTTTTGTGCTTGGTGGTTTGGTGGAGTGTATTTCACATAGATTTTTTTTGGGGGGAATTATTGCTAATTTCAGTGTGCTAACTTTGGCGTTTCTTAATGGTGGAGTTTTTTTTTTTTCATTTTTGGGGAGGTTGTTTGTATTTTCCCATCAACCACTATTCCTTGGAATACATGCCTCCACGCTACGCATGCCTTCCAATGAAAGGTCAAATGCATATGCTTTATTGGTGGGGACACTAGGCTCTAAGCTTAGATTTCCATACATTCCTCCGTCAATATTCAAGTACCTTGGGTTGTAATTTTTGGCAAACGTTAAGATTTCTTTAAGTTTTTTGGACATTTTCTTTGTGTTTAGAAGATGTGCCTTATAATCTAGTCCCCAATGTGATCTTCGATCGTTGACCTTGGAGATAGAGCTTGAAGGTTGTGTGTTTATTGTTGTGCCCTTGGCCCTATAGGCCCATGTTAGCAGCCCCAAAAAACCTTTGGTTGATGGATTTTTGGTTTGCAAATCAATCATCATTTTTGGCCTTCAATACGATAGTACATCTTTTTAAAATGCCAAAGTCATGACATTCGAGGCTTTCCAATCACCATATGCTTTGTTTTTTGATGCATTTTTCATACCATTAGGCTCCATTGAGACATAACTGATTGTTTGGGGCCAGTCAAAACCTTTGTCCTCTTTATGTACACGTATGTTTCCATGGAGCATGACACCTCCGTGATTAATGGATCCACTCTTTTTTGGTGATTTTTAGCCATTGACATGTGTGGTGATTATCCTATGGGTTGGTTTGAATTTTCTTTTTCAAACAAAAGGTTATTTGATTTTTTTTTCCAAATATGCTCATGTATTGGCCACCAGATTTGTTTCTCTAGCATCAACTCTTTTACTGACGAATTTCTAACATCTTTCTCTTGTTACCTGTGACCAAATTATTTTTTTTAGTAGGGGTCATTTTCTAGTTTTTTTTCCTCTACAACTATTTGATTGGCAAATTATGCTTGAAATTTGCTAATGTCAGCATAGGATCAACACTACTAACACCCCTTCAGGCCTTGTTTGGACCTACCTTCAGTTTTCTTCTTGAATATCTTGGGCACATAGACCCCATTTTCTGCAAATGAGATATTGCTGGAAAGGTGGTTCCAAACTTGTGACAATGGTACATGTATTTTTCAGTTTTGGTGCTCATTTATGGTTGTTTTTGTTGTTAAAATCAGATGTTCTATTTTTCACTTTGGGAGATATATCTCAAGCATCTAATCTCTGATTTGGGAATCCTTTATATCATTTGAAATTTCTTTTAGAGATCTTTCCAGTGATGATTATTTTTCTAGATTCTGCTTTAGGCAAATTCTATTTAGTCTTTTGCATTTTTTGCATTCTGGTGGATATCTTGGTTGTTTAAGGTCTGAAGATCAATTTTGTTACTTCAGATGATTCACCATAAATTTTATTATCTATTGTATTAGCTTTATGTCTCTTTTGGTCTATTTAGACATCATTTGCATAAATTCTTGAAAACACACTAAGATAAAGTACCATATTCTATCCATATTTTTGTTTCAGTTGTTTTTACTTCTTTTGCCTTCTGATTCAAGTAGTATCATCTAAGGACATTCATACAAATTATTGTATTCTTAGGTTTCACTACATCTTTTGTCTTCTTGTACATGCACTACTCTAATTGAAGTGCCATGGGGGGTTGATGTTTTGCTTTTGTTTGCCATCTTCCTTTGTCCAATGGGTTTCCCTTCTCTGACATTATCCTCAAGATGCACATCTAAGATTGATTACCTTAGTACACACATATGTATTCTTTTGTGCATCTTGATTGTGGTTCTTTGACATGCAGTTCTTTTGGCCCACTTTTGCAGTTGCCTGTCACCTTACCATTGTCTTCATTAGGGGGGGTTCTTCTGTTGTTTCTCATGCTTCCTTGGTTTGATAGAGTGAGCTATGTATTAAGTATTTGTTCCTATGTACTAGGGGGATGTAGTGGCTAGATACTTATGCATTTTGGTGAGATGGATCATTTACCATATAGACGCTCTTCTTTTCATTCCTACTTTGGTTACAACCTTCCATGTTCAATTGATCAACTCTTTAGGCTTTGGTGTTTCATGCCATCTGTATCTTCAAGTTTAGTTGTTTACCTTTGTGTGTCTCCTGATTTGATGCAAAGTATAGTCTTCTCTACCTAATCAGGTTCTATTTCTTTGGAGGTTCTTCAGATCAACAATTACTTTTGACAGAACTTTGTAGCTTCTATATGCTTTAGTGGTGTTCTTCATGATCATCTTTTGTTCCTATCTTTTTGGACATTCCTTGGTTTGGAGGCTTCTTTTTTCCTTCATTAGTTCTTTTCAACATTGTTTCCATCTATTTTAGAATTAGGGTTTTTCTCATTTGGTTTTCTCTATTTCTCCTCTTTTCAAAGATTTGGTTGTGCTTGGGTACTTTATTAGGATTTGTTGTCAGGACTCAAATTTATTTTCACTAATAGTTTTTAGGTTTTTAGCTACTCCCTAAGTTTATCTTAAGGGGCTGGGGGTGTTAGATTAATAAAAAAAATTCTTATTAATTAAATCATATTGATTTAATTATTAAGTCACTTATTATCTCTAATTTACTTAAGCTAAACTTTAGGCATCTAATAAGTAATTCTTTGATTAATTATTATAATGCAACCTAAGTTAGTTACTTATTAGGTTTTGATCTCCTTTAAGGATGACCTCTCCTTAATTTACATTCATTCATTTTTTTATTATAGCAATTTCTCTTTTTTCTCATAAGAATGTCTCATCTGTAGATCTGAGAATTTCAGCCTCCATAGCTTTTCCTTCTCTCTTTCTGTGATAGGTGTTTGCATGTAGATGATTCTTGAGAGATGTGGGGTTTATATTTCATCAACTTTAATACCCTCAGAAAATTTAATTCTACTTTTTTATTTTCAAATAATGTTGGGTCGAAGTTGTTTCTGGGTCCTACTCGGCTTGCCCTGGTAGGTCCTTGTTCTTTAATGGTTGGGTCATAAGGTTTAAGCCTATTTATGGAAGGACTAGTTTGGGGAGATGATCCTGGTACAGAAAGATGATGTATCAATTATCAAGTTTGAGGAAGGTACATGTGTTCATATCCTTGACCATTCTATTGCTATAAATCTAGTTAAGATGACTTCCTCCCTAGTTGGAAAGTTCAGTAGGAGAAGCCCCAACTTTAATTTTTTTGGCGAATAGATTCTTTACTTGTGGTTCCTCAAAGAATCAATGCTTACTTTGGATTTTCCTAAATGTTATTTCTATTTTTCCTTCTCTCTTAAGGAAGGCTTCTTAAGGCTTCTAGCTTGAGATCCTTGGCTCTTGGGTAAACACCTCCTCTAATTGTGCAAATAGAGATCGAGATTTAATTTGATAGCCCATATTTTTGGGGTTGTTTCCACTTAAGTCCTCCTCTTCGGATTTCCCTTGGAATTATGGGACAAGGAAGTCTTGAAAGGTATAGCCAACTTTTTCAACAAGTTCATCAGAGCGCATTCTATCACTTTTAATCATGCTCGATTCTTTTATGCTTGGTTCTATGTCTCAATAGTCCCTTACTCTATTCTTTCTATCTTACTTAAATAAGAAAACAACACTGTTTTAATATTCTTGAACAAAGTTTAAACAGTTGTACCAGTTGGCAGGAACTGTAGCCCTGTTATAATAATCATCATATACAAGAAAATAGACTAATCCAGAGGGATATTCTCGTCTTGTCTCTTATAAATATATGAGAATACGTCCTTTACCATTGTATGGAGTGTTTGTAATTGATAATTTCAAGCCGGCTTAAACATTGCAAAAAACAGTAAGCGTCACCTACAAATCCATTTACGTAATTAACTCTTCTATTTGCTTGCCTATAATACATTTATGTCTCAAGTCTTTCTTCCACACAATCAATTGCATTTGGAGATTTTGAGTGGCAGAGACGATGGGAAAGGCGCTAAATGTGTCTGTGCTGATTCTGCTGGTCATAGCTGTCTTCATTTCCGGTACAATTGAAATTCTTGTTCCTTATATTGATCTCAATTGAAAAAAAATATACAGGAAAAAAATAGACATAGAAATATATGTTCTATGAGCTAATTTTTCTTTTAAACAATTTTTATTGTTATGTGTTGTAATTAATTATTTTTAGGTGTTAAGTGAATTTGACCCACATGAGAAGCTCACATATTAAGATTGAGAAACTCACAAATTAAGATTGTGTTGTAGACTCTTCCTTATTTCCAAATTTGATTTATATCCATCTTTACAAAAACAATAATTTGTAAAATATAAATATACTGGTTAATCTGTGAACGAAATTTCTGATAACTGGATTTTGTACATGATTACAAGTCGGGTATGCGGTTCATGAAGGGCAGTGTGGAGCAGAGAGTAAAAATTACAAAGGGGAATGCGTGTAAGCCAAGTGCAACAGTACATGCGTTAACGATGAAAAGCAACTTGGTGGATTTTGCGATGCGAATGGAACGGGAGGATCCGCTTGTTTCTGCTATCATAACTGTACTTAGTTACAGGAAGTGATGATAATGGGAGTGTTATAAATAAACGAATGATATCATAATAATTGTTCCAATAGCAAAGAGAGTATTGCACCGGTATTTAATTTCATTTGTAGATTGCAAATGTTAAACTCATTTTGAGGGGACAGAGGTTTTATTAAGTTTTGTGTGGGTTTAATTATAATCTTGTAATAAATCTGGCTAGTTTCATTTTCAATATGTTTTTTAACTTCGTTTTGTTATGTGATTTAAATAGATTCTATTGAAGCAATTTTGTTATGAATATATATAGTTTAAAGTGGTAAATATCAATGAGTTAATTGATATATATGCTTTTGTATTTCTATGAAGTTTTGTTCAATTTATATAGGCCAGTGAGTCAATATAAGAAGATTCATTGTATAATGAAAATTTTCAATAGCGAAGATTAAAAGTTATAATTATATTTTTATTATTTTATAATATGCTATATAAAAAATAAATAAAAAATAGTAGGTATAAGAGGTTTAGCTTGGTTGAAGCCATGAGTTCTTAGTGGAGACCTTGGTTCAAATCCCAAGAGGGACATCCTTGTGAAATTTTAAGTTGTGACTCTTGGTCTTCTATTGGTTGTATTTATCTGAGTGTAAAAAGGTTGAAATGTTATTATATTTAAGATATTTTTCAAAAGTATATTTGTTGATTTCTAATATTTCCTAAGCGTGTTTTTAGAATTTATTATAGACAAATAAAAATATGATTTTATTATTATTAATATTAAGCAAAAAATTGTGAGACTATATTAACAATCATAAAAGGAATACAATATAAACTCTCTTTTTGACACTGATGAAAACATCCATCAAATTAGAGGGGAAGAGTGTTGAAGTGACATTTAAATGGTTTTAGTGGGAGGACTTGTTAAGTCCATGGGATATTTTAAGTTACCATTTGACCAAATACTTCATCCTTAAAGGACCGTTCATCTCTCTTTCCCTTATTCAACCATTTGAGACATCTGAAATTAGCTAGATTTCTTTTTTTTTTTTTTCCCTCTTTTCATCTATGGAGAATTGTGTTGTCAATGCATTAGGACCTAATTTATTCTATTTATAAATATTTTAAGGTCTAGTATTAAATGATTTTACATGGAATATTCCTCCTATTATCATGACTAGAAAATTCCCCTTACAATGAGCTTAAAATCTAAATTGTTTTCAAAGATGAAGTTCCTTCTTCACCTAGAGTCATTTATCTAAGAAATTTCCATCTTGGTAAAATGTATAATCTAATCCTTGGAGGAAATAACCCTACAATAGTTGTGGATATTGGCTTGAGATAAAGGCTTAACAAGGTTTAAAAAACATTAAGTAAAGAAGAAATCAAAAGGGAATGTTTGCTCTATAATCACTTCAGAACATAACTGTCTTCTCCTCAACATTCTCTAGTCTTTGATATTTTCAATGGTAAGTGTTCTAATGCTGACATAATTTCTTCCCCAAAAGTGGCATATCAAGATTCCCAAAGGAGGGCATATTGATCATATAGAAACACCACACAACAAGGGGGAGGGGAGGGAAATTAGTTGTGTCCCAACCACACAAAATTTAACTAACTTGCAGAGTTGAACCTTTAAATCATAGACCAAAATGTTAAATATATAAGAACAGATCCAAAAGATCACTTAGACACATAGCACCAAGATTTTTTATGTGGAATCTTTGTTAGGGGAAGAATCACGATGGGGATGAAACTGCTAATAAACTATATCCTCTTAATAGTGTATAACTTATTACAAAGTGGAATGGAAATGTATTAGGCACACTTCTTGAAGCTCATTAGTAAATTACATAAGGGAAGTATAAATACTTGTAGACACTAATCTACAAGTTAAGAACTTCCTACAAGTGTCTTCAACATGCATGATTAGTTCTTATGAAGTACATTAGGTTCTACTCAAACAAATATAATTTAACTATCAATTATATTTTGTTTAAAACATTGATAGATTTGTACACATTTATTGATCTTAAAAAAAATTACAATTACTTACACTAGAACTTTTTAAAAAGTATTTTGACATGTTTTTGTAAAAGAAATAGAATCTATATAAGGGATATCTTTAAATTTTTAAAGTTTCTCATGATAAATTTTCCACTTAGTTTGCTTATTCATAGTTAAATTTTATGCAATTTATTATTGAGATTTATTTAACTATCTTAGGCTATCCAATATATACTGATATGATGCACTCTATACGTGCAATTGTTATTAAATGAGATGAGTACCTAGGAGACATTGCATGAAAAATATTGCATAGAATTTATGAAGCATTATTATGTGATTATTTTATAGATGGGTACCAAATATGGAATAATAAGGGAGGATGTGCATTTAATTTTGATTCCTTAACTATCTATCATAGAAACTAGCCTAGTTATGATTTGGCCAAACAAGAGCCTATGCCTGGATTTGGAGCCTGTGCTTAGTTCACATGCGTATCTACATCAGCGATATGAGGTGGGTGTATGTTGGAGGAAGTAGTCTAGTTATTGCGATTAAGTGTGATAGGTTCTAGTTACAATCACACCCAAATAAACAACCATCTAGGAGTTATCATATATGATGAGGTCAAACTGCTTATGATTTTACATTAAGTAGATTTAGCCAACAATATTTAACATACTTATGGTTTTAGAGTGCCCAAGAATACATTATTCTATAGATTACCATGCACACTCCGTCAGAGATTATACCTTAGTCAGAGATTATACGATAACGCTTAGGTGGAACCTGATTTGAAACTAAAGAATAGTAATAAAATCATGTTTTAGATACACATAGATAAGACAAAACATCACATTTTTGTACCACACATGAATTCCATTTGCTAGCATTCGCATCCATTGTCACCCTACCCTCTCATCCATAAGGAGAAACTTTAAATGAAAGAAACAGGTTTCAAAAGTCTAAATTTCCAAGAGATATTAGTGGATAAACGAATGTAAAATACTTAATTCAAACCGCTAAATAGAGCATCAGACGGATGAAGTACAAAATTTCATTCTTGAGGAAACCACTGAGTTTTACTTCGCCTTGTTTTTGTATAGTTGTATTCTCTGGTAATATTCAGACATATGAATCCGACTTGACATTTTATTGTTATCAAACAAGGTTTACGATTTCCTAGGTATCAGATTCTGAATTTCAATTTTTGAGTACAAAGGATTTGGGGGAAAAATTCAGAGCGCATATAATTTTTTTAAATCTCATGCCTTCCAATGTCAGTGTAATGCACAGAATGGTAAAAGGATGTGCAAAGCGGTAAGAATCTAATAGCCCGTAGCATATTTCTTCACATGACAATGGAAGTAATAAAGGACACAAGAAGAATGGAACCTGTAGTAGTAGAGCATATTCCAAGTCTGATGTCTCGGTTACAGCTCTCCATCTTCTTTTGCTTTCCCCTCCAAAAGTGGACATTATCACTAGCGTTTATCAGGTTATCGATTAATGTCTTCCCCCATCTCAGTGGTTTCATGAGATGTTTGGCCAAAGAAAGCAACAAGCTCTCTTTTCTGAGTGGTCAGATCGTCAGTGGTACCAAAGCTGCTGAAGGCATTGGTAGCTGCAATGAAGGCATTGTGTAGAAATTCTTGCCAGGGCAAGCAACATCATTTCTGTGCTTGAACATCTCATTGAATACATTTTCAGTAATAATGGAGGCCACGCCTTGACCAGATGTAGGGACACCCAGAACAAACAAAGAAAATACAAACCCATGACATCCTAACCTTGCCCATTCTTGAACTCTAAGAAATAAGCTTGCTGAAGACACCTAAAATTCTCGTATTTATATAGTTTAGAAGAAGATTTTGTAGTGTCTGTCCATGGTTCGCATTTTGTTATCATTGCTGAACTCTTTTAGAATTAGTTTTATGTTGTTGGTTAGTAACATCGTTTTGAGATTGTCAGATATTGTGCTATGGATTCAATTAATATGTGATAAGATCACTTAGACTTTACATTTCATGTATGCATGATGATTATTTTTCCAATGTTTGTAGTTATTAATGATGATTAGTAAGATGATTTATTATCATATATGTTTTCTTTTGGATACTTACCCCATACTTGCATGTGTATGGTGTGCGTGTTTGCTTTTGTATGGCGTGTCTGATGTGGTTAAGGAAGGGAGTCGTAGTCACCTGCTAGTCGAGATCTACACGATGCACCACTTCCTACCATTGCCTATTTAGTTTAGTATATTGTGCTTGTACATGCGTGATTTTTATGCAGGTTGCAGGTATCAAGTATCGACTTCTCTGAATTATCAGGATGAGCATACCCTATCACATTATCTCAATGATAAGAGAGGGAAGATAAATTCTCAAGTCCAAATTCCAACCCTTTTAAGCCATTTGTTAAAATTGGAAAATTAGGACAAGTATTTGAGTTGAGTACCCTCCGAATGCGTCAGATGATGTAATTCGTGATATTAACCCTTGGTTTGATTTTGTATGTATTTTGGCTATGATGGGTTTTCATATTTTATTCTCACGAGTCTTTGATGTATTTTCTATTAATTAAGCCTAATTAAAAGATTTAATTAATAGTTTAATTAAATGAAAAATTAATATGATATTTTAATATTTATTTTATTTAATTAATTGAAAAATTAATTAAATAAAATAATTAAATTTGAAAATAACAAGTTAAAAGTTTAAATTTGGAATGTGACAATATTTATTTTAATAATAATATATATTGAAGTTCATTTTTAAATAAATGACTAAATAATATTATTATTAAAGCTAATAAATATTTTAGCAATTAAGTTTTGGAAAATGAAATCTAAAAGTGGGAAATATATTTAAAATTATTAAAAGATTCTAAATTTCATGTGATTAAAAATATAAATATATTAAGATTGAATAGTGGAGATATTAAAGTTAGTGCATGAGATTTAATAAATAAATTAATTAAATTGAAAAGAGTAAAGTAAATATTATATTAATTATTGTGCATTCTTTTAATATTTGCTGACATAGGAGTTGACAAATTCTCGAGAGTTGTCATGTAGACAACACTGGAGTTTGCACTCTAAGAATGCACAAGTTGTCTACACTTAGAAGTTAGCATTTTATTTGAGCACATGGTGTCTACAACCTTAAGACTCATCTAGAAGGTTGGAGAAGACCAATGCTTGGTTGTCATGCTTATCTTCTAGTTGTTTCTAGAGACACTCTAGATGCATCTTAGAGGCCTTTAAATAGAAACTCTTCTAGTGTGTTTGGACAAGCTTAATGGAAGCTACAAGCTACAAGCTTAAATGGAAGCTTCAAGCTTACATGCTCATATTCTTCTTCATGCTCATATGCTTCTATATGCTTCCATGCTTCTTCTAGCACTTCTAGTCACTTGGAGGATTTGGTTGGCTTGGATTTTGGAAGAATTACGAATGTTGGAGAAGGAAGGGATTTTTTATGAACTTTTGAGGCATGGTGGATTAGCATCAGTGTCCAGGTGCACTCATGATATTCACATATTCTCTTTGCACTCTTTCTCTTTCTGTCTTCATCGTGTTTGTTATATGTGTCTGAATACTCTCTATGATTGAATCTACAATTTAAAATTAGAATTTAGATATTTTATTTGGTTGAGAAGAAAATAATAGAAAAACCCTAGTTTCAAATGAGAAACAAATTAGATCTTAATCGGGTTTGAGTTCGAATTTATATTGTGAAATTAGATAGACAAGATTTCAAATTAAAATAGAAATTCTAAGTTGAAAATTTGAATGGTTAGATGTAATCTTTCTATCAAATTGTATTTTCAGATGCGTATGGACAAACTTATTAGATGGATGAATGGGTAAATTTAGAGAACAATTACTTTTTAGGAGAAATTCTTAATTGATCACAAACTGTCCTATCGTTGCCCATTGGATAGACCCGAACTCAGTCATTCATAACTTTTTATCGTGATCAAATTTATTTGATCGCTCCAGTTAGAAGTGGCTCAACTTGGCCCTCTCCAACATATTTCAATTTTAGTCAGATCCAACAGTTCATTAGGGAGATATGTCCGTCGTACTGAGACTGTTTTATTCAAGGACAAATATTTCTCCATTTTCCATAACCAAGAGTTCTTTATGCTTAAACTTCACAAAAATAATATATCAAAGCATGGAATGAATTAAAGATATTATTCCAATCTTTCCTTATTAGAATCTTATTAATATGCATTAGTTTTATATAGTTTATTATCTAATCTAATTAAATCAAATTTAATTAAGATTAGTTAATAGTAGAAGAAATGTAATTAATTATTAGTCAATCTAAGTAAATGGATTTTTAAATGAGAGAAAATTAAAAGAAAAGAGATTTTAATATAGTTTATATAGTGGATTTTTTATAATGTATATTGAATACTATTTAATATATATTAAACAATTTTAGAGTTGTTTAATAAGATGATAATGTTAAGAATTTGGAGATTATTCATGTTAAAATTTATAATGAGTCTTATCAGTTTGTGATAGGGATCTTTTTCAAACAATGTTTATATAGAAAAAATGTCATTAGAACAATTAGCAAATGAAGTCTAATGGTTGACTTTTAATAATAATTTGATTGAATAATTGTGAGATAATAAATGATATTGGAATAAGATTGAATTATTATATTATTGGTTAATACGTTTGAATTATTAAATAACCCGTTGATATACCTTAATGGTGTAAAGAGTTAGTCAAATATTAACTAATAAGTATATGGAAGGATTCTATAGATTGAGTATTTATAGTTTGATGAGTTCATTATTTATTAATGTTTGTAAGGACTAGCAAACTATTAATAAATAATGGTTTAAATAGTTATTAATAAATACGATTAGAGTTAATCTAGTGGAGATTATTTAATGATTAAAGTTATGTAAAAGATACTAGTTTTTGGTTTGAAGTATGATTGATTTTTAATCAATTAATATTCGTTGAGTTGTTAATATAATTATATTATGCGATTGAGATTTATCTTGAAATGACTATCATTAATATGAATTAATTAAAGAAATATTAGTATTCATAAATAATGATGAATGTGATCTATTAATAAGATTTTCAATATAGCTTGTCATTAAATATTAACAAGTTATTATTATTGAACTATGAACATGAATATTTGTGTATGGCTAACTTTTTAGTCAACTAATATTCATTGGGTTAATGGTTTGGTTGTGAAATTATTAATTAAATCAATTAACTAGAGTTAATTGGATTTAATTAATAATTAAGTTATGCAATAGAGATTTAATTGATATAATTCTGTTAACGAGATTATAGATTATCTATATCGAAGTTGATAAGTCTTATCCTAATAACTTGAATAAAAACTTTAGTTATTTTAATAGTTATTAGTGAATAATTTTATTAAGAGACAAATGATTCTTAGAATGTAATTCTTAATAATGGAAGGATAATGCTATTGGAGAACAAATGGATTGACTTATAGGTCAAATGATGAAACTTAAGACACTTGAAAGTATACTTGAAAATGGAAACTGAAACCCCTACACTTGAAAATGGAAAATGAAACTCTTCACATTATTCAACTATGTAATAGAGCAAAACCAAAACATGTGTTTGCATCATGTATTCTCTATGCTTCTTGTTTTGGGTTTTGGGTTGACTAGTGTTGACTAGTCCTAGGTTGTTACCAGAGGCTCAGGGGTTATGAGATGTGATGGCATGTTGATTTTATTTAGTCTCGATCTTTATAAGCCCAACTATGGTAATATGATCGTATGCTTTATGAAATGTTTGTATTTACTGATTGTTATTGTTCATCAGTCTTCATGTGTGAAGCTAAGATGTATGTGTATGAGACACTTGAGCTAATCATTTTTGAGTCATTGATCAGTTATCCTTGAATTATTTTTTAGTCACCATGATGGGATTGAAATGTTGGGTTATTTCTTGATGATGTCATGTTGTGACATGTTTGACTCAACCATTTTGGATTCTTCGATCAGTATGATTTTGAGATATTCTTGGTTGCTTGTTGAGAACCAATGAATATTGTGATCTATTTTGAGATATATTTTGGTTATTGAGAACCAATGATTATTATGATTATCAGTGATACCTTCAGTTTTCAATAGAGAACTATTGTCGTCATGATTTTCTATGGATGCTTTTTCAGATGCTCATGAAGATTTGATGATTCTTCTTATAGATATTTGATACTTATATTGTGGTTATTTGATGATTCTTTTTATGGATTATCTTTTGGTATTTCTTTTCAGTCGCTTGTATAGGACTAGGGTGATTTTATGATTCTATGAGCTTAGGGTAGTTAATCTACTTGTAGTGTTGGAAAGTGGCTTGCAATGGGCGTTGGGGCCCTAAGTGGCTACCAGGGTAACTCATTGTAAGTTTGGTTAATAAGTGATAACATTTACACACTAAATGGGGATTAAATGAACCTAAAAAGATAATTGTTTTGATGTTCTCGCCCATGCCTTGAGTGCTTGTACAGGCTAGGATGGGAGTAGTGAGAACGTATGGTTGCGATCTTGCATTCCGTAGTATGTCTCGTTAGTATGAGAGGATACTAGTGGCTGCATGAGATCAGTATGGACCCATGGAGTTTAGCTAACTGCTAGGGTAACTTGTACGTGATAAATGTAATGACACTTTCCTGCTTGTAGAGTAGGTTTCCTACATGTCATTGTGTGCCTCTGGGAATTAGATATCAGTTTTGAGTGATGGAACCTTTGAGTTAGTATACTTTTAGGATTTCTGGACTTATAGAGATGTGTGCTATGTGTTTTTTGGATAGCCTATTTGGGACTTGGGATTATCTCCTCAGCACGGTGGGAGTGGACCACTTAGGTTCCACACGGTCGGGTGGTAGTGTTTTTCCACTCTTATCATTTGAGATCCGTCTGAGACACCATGACTGGAGTATTCTTGGTTGGTATTTATCTTCATTATGTTCTTGGAGCATTATGATAGATGATATACCTTATGATGGATGTGTTTACTGGTATGTTTCTCACATTGATGATTTGCATATGATGATGTTTTCTTATGCTTACATTTGTATGTTAGATTACTTTCTACATATGATATTGTATATGTTAAGAGTGACATTTCTACTATGATAATACTGATGATCTCTTCGGTGCTTTGGAATGTTACGCACGGAGGGATGGCTAGGATCCACGATGGTCTACTGATGCTATTTACGGTTGGGAGGAACCGTACACTTAGTTATTTATGTTTGTGATATATGATTATCTTTTATGATGGATGTTTATATATTTATGATGATGATGTATCATGTGTGATTTGTGATTTCATTTATGTTATTCCATCATGGATTAATATTGGATGATGATGTACTTTATTTATACGGATGCATATTCTTTTATTCTTTCATATCCTGTGACATGTACAGTGGATGATTGAGCAATTGAAAATGTAATTTATGAATGTTGGATGTATCATTGTTATTTCATAAGGATGTGATGTTAGATGAATAGTTAATTTAGATGTGATACAACGTTAAGGGATCTTTAAAGAATGTAATTTTTTATGTATCTATGTTATGATTACTTTCATTTGAATTGTTGCTATTGCTTCCGTTACTATGCGTAAGTTGTAAATGGTTTTAATTTCATGTTTTAATTTTTTTTTTTTGGCAAACTTAGTGAAATTTAGATTAATTCTTTGGATCCCTTGGTGGGGCATTACAGATTTTTAGAACCCTATACAAGTTTTTCAAGACCGAAGCACATTTCGGCCTATTGAATGTAGACCATTTCCTTGTGTATTAAGAAGACTATCACACAGAAGGAGAGACATAGAGTCAGGGATGGAGGTCCCAATACACAAAAAAAATCTTATAGCAAGGGATGAAAGACCCAAGAGGGAAGATGATAGAAAACACTGCTCTCCCTCCTTTTTGTCCTCCAATATTCCATAAAGAAGGGAACTAGCACTAATTGTCAGACCGCTGGGAATAGATTATCAAGTAATAATTTTATTTTAACTAATTCTTCCACTTCAAATGATTATATTCAAAGAATAATATCTACTTATTAATTTCATTAAAAAGAATTCCAAATGGCAACAACGAGACCAAAAAAAAAAAAGGGTTGTGACAGTTCCATGTATATTTTCTTCCAGTTCAAGTATCTATAAAATTTTATTTAGAAGATTAATAAAAATTTGTACATGGTCTGTAAATCAATGTTAGATTATTGATTTTTTTTCTAATGGTAGCCATTGAGAATGCACCAGATAGCCTTACGGTTTCCACATTTAAGTTGGATATGTTGTAGAAAATTTTCTCCAAAAATTTGTAATGATAATGTAAAATTGATTAATAGTTATATTGAATGTGTAGTTTGTTTGACTATACTGTCTACAAGTTTTTTCCCAAATTTGTAACATATGATAAGAATTTCCATAGCTGTTATGTTAGTGAGGAATTTGGTGACACGCTTTACCAAATTTCTTTTTCTTGAAAGTTTCTAGAGCCTTTTTAAAAAATTCATTGTAGAATTGATCTTCCTTTTCCCATTTGCAATTTTGTTAGTTTCTAAAGTCTTTCAACAAGTTCTCCTAATAAATATAGCAGATTATGGATGCAAAGGACACACTACCCTTATTTGAAGTTCCATTCCATTTGAGCACAACTAGGAATGACTACGTTGTTTTGTTATACCCATGTAAATTGTATTCACATTGAAAGTTAAGGGAAACTTCAATAGTTTAAACTGAGAATAAATTTTGACATGATTGAGAAGCCCTAATCACAAATAAATCACAATGTATTTTCTTTGAGTTGGAATAAGATTTTAAATTAGCTACTGTCAGAGTTGTGACCTTAGGGGCTTATGCAATCTGCACAAATACCATTTAAATTAATATTTTAGTTCATTAAAATCAATTAGAATCTGATTTCATTGATCTTAGGTAAATAATTTTGTATATTTTTGGGAAAGTTTTTCTAATCTAAAAAAATGGTAAGAAAGGAGTAGATGAAACAATTTTTTTTAAAACTAAAGCGTACAACGTGTATATCTACATAAAGGGAGAGATTCTTTCTCTTTTTTAAATGCTAAAATAAAATTTTAAATGTGCAATTATGTTTCTATTAAACCTTGTTATATGCACTTATAAATTACATAAGTGTTCATATGTATTATTATATATACAAGTCGAAAGAAGATTATCTTGATATTTACCTCAATTATTAATTATTGTGTTTATAAATGTAAAGGAAAGTTTTGAAAGTATGAATATTTAAGTTTTATTTTGAAATAAGCTCTCTAAGTTTTGAGCTAGAAAATCATGGAGATTTTGAAGCTTTGAAAGATTGTTGCAGAATGGAGTCTTGGATGACAATGATTTAATTATTAAGTCACTTATTATCTCTAGTTTACTTAAGGTAAACTTTAGACATCTAATAATTAGTTCCTTTCTTAATTATTATAACGCAACCTAGGTTAGTTACCTATTAGGGTTTTGATCTCCTTTATAAGGACAATCTCTCTTTATAATTTATATTCATTCACTTTTGATTATTGCAATTTCTCTTTTTGCTCATCAAGAATGTCTCATCTATGCATTTGAGAATTCTAGCCTTCATAGCTTTTGCGTCTCTCATTCTATGACATGTGTTTGCATGTAAATGATTCTTGAGAGTTATGAGATTGATCTTTCATAAACTTCAACATGGTATTTGAGCTCTAGATCTTCATGCTGCTATTCTATTCTTGAGAGATTTGGCATTGATTTTTAGATCTGTGGCTTTCAGAGGATTTTGTATTAGATTTGGGGATGACCTATTTTTTGGAGCACTTTGAGCCTAGATGAACACCACTATTGAGCTTAGAGCACTCAAAACCCCCATTTTTATATAAAATATGTTTAGTTTGGACATTGTTGAAATTTGAGACAATTTTGTTTTGCACTCAAAGCATTTTAACCTAGGCACGCTTCTTGAGATGATAATATTTTTTTTCAAAAAGATATTAAAGCACTCAATCATTTTTTTGTTTATTTTTATTTTAAAAAAATCAAACAAAAGAGACAGAGGAAAATGATTTTTATTTTAAAAGGAGGCATTTGGCCTTTTGCAGAGGGTGAGGGAGTTACATTAGCACTTTTTCAACAAAGCACTCCAAGGAAAGTATGCTCCCTCCTTGAGCCAGGCACCCTAACCTTTTTCCGGTATAAGCCTTGGGCTTAGAACTTTGACTACACCTTATTGGAGACTGCATGCTTCAATTAGGCATCATTTCAGCCTCATACATGCCCACAAAGGTACACCTAGGTCTACAATCTATCCCACCATCTATCTCGAGCTCAACAGCACACTTTTTGGTAGATCAAATTCTTTGGTTGATGTTTTGTGCTGGTGGTTTGGTGGAGTTTATTTCCCACATGTTTTTGGGGAATTATGTGTGGTTTTGGTGTACTAACTTTGGTGTTGCTTAATGGTGGATTTTTTTTTTTCATTTTTGGGGAGGCTGTTTGTACTTGCCCACCAACCACTATTCCTTGGAAGACACACCTCCATGTTGTGCATGAAGGTCAAATACATATGATTTATTGGTAGGGGTGCTAGGGTCCAAGTTTAGATCACCATACATTGCTCTGTCAATATTCAAGTACCTTGGGCCGTAATTTTTGGCAAATGTTAAGCTTTCTTTAAGTTTGTTGGACATTGTCTTTGTTTTTAGAAAATGCGCCTAATACTCTAGTCCCTAACAGATCTTGAGTCCTTGACCTTAAAGATAGAGCTTGAAGGTTGTGCACCCACATGCCCACATCAATAGCCCCAACGAGCCTTTGGTTGACAGATTTTTGGTTATGCAAAGCGATCATCATTTTTGGCCTTCTTCAATATAGTAGTTGGTGCATCTTTTTTAAATGTCCAAGTCATGACATTCGAGGCTCTCCAATCACTATATGCTTTTTTTGGGTGCATTTTTAATCCTATTGGGCTCTATTGAGACCTAACCGATAGTTTTGGACCTATTAAAACCTTTGTCCTCTTTATGTACATGTATGTTTTCATGGAGCATTACACCTCAATGATCAATGGCTCCATTTTTTTTGGTGGCTGTTTTCCATTGACATGTGTGGTGATTGTCATATGGGTTGGTTTGAATTTTTTTTCAAACAAAAGGTTAATTTTTTTTTTTTTCCAAACATGCTCATGTATTGGCCACCAGATTTTTTTCTTTGGCATCGAATCACAACTTTATAACATCTTTTTCTTGCTACCGATGACAATTTATTTTTATTTTTTTATGGTAGGGGTCATTTTATGGATTTTTTCTTTTTTGCCTCGATGGCCATTTGAGCGTCAAATTTATGCTCACTATATGCTAATGTTAGCATAACATTAGCACTATTGTCACCCCTTCAAGCCTTGTTTGAACCTACCTTTAGTTTTTTCTCATATCTTGGGCATATAGACTCCATTCTCCACAACAAAAGATATTTCCAAAAAGCTACTTCCGAACCCATCACAGTGGTAATGTATTTCTTAGTTTTGGTGCCTTTTTTATGACTATTTTTGTTATGAAATTTAGGGACTATTGTATTTTTCACTTTGAGAGACATATCTTGTGCATCCGATCTTCAATTTTGGAATTTTTTATATCATTGAAAAGTTCTTTAAGAGCTCTTTCTAGTGATGTTAGTTGTTTATCCAGATTCTGCTCCAAGCACATTCTATTTAGTCTTTTGCATTCTTGCATTATGGTGGATATCTTGGTTGATTCAGGTCTAGGGATCAATTTAGTTGCTTCAAATGATTTGTCATGAGTTGTACTACCTATCGTATTAGCCTTATGTGTCTTTTGGTCTATTTAGACATCATTTGTATGCATTCTTGCAAACACACTAAGATAAAGTGCCATATTCTATTTGTATTTTTGTTTAAGTTATTTTGCCTATTTTTCCTTCTGATTTGAGTATTGCCATCAGAGGATACTTGTACAAATTATTGTATTCTTTGGATTCATCATATCTTGTTCCTTATTGTACATGAACTACTCTAATTAAACTACCATGGGGAGTTGATGTTTTGCCTTTTTTGCCATCTTCCTTTGTCCAGTGAGTTTCCCTTCTATGACATTAGCCTCATGACATGTCTAAGATTGATCACCTTAGTCCACACATATATATTCTTTTGTGCATCTTGATCATGGTTCCTTGGCCTGCAGTTCTTTTGGCCCACTTTTCCAGTTGCTTGTCACCATGGCCTTGTCTACATTAGGGGGTTCTTTCGTTGTATCTCATGCTTCATTGGTTCAATGCAATGAACTATGTATTAAGTATTTGTTCCTATGTACTAGGCAGATGTAGTGGCTAGGTAATTATGTATTTTGGTGAGATGGATCATTTACCATATAGACACTTTTCTTTTCGTTCCTACTTTGGTTACAACTTTCCATGTTTGATTGATCAACTCTTTAGGTTTTAGTGTTTCATTCTACTTGTATCTTCAAGTTTAGTTATTTTCCTTCGTGTGCCTTTTGATTTGATGTAAATTATAGTCTTCTCTACTTGCTTAGGTTCTATTTCATTGGAGGTTCTTCAGATTAGCAATTACGTTTGACAAATATTTGGAACTTCTACATGCTCCAATGGTGTTCTTCATGATCATCTTTTGTTCCTATCTTCTGGGACATTCCCTAGTTTGGAGGCTTCTTCAGCCCTTCACTAGTTCCTTTCACCATCCTTTCCATCTCTTTTTGGAGTAGGATTTTTCCCATGTGGTTTTCTCTATTTCTACTCTTTTCAAAGATTTGGTTGTGCTTGGATACCTTATTAGGCTTCATTGCTAGGATACAAATTTACTTTCACTAGTAGTTTCTAGGTTTTTAGCTACTTCCTAAGTTTATCTTAAGGGGGGGCGGGTGGGGTTAGAGTAATAAGATTTTTTTCTTATTAATTAAACCATATTGATTTAATTATTAAGTCACTTATTATCTCTAGTTTACTTAAGCTAAACTTTAGGTATCTAATAATTAATTCTTTGATTAATTATTATAATGCAACCTAGGTTAGTTACCTATTAGGGTTCTGATCTCCTTTATAAGGATAATCTCTCTTTGTAATTTACATTTATTCACTTTTGATTATAGAAATTTATCTTTCTTCTCATCAAGAATGTCTCATCTATAGATCTAGGAATTTCAGCCTCCATAGATTTTGCTTGTCTCTTTCTGTGATAGGTGTTTACATGTGGATGATTCTTGGGAGTTGTGGGGTTGATCTTTCATCAATTGTGATAGTCTCAAATGAATTTAATTCTACTATTTTTATTTCCAAATAATGTTGGGTCAAAGGTGTTTATGGGTCCTACTCAGCTTGCCTTGGGAAGTCCTTGTTCTTTAATGGTTGAGTCATCAGGTTTAAGCCTACTTGCGAAAGGACTTGTTTGGGGAGATGATCCTGGTAGAGAAAGACAATGTCTTAATTGTCAAGCTTGAGGAAGGTATATGTGTTCATATCCTTGACCATTCCCTTTCTACAAATCTAGCTAGGATGACTTTCTCCCTGGTTGTGAAGTTCTGTGGGAGAAGACCCAACTTTATTTTTTTTGCAAATGGGTTCTTTGCTTGTGGTTCCTCAAAGGATCAATGATTATTTTGGATTTTCCTAAAAGTTTTTTTTTCTAATTTTCTGTCTCTCTTAAGGAAGGCTTCTTAAGAATTCTAGCTTCAGACCTTGGCTCTTGGATAAACATCCCCTATAATTGTGCAAATGGAGATTGAGATTTAATTTGATAACCCATCTTTTTGGGGTAGTTTCCACTTAAGTCCTCCTTTTGGGATTTCCCTTGGAATTATGGTATAAGAAAGTCTTGAAAGGTATATCCAACTCTTTCAACAAGTTTCTTAGAGTGCATTCTATCACTCATAATCATGCTTAGTTCTTTTATGCTTGGTTCCATGTCTCGATAGTCCCTAACTCTATTATTTTTGTCATAGTGGTCCTTAAATCAAGATTAGATTTTGTCATTCATTTTTTTGAGTATTAAAAGGGTACATTTTATGTCAAAATTATTGTTCTATTGGTCACTTGATTTCAGAGTTCCCTAAAGGACTCACGTCTTCTTCTCATTGTCTTGTTCTTGTATTTGATAGCAATATGTTGGGTTTGGGACATGGTTTTCTCCCTCTTCCTTCTATCTTGTGGTTTTCCCTGAGGCTAGTCTAGAGTTGTCCCGATTTGTGGAGTTACTAGCCTCCTCCCCTTGTGACCTACTAGGGATACCCTCCTTGGCTTTGGAGTGTATGCTTCTTCTTGTTCTCCCTCCCTGTATCCTCTTCTCTCCTCTCTCCCCTTTGGCTCTGTTCCCCTCCCCTTCTTCTCCTATTTTACTCCTTCCTTTGCTCCTATTCCCCTCTTGGAAGCCTATTGGTTTTTGGACCATCCATTACTCTTAGAATCCTCTTTTCAATGATTGCTACCTCTTTGAATATGATGGGTATTAATAACCCTCATAAATATATTTTGGTTAAGACTCTAATTAAATATTTGAATCCTAGCATTGTGTTTCTCTAAGAAACTAATATGTCTGGTGAAGCTTTCTCATTGTGCAATTAAGTTTATCTAGCCTTTTCCATAATTTATTTCGATGGTTTTTGATTGTGCCTCTATAGGGCTTGCAACTCTTTGGAAACCTAACTTCCTTTTCAGTACCTATATCAACTAGGTTACACATCTTCAACATGTTTCCTGCTCCTAGTTCTAGTCTAAGTTGAAGTGTATTTTTCTAATGTCTACTCTCTTAATTCTCTTGCCTTAAAAAAACCATTTGGTATGATTTGACCACTATTCAGTCCTTTTTCTTAACTAGTAATCAGATGGTCATGATGGATTTCAAAATGCCTCTATATGTCTTTTAGAAACAAGCTAGTAATAGTGATTTCTTAGACTCCATATTGTTCTTTCATGGTTGTGTAGTTGATGGTAGCCTCATTAATATGGAATTACATGGTAGTTTCTATACTTGGTCTAATATGCACTCTGGCAATCAACTTATTCAGGTAATAATGGACATATATTTACTTTCCAACAATTAGGATATTTTAAAAATATTTATATATATCAATATAGTTAGATTTGGTTTTGACCACCACCCAATTCAATTTTTGTGGGATTCTAAGACTATTTAAGACACATATCCCTTTATATTTGAATTTATGTGGACCTACAACCCTGAGTTTCTTTCTTATCTAAGGGAATTATGCAGAGTATTAAATTAAAAGGTTATGACATGTTTAGGTTGGTAAGTAAATTGAAAAGTATTAAAATAAATCTTAGACAATTGAAAAAGTACACCATTGGCAATATGTTTCAACAAAAGGAAAAAGTGATGTGTGAACATTAGATGAATCAAAAGGATAAAGAGATTTTTGGTTCAGATATGAATAGATATAAAGAGGAGAATATCCTATTAGTTGAGTTGCACAATATCATTAATAATGAAGAAAACTTTTGGAAATAATGTTGGGTGAATGCACCAAGATGTGGTTCCAAAAAGATGACACACAACTAAAATTTTAAAAAATTTAGAAGTGTGTGCGCATCTCATAAAAAACCTATATATGGGTTGTGCCAAACCTATGGCCCATTCTATTTTTCCGTGTTTCTTTGTGCTAGTGCTTTATTTGCCCTCAACAATGTGCATGTGGTTTGTAGAAGTTGAAGAATTTTCTCATTCTCCTCCTATAAATGCCTCCTCATCACTAGAGATCAAGATCAAGATCATCAAGTATGTTTTCTACTCTTGTTTTTGGATTATTTTTTATGTTTTAGCATTTTTTTTGTATGTTTTAGCATTGTTTTGTATGTTTTTTTAGTTTTTCTTCAAATTTTTTAATTTATTTAAAATGCAATTGGTTTCTTATCAGGAAATGTGAATAATCAACCACTAGATCCCCATCCTGATCAACAAAATCAAAATGAAAACCCTCCACAGGAAGAGCAAGAACTTCCACAACCTCCATCGATTGAAAGACCTCCTCCTAGCACCTAAGACAATATAATCAATGAAATAGAAAGAGGGAAAAATTAATTAGAAGAAATCATTGGTAGGTTGAAATCTTGCGAGAAAACTAATCATATGAGAGCACAAATGACATCCTACCTTGAGTCCATTCATGAGCCATGTAGCCTATGTTAGTGGTCAGTCAGATATTTGGCATGTTAAGAGAGAAAAATAAAGAAGATATTATGCAAACAACTTATCCTATAAAGATGTAAGGAAAAAGACATAGCGAAAGGTAACATATGTGCATTGTTTAAAAAGCCAGGAGAACAAGACACTATTAAACATACAACTAAAAGGTTCCCCATCCACTGGTGCATACATGATGGTATTAGAAATAACTTTTGGGATAGATGTATTAGAAATATAAGATGAGTAACTGAGAGGGGTGGGGTGAATCAATTACCACAAAAATAAATCCCAGATCCCTTAGATGTCAATACAAAACATAAAGTCTATTGAAACTGTTGTAACTTGGTTAACACATGGGCACTTAGTTAACACTAACAATATGCTATAACTTGGTAATCTCTGAAATAATAATTATTACTCAAAAATAATGAACGTGTAGAACTTAATATATTATCTATGGTTAACCTTAATTAACTTATTTTCATAAAAATAAAAGAAATAACATGAACACAAATGTCATCAATATTTAAAGTGGAAATCCAATTTGGGAAAAACTACCTATTGCAACTAGTTACTAATTTTCACTATTCTAAAGTGAGCCATGTTAGGAGCCAATCCTGTTAAAGGTTACAAAACACACTATTAGATGTGACCCTAATAGAGGATTTAATCACCTTGTTAGGAGTGGCCTTGTTAGAGGTCTTTAGACACTTCAATATAGAAATGCCACCTTTTTAGAGGATTTACAAATAGTTATTAAGCCAACTTTTTTAGAGATATAGTTCATTGTTACTATAGTTAGAGAGTAAAAATGATATGACCTGATTTATGATGCAATTGTATTATTGATTTTAGATCTCAATTCTCTCTCAAATACTTGATCCTTTACGATCAAATGTATCTTTTCAGCTCCTCAAGGATATTCTGCTTATCCTTCTAAATCTCTTCCTCTAATCATATCTCATTCTTTCATCCAATTACAGATATTCAATCCTCAACTTGAACTTATACTTATATCATACATAATGTCAAGTTGGCTTGAATACATCTTGGAATAATTAATATTCATCTTCCCAGTTGGCTAGAACCAACAAACTAATTAATAAACTCAATATGCCAAAACAAGAAAATCCTTTGTTAGTCAACCCTGCTCAGTAGACACTAACTCATAGCTGATTTTCTTGTGTTAACCAAGTGAACTTAGTTAACACTACATCTTTGTCAATTTCCTTTGGTAACCAAGTGAGCTCAGTTAGTACTAATTCTATCCAACTTTCCTTCAGTAACTAAGTGAGCTTGGTTAACAATCAACTTCTGCTAACTTCTCTTTGATGCCCAAGTGAACTCGATAGTTACTATCTTCTAAAATTGGAAAACACTGGAATGCTTGAAAAACACATGAAACTATCTTCATCACCTAAGTGAGCTTGACATACATTGACTGGTAAAGATATGATTTTTTTTGTAACATTAAAGAAAATATACAATTGATCAATTATTTTAACCAAGATGATCTTTGATGCCCCTCCCTACAATAATCATGAGGTTCCAATGTGTTTCTTAAATAAATTGTATTGTAAATTTGTCCTTGGTGAGATCCCCATTTATTTTGGCATGTTATATCCTCAAGGTAGAGGTGAGGGGTTTTCATTTGAGAGTTCGGGGGCATGTGATGACCCTAATGTAGTTAGGGTGCATGTTATCAATCCATAGGGTATGTCATTATTCCTTGAGTTGTGAAGGAACATGTAGAGACCATTACTCTAGGGAGTATCAATGGTTTGACACAGACCCTCATTCATTGTGCTAGTCCATTAGTTGAGAAAGAGCCTTCTTTTCATTGTGGTCACATGTGCACATCATATGGATCCTTAAGCATGTTTGGCAGTCACATTGGAGACACTATGGATGATGGGCTAGTCACTGATGAGTTCTCGAGTGACACATTTGGAATTAACACATAGGTAAATTAAAACTATAATAAATTAATTTGATCACATTTTGTATGTATAGTGAATGACTAATTAATTGGCATATCTTGACATTGTTCAAAATTTAGGGTAAGAGTGTTGATGACCCTAGTATAGATTCCCCAACCCCATTTTATGTCTCGACAGCGAGTCCAGCTCAGTATGTATCAATTTAATCATTTAAATTAATACATATATTTATTATGTAATCATATGAAGGATTACAATTTTTTTAAAAATCCATGTGCATTAGTTCTCTACTAGACCATCAACTTTCATAAGGGACTCTGAACCTAGGCATGATACAAGATTTGTGGAGGTACATTTGTTTCATGTTAATTTAATTCATTTTATTGTATTTTATTCTATAAAAAATATGTAAATTGTATTATATGATTTGTATTTATTGACATTTGAGACTCCTCATCTTCGCCAGTCCATCGATCGTGGGCTGGCTAGTTCAGAGCCATTGACTGAGGTATGAAATATTTTTTGTAGTTTTAGTTTTTATTATGGTAGTTAGTATTGAAATTAAAAATGGTATTTATAAGTATGATCGAGTAATTATATTTATTGAATTTTTGTAGGGCCTTGTTACTCCCGATCATCTGTGAGCCTTTGAGGTGGATGTACAGAGTGACCATTTGATGGCTATAAGAAAATAATTAATTTTGTCTATACATATATTTTATTTCAATGTATAATAATTATTGATTCATATATACTTTTTTTGTACTAGCTCTAGTTAGAGAGGAGCCTAAACAAGAGGACAGATGAGTGTGTGAGGAAGGCCCCATCATCCCCATCATCTCCCTCCATGCAATGATTGAATACTTGTAGGAATTTGTTTCCTTCCCCTCATGGGAAGGAGAAATCATAGGGATGGACATACATGTATAGGCATTAGTGGACATATATCTTAGATTTTATGTTAATGGACATATTCAATATACATTTGATGTATATATGGCATTTTATATTTGATGTATGACATATATTTGATGCATGAAATTATTAGACTTATAACTTTGATGCATCAGTTTGTTTAGGTATGAAATTATTGGTTATCATAATATATATATTGTTTTTCTTATTAACATTTTAAGTATTTCATGTATTTCACTTTAATGTAATTTGTATCCAAAATAAGAGTAGGAATCATTATAATAAGCTTTGATAATATATTTTGACATGTCAATAAGGCTATGATATTAATCTGTATTTAAATTGTACAAGTTATGAGTAATTTTGATCATGAGTAACTTATTTGGAGTTTTTTTTTGGATGAGAACAATGAAACTGAATTCTTATTAGTATTATACAATTAACATTGAAGTTTGACTCTTGAGTTGGCTGCATTATGTAAATGTCTAAGATTGAATCTTATTGTCATCATAAACATTTCAAGAGTTTACATATGCTTTATCCTCAGAACACAAGAAGACTTGAAATAAAGTTTTTAATTTATTCATGGAATTTGATATCAATATTGCTTGGTTATATATCTCTTCAAGAGATTCATTCATGTAAACACATTCTATATGCTCTTCTTATGACTCCTATAGCTATAGTTGTTGCATTTTTTCTTGGATATCTTTTGTCTAACATTAGCCTGGTGCAAGACACCTAACAACCCTTATTTTGGCTTTGTTTGTGTTGTTTTTTCTTTGAGAGTTGTTGTGACTCTAGCCAAGTTAGGGTGGTGTGTTGGTGTTCTTAGATCAAGTTGGTTTGACTAAGCCTTGTTTAGGTATGTGCAAGCTAATAAAGACTAGGGCGACACTAGGTGGTCAAAGTGGGTCAAATTCCATACAAGTCATTGATAAGTGGGATATGACCCAACTAGGTCCTAAATAGTGATTTTGCATCTTGTTCAACTATTTGGAACTCATAAAATGTATTGTTGGTTGATTAGGATCTGAAATGCCAAAAGTTGCTAAATTATCAAGAAGTTTTGCAAATGGGTCCAGGGGACAAAAAGAGGAATATTGGTTACTAGGGGGCCACATTATGTTTAAACACCTTTATTGGACTTGTTTGGTTCCATTAAAAAAGGTTTTATGTGTCTAGAAGTCAAAAATGCAAAAATTGCAATGTGGTCAATAACTTTCAAAAGTTGCTCCAGAACATTTTGTGCAACTTTTTAGTTATGGCATGGAAGGAAGGAAAGATGGTTGGTTTAACTAAATGCATGCCTTGCGAGGTCCTATAAGACCTAGAAGAAGAAAAATCTACTAGTTGGATGTTGGAAGAGTTCATTCTTGAATTTGAATACAAATAGTTTCTTACATTTCCTTTAACAATTTTTAGATTTTGCAAACCAGGTTTGAGATAATGGATTGAAGGATGAAGTTTTACTTTGGATTAAGTTAGTTCATGTTTGTACAATATGTCTTTCTTCATTAAAATTTCCTTCAAGTTTTCAACTTTTTGTATCTTTTTCACTCTTTAGAGTATTGACACATAATATTTAGTAACTTTTATGATCAATTTTGTTCAACATGCCTAAGAATGTTTGAGAAAGAAATAAGACAAAACAAGATTAGGAATAGGGTTTACCTAGCCACTCAGAGCTAATAGAATAGACAATTTAGTCCCATGATGAATGGTTAAAGAGATTCAGTAGTTGGTGACTTTGTATTGGCCAACACTAAAAGTTTTAGTATTGCCAAAGATGGGGCTGCAAAACCTAAATAGAATCTAATCTCCCAAAAGAGAGAGAGGTTATTGTAGGTGTTGACAACACAATCTTGTAGCACCTAGAATTACATCCATTCCTCTCACAAGCTCTAAGATATGTCCCATCAAAGATCATTGTCTTATGGCATTTAGTGACTCTTAGGGTCAATTTCATTTGACATGCTTGAAAATGTTTGAGAAATAGATAGGATGGGATGAGCTTGGGACTAGGGTTTACCTAGCCACTTGGAGCTAATAGAGCAAACAATTCAATCCCATGATGAATGGTTAGAGAGATTCACTAGTTGGCAACTTTGTACTGGCCAACACTACAAGTTTCAACATCACCCAAGTGGGACCACAAAAAAAAAATGGAATTCAATCTCAAAAAAGAGAAAAATATTATTGTAGATGTCGATAGCACTATCCTATAGCACCTAAAAGTGCGTCCATACCTCACACAAGCTCTGAAATATGCCCTACCAAAGATTGATGCCTTGTGGCATTTAGTGACACTTAGGGTCAATTCTATTTGGCATGCCTGAGAAAATTCAAGCACACAATGAGATAGGTTGAGCCTGGGACTAGGGTTTTCTTAGCCACTTGGAGCTAACAAGTAGATAATTCGATCCCATGATGAACAGTTACAGAGATTCACCAGTTCGAAACTTGGTCCTGGCTAACACTACAAGTTGGGGCTACAAAATCAAAATACAATCCAATCTCCAAAAAGTGAGAGAAGTTGTTGTAGGTGTTGAAAATACAATATTGTAGCACCTAGAATTGCATCCATACCTTGCACAAGCTTTGAGATATGACCCATCAAAGATTGTTTTCCTATGGCATTTAGTGACTCTTAGGGTCAATTCCATTTGGTGTGCCGAAGAATGTTTGATCACCAATGGGACAAGATGATCTTGGGAATAGGGTTTAACCAAACACTCAGAGTGAATGGAGCAAACAATTTTTTCCCACGATGAATGATGAGAGAGATATGAGCAAGATATGTATGCCTAGGTCACTTTGTGCAAGATATGAGCAAAAGTTGCTAATTAGGAAAAATTGGGTCTTTTTTTTTTTGTTTTTGGTCAAGATAGCCTAGTATTAGGTTTTTTTATTTATTTTTAAACAATTTGGAACCTTTTCCATGTCCTAGATGTGGAATCTAGTGAAAATTGCAAACGTTGCACCTTTTGTGCAAAATTGAAAAATTGAAAAGTTGTAAAAGTTGCTAAAAAATGCAACTTGGTTGGAAAGGAGTTATAACTATTCCAATAATATTTGTAACCATTGGAATAGTCCTAGGATGGATAAATAGATAAATTTTAAGCTCTAAAGTGGAATTAAGACAAGTAGGAATCCATTTTGCCGAAAGTGTTGATTGCAAGCAACTTTTCATCAATTTTTGCAAGTTTTTGGCACATAGGGAGAAATTGGTCATTCCATGGATGTAAGAATATAATTAACATGGAATGAAGCTGTATTACCATGTAAATAATCCTTATAACAATTTTTGGATGGGAGCTTTCATGGTTGGAGGCCTCTAATGGAGTTTAGGTGGTTGTAGATGCATGAAATGCATGCCTAAGGAGTAGCAGCAAGAGATCTCTCCATTAGAGAGGGGTATTTTATGGTATATTATGTCTAAATATGCCTTGGATATGGTGAATAAACCTTTATTTTATTTAAGTTGGCTTGGGAAGTCATACATAAAGAAAGCCCTAGGTTTGAGGTTTTGTAATAGACCAATTTGGAGTTTCTTACTTGCAAAGGTTGGAGCATAAAATTGACCCTATATTCCTTTTATTGGGTCCATTTGAGGAGACTCTTGATAGTCTATAATATTAAAAGAAAGGGAAACATGTAGTTTCTTTGGAAAACCTCTTATTTTATGCTTAAAAAGGGTGCTTAATTAGAGGATCTATTTGTTGGTCGAAAAGAACCCATACTGAGGTTGAGATATGTTGAAGAAGGCTTAAATGGGTATCTAAAAACCTATTTTATTTGAGAAGTCCTTTGGAGAGTTTGGGACAAAACATAACATCTTTCTCATTGGATACCTAGTTGGGGGCAATTAGGCCAACTAGGCAATTTTGAGGAATTTGAGTGCTAGAATTGGGTTAAGGGTCTAAAACCACTTGAAGTCTCTTGAATCCATCTTAGATAGGTGAAATAAATCCACCATAGACTTTAGGAGGGTTTTGGAGTTGTAGAAAGGATAGGTGCTATTTTGTGGGTTTGGGGAACATTGGCTTTCCCTTGCACTTTTTTACATTGTGAACTTGGTTGAACCCCATAACACTTTTCCACTACATCAAAAACCTTGTGAGAAGGTTGGAGATTTTTTAGTTTTTTGGTTGGTTGAAAGAGTGATGCAGATGGTCTATGGTGCAGGGCACCTCCCTAATTTTGGTTTTTGGAGTTCTAAGAGGTCATTTAAGTGTGTGTGTGTGCACGCACATGCACTTAATAAGTTCCAAGAATCCTTGGAGTGCAACTAGTCGAAATGTAAGAGCCAAATTTCTCACTATGTCCTAGGTTGCTCAAAAGTTGCCCATTGAGCCAAAAGTTTCTCAATAGGTCAAATTTGATTAGGGATGGGCAACTAAGGTGGTTGATTACCTAAATAGATCATAAGTATCTTATCTAGGGTCCTAGAAAGGTCCTAGGTGGACCCATTTGACTAGTGTAAAAAGTAAAAATTGCTCCAAAGTTGCAAAGTTGCTCAAAATCAAAAAGTTGCTTGAGCAACTTTTGTAATTTTTGAAAAAAATGAAATTGGTGGTTTTGGAAGTTGTAAGTACCCATGCTCAAGCATATGAGCATGGGCGATCATATTTTGAAGGGTTGGAAGGTTTTCCATCAAATTATGCAAGATACGATTTTGTATGTCTATGGCACTTTATGCAATTTATAAGTAAAAGTTGCTCATTAGGAAAATTTGGGTTTTTTAATATTTTTGGTCAAGAAAGCCTTTAATTAGGTGGTTTTATTTGGTTTTAGCTATTGTGGAAACTTTTCCAAGTCCTAGAAGTGGAATCAAGTGAAAAATGCAAAAATTGTACTTTTTGTGCAAAGTTGCATAGTTGAAAAATTGTAAAAGTTGCTAAAAATGTAACTTAGTAGAAAATGGGTTATAAACATTAAAATCTTGGTTGTAACCATTGGAATAGACATGGGAGAGATAAATAACTCATTTTTAAGGTCTGGGGGCATTAATGTATGGATTGGAAGAATTTACAAAGAATAAAATTAAGTTTTGCAGTCATTTTCTCTATTTTTTGGACGTTGCCCATATTATACAGATTGTTAGGCCAGATTTGATGGATGTTTGAGATATAGATTTGACTGAAATTTTATTATTTTTGGTTTCATTTTCCTAAGGTCTTTCTTGTTCAAGTTATTGCATTTTTAGTGAAGCAAGGTTTTTAGGAGAATATTTTGGTGCATTCAACAAGGATGGGCCTCTAACTGTAACCTCCCTAGTTGGAATTTCATGGGCACTTGGAAAATGGTAGTTAGTAGGTTCCTATTGAAGATTCCAGGGTTCCAAAACTAGAGGGTGTGATTTTTTATTTTTCGAACCAAGCCCTAAGTCAAGTGCCTTGAGGGATTTGACCTTTTGTAGCATGTTGTTTGGTGAATGATAGGAGTTTGGGAATTGGTAAAGGGATGAGCATTTGGGAATAAGTTATTTTAGTGTTTCCAATCATTTTTGAGTATTGAGTTGTGCACTCTGCATCACAAAAAGTGAGAAAGGTCCATGCTTTTGTAATTATATTCAATCTAATGAACCATCTGAATTTGCTCTACATTTTAATGTCTCAAGTATTGCCTCATGATCTGACTCGCGAACCTTCTAAAGAGTATTATTTTGTGGTTTTCCACCATATTTTATCAAGTGGACATTTGGTGTGACAAAAATGTCTGAATAATGAAGAAACTTCCTCTCTATTTGCTAATCTTCAAATAACCACAAGTTAGGGTTCTTCATAGAATATTGTCTAAGCCATGTACCAGTTATGACCACTACACCTATATGGTACTGAGTGATCCAATTTTTTGTTGGCTTGGACACAATGACATAAATAATTTTTCCCTTCTTTATTGTCTTTAGATGCAATAATAACAAAAACATGGCCTGTAGTAAAAAATGTACAAAATGTGGTCATTAATTCAACAAATACTTAGTTAAAAGTTATAAAGTTACATATTGAACACACACACACACACACACACACACACACACACACACACACACACACACACACACACACACACACACACACACACACACACACACACACACACACACACACACACACACACACACACACATTACTAGGTTGCACTAGATTAGACAAGTGATCAAAATCAATGGATGAATCCATCTCTACTATTTCTAGTTCTTCTATGGGACAATAGGTGTCAATTGGGTCCAAACCCTATATATCCTATTAGTCCACCCATTCAGTCAACTCACACTCATACCAATTTTCCTCTGCACATGATGGACAAAAGCATGACATTTTTTGTGTGTGGATACTCCATGAACCTATATTAAAGCTCCTAAAAGAGTGCAAATCATTTGTTCCTGTCAGTGTGCAATAATCATCATATGGTGCAATGTTAGTATTATCTATCAACCAAAAAATCTATGAATTTTAGACTCACATTCCTTACCTAAACCTAGCGTAGTGTTACACCACTGGATGATGAATTTTACATCTGCCAGTGTTGCTCCATCTTTGTACTTTAATTATTCATGATCAAGCTAAGGCTTTTTTGATGCATGTTCTTGCACCATCATGCTCTCCCCTTCCATGACCAGCCTCTGAGAAATTCCACATATATTGAATTCTAGACAACTTATGGATCCTACTCAACCAATAGAAAATTTGTGAATTCTTGAATTGAGATGCCCAATTGTCTGACCAAATAATGCAATGGCAATATGGTATGCCCATGTTAGCCAAATCTCCATAAAATTGTTGAAAACAACCATATACAAAATTTGTAGAATGTAATCGATCATCACTAATTTAAAAATGGCACTCCCTTAATATCTTCGAGTCATCCTCTGTACTTGTAAGTGAATGCATTAATGTTATGTGGAAAAATATGAAAACCTATTGAGAAGTATATTAATTTTCTTGCACCTCATTTTGTGGTTGTAGTGTGTAGTTCTCTATGAAGTCTACAACCAGAATAATTGTATCCAGTGGAAATGTATCCTTGGACAACATGAATTGAAAATGCAGCCATCAAACTATATTTGTATGCCTTGCATACTCGTAAACAATCTTTTCACAAAAAAACTTCATGAACTCATATACTAGAATCTTTTCAATGGCTAAATCACATCTTTTACCCTATTTTCCATATTTTAGAGCATATGTCACTATCTTATATTTTTTGTAATCTACTATTTTATTTCTAATTGCATGTGGACTATCCATATGTTCACAAGTTGATAAAAGCTACAAAGAACCACAAAATAAGCATGTACCATCTAAGCTTGACGTCTTATAAAATTGTTGACCATCCCCTATTTCACATAAAATGTTGGATATGATTTCCCTTGGAGATCTAAGTGGCTCATTCATGTCACAATCCTACAAAACAAACTTAGAATGCAAATACACATATATGCCTAAAAGCATCAAAATCATTAGAAAATTTAATATGTATCCTACAACAACAAGTGGTGTGTGTTTGATTTATCTTCACATAAAAATGTTTACCCATCTCAAAAATCTTTGAATTATTTGAATTGAGATACATATCAATAAATTCTATTAAAAATTTTCTCTAAGTTGTGTACAAAAAATATTTTACATGTGGATCGCAATTTCAGCTACCAATCCTCCTTACAACATCTCTTTGATTAGGGGAAACATATGTGCTATTTTCCCAAAAATATTTAATCAATAATTTCAAAACTTCACTCATTTCTTTATCCTTTCACAGTAGTCTACTACTAAATGTCCATAACTCATCTTTTGTTGGATCTTCCACTCTCTCACACCTTACCATGCCTCTCCTTAGAGTACCTGTACTAATTTTCAATGTTTTGTTTGTCTTTCTCATGAATCAAGCTTTCTTCTTTTGGGTACTTACTATTGTTGATGTAAGTACGCATCTTGTAATACTACTATCTTTGGTGTGTGATTTAGAACCCACTTTGTCATATGCACTCATTAGATTCTTTACAATACTTTTTTCATTTGAATCATCCATCATTTTTAGCCCAAGAATCTTTATGATGGGCCTAAATTTCAAATCCCTCATC